>CM046044.1:32028532-32041032 GCA_025215565.1 Flaveria ramosissima | reverse complement strand
GTGATGTTTGGGTTCTGGCTAGTGTTTTGGGTTGGAGGATAGGTAGTTTAGGTGGTTAAGGTGAGGAGGTTGGTAAGGGTGATGATGTAGGTTCATGGGTGTAAGGTTCAGTGGTTGGTTCAGTTTTGATGGTGAATGGAAAAGGAATTGGTTCAGGTTGTGGTTGGGTTTGAGGTTGGGGTTGAGTAGTTGATTTGAAGATCATCCCCTGTCCCCTTTTCTGGCTGCCTTAGCTCTGCTTCTTCTAGCTTTGGTGGTCAGGGGTTGATCATCACCGGTAGGAGTGGGTAAAATTACCTGGTTCTTCCCTGTGATGGTCTCCATGGTTGCATCACTCTTTGACTCATGAGAAGGTGGGTCAACAGATGGAACCTCTTGCTCTTCAGTCCCACATCTTGGTTATCTTATAGACTCATAGGAGTGTGGTGGAGCAATTTCATTGGTTCCCAACCCACCTTTGTATTGGTAACAAAGTTTTGTGTGAGAGGATGATGCAAGAATGGCTTGGAAGTTTTGCTCAGAAATAGCATACTTTCTGGCTTGAGCCTCAGCTGTGATAATCTGGGCTTGAGCCTTAGACAATTTGGGTATTAAATCCTTTACTTGAGTCTTATAGTTTGTGTGTTCATGTTTTAATAAGGACACAATTTTCTCCAACTCCTCAATTTTCTTTGATAGTCAGATTCCGCCCATTTAAAATCAGATTTTAAAACATTTAAAGACTCAATATCGGATTTAATCTCCATATTGTAGTCCTGATACAATTTAACATTAGCAATACAGGCAGGAGTATAGAGATGTTCATATACCTTATTGTCATCTGTTCCGGCCATGAGTGCTTAAGCAGGAGTCACATCTTGTACCATAAAGCTCCAGTCAACTTGTTAAGCCATTGCAACTGTCTCTGTTGACTTTCCAGTGGGCTTTCGTGTAGAGGGATGTGTGGAGGCCTGTGGGGTTCCCGGATTAGACTTGGGAGCCTTGCATTCCCTTGTAAAATGACCAAGTTGGTTACAGTTGTAACATTTGGCATTGGTTTTGTCAAACCCAAATTTGCTGTTGATTGGGTTCTGGGGAATTTGCTTTCCAGTTCTATTGAAGAACTTCTTTGCTCTGTAGGTTAAGAGAGCCATTTGTTGGACTATGTCCACGTATTCCACGTCATCCGGGCTGAAGCACTCTAGATCATCAAAGCAATACTGATAATCACTAGAGTGTCCACTTCCTGAGACAAAAGCACAACTGTCCTAAAAGGAGCTTTGCTGAGCATGTTGAGACCTTGGAGTCTCAGGAAATATGATGTATGGTCTAGAAGAACAGGATGACTACTGGGTGTAAGTCAGGTATTGTTGAGGTTGGGAGAGTCTTGAGCTTTCAGCAACCACTAAAGCGTTGCTAGCAGGAAGACTCAAGGGTCTGCTTGTCTGATGGCCTCTCTTATTCTCCATTTCCAAACGGAATCCATCAAGGATGCCATAGAGTTCGGTCATGGTGAGTGTGTTCAGATTTTCTATTCTCTTGATAGAGACACAGTAGAACGTCCACTCATTGGGGAGTGCACTCATGAACTTTCTTGTGAGGTCTCTAAGTTCAAAAGCAATTCCCACAGACTGAAGGGAAGAAATGAGATCCATGTACCTGAAGTATTGCTGGCTGAGGGTCTCTCCAGCAATGTAGGTGAAGTTCTCGAATTGCTGCTTCCGTGAATTCTTCTTGGAGTCATTTGAGCTAGAGTACATGTGAGCAAGTGCATCAAACAATTCTTTGGCTGACTTGTAATGCTTAAACCCCACCATGATGGAGTTGGGAATTGCAGTCATGAGAACAGTCATAGCATTACTATCAATGTCCAGCTTCTTCCAGTCTTCATCAGAGTAGTCTTCAATGGCTTTCTCTATCATGGCACCGTTTCCACCAGCCACCTTTGGCTTATACGGGCCATTGACAATAGATTGGCACATCTTTCTGTCTTGATACCTGATGAAGCCTTCCATGCGTCTGCTCCATGACCTGAAGTTTTTAGGGGTGATGATGGGTGCTTTAGTCATCGTCCCCATCTCTACTTCAGATTTGTTGAGGGCCATTTTGAGTGTGGTGTAAGGAGTAGTGAAAATCAGGTTGATTAGGATGGTAAGATCTCACAATCAAGAGCCTAAAAAGCTCTGATACCAATTGTAGGATCGGGTTTTGTCACTTAACACTTGGATTTCTCTCAAACTCACTTATACTACACTCAAATCAGATGAAGTAGAATCTTTTCTAAGAGTTGATAATAATATAATAAGTAACAAAGGAACACAAGGAAATAATTTTCAAGGCACTTGTATATATTACTTCTCAACTCCAAGTATTACAAGACTCTTACAAACATGAAACATGAGTTACAATGAGAAACTATATATACTAGATCCTACAGCCGGATATATACTTTGATACCAGCTGGAAACCTAAGACTAAAGCATATACTACAATGCTAAAGTTAAGGTATCTTAGATAAAGTATTATCTAAGATATTGTAGTCATGACATGTCCATGACTTACCTTTTGTCAACAACTAAAGTTGGCAACTGTACTAACTAATAACGGTAAACAGTGGAATAAAGTATGGTCAACTACATGGCTTTTGAGAAAACGTCATGCAGTATCTCAGAGGTCTGCAGCGGAGTTTCAGGGAGACCATACTTATGTCTACTGGATAATAGTAGTGTCTTCTGAAGGTAAGTTGGCTTCGGAAGAACAGGTTCTCCCAAAGCCACTTACACTTCGAAAGAGGCTTCTATACTTCTGAGGCTTGAGGACTTCTTTCGTACTTTGGAAGTTGACTTCTGATCTTTCACTCTAAGGTGCTGTTTGTTTTTTATGTAGTAAAATGTTTGCAGTCTGCGGACCACATCTGCAGACATCTGCAGGAGAAGAGTTGGACCAAACGTATGCAATCTGCAACAAAAAGACTGTTTGTTTTTTAACATCTACAGACTGGTAAAATATTCTGTAATAAAAGTAAACATATTTTTTAAATTTTAAAAAGTATTTCACATATAAAATTCACCTTTAAATTTATACTTTTTTATTG
This sequence comes from Flaveria ramosissima, assembly GCA_025215565.1. Taxonomy (NCBI): domain Eukaryota; kingdom Viridiplantae; phylum Streptophyta; class Magnoliopsida; order Asterales; family Asteraceae; genus Flaveria; species Flaveria ramosissima. The sequence goes on along the minus strand of CM046044.1, from coordinate 32,037,959 downwards.
GACCCACAACTTCTAGCAAATAGAAATCATACAACACAGGATTATCATCTGTTCCAATTCATACATCTATCACCATCTTCCTTCTTCACATGTTCAAACACATTGCTCCTCTACTCTATTCAATCCCCCCTTTTGATTCAACATCTCACATATCACCATCTCAATCTCATTACAAATCATTAATTCATGCTGTTTTCCCCAAAATTCAACCCACAATCTACACCAATTTGAATGTAAAAGTCACACTCTTTCTTCCGATCATCAATTCGAAACAATCAGCATTGTATTCGACAACAAAAACAACCACCCAACTTCATCCTCCAACGACATTCGATCGGTCCCAAGAGAAGATTCCCCGCTCCTCAGAACCTCTGATTCGTTGTCGTCAACGCCCAAGACCTTCGCCAACGTCTTCATCGCCATCATTGGCGCCGGCGTCCTCGGCCTCCCTTACACCTTCATGCGCACCGGCTGGATCACCGGATTCCTCATGATCTTTGTCGTCGCCGGCCTCGTCTAACGTGGGATGATGCTGTTGATCGAAACTAGAAGAAAACTCGAATCCTCACTTACGTATTCCAGAATCAATTCGTTTGGTGATTTGGGGTTCGCCGTTTGTGGCCCCGTCGGCCATCTTGTGACATCCGGTAAATTTCCGTTACCAAACTCCGTTAGTTTCGTTAAGTCTTGCATACACGTGTCGTGAGCACACACTAGTTGTCGTTTAACGTTGGTGACCTAATAATAATGAATAATGTCAAATTATTGATAATCAAATTGATTATGTGATTATTGTATTATGTTTATGTGGTTGCATGTTTTTATATGTTAATTGAGAATTAATCGCGTAACGTGGAAACGTGTGTATTAATTCGTATGTTTGTGTTTTATAAAGATAAAACATATAATTTGTTACCATGAGTTATATGTTTATTATTGTAGTTAAAAATCATTTAAAAGTATTTAAAAGAGTGCCTTTTTAATAAAATGCAAAACACAAGGGTTTAAGTTGTCATTATGCAAAGTTAAACTAAACAAAACATAAACCCTAGCCCCCACCCCCTTGTGCGACCGTAACCCCCTCATCCCCCCTCTCAAACCTGCGATTTTGATCAAGTTTAAGCAAGAACACATTGGATTTGATCGATCTCAAGGCCTACAACGCATTACAAGTCTCAATTTTGTTACATTACACGTTAAAGGTTAGATTTTTCATGTTTTTGTGATGTTCTTCATTATGGCCGAACCTTAAATCACGAAATTGATGTTCTTGGTGTTGAGTTTTGATCAATTGATGATGTTTATATGTTAGTTAGGTTGAATACATGTTAGTTAACGTTGATCATGCATGAATTACATGTTTTTAGTGGTTTAATCATGGGTTTTGATTCTAGTCAAACCCTAATTCGAATTTTAGTATGATTTTGTATGGATGATCATTGTTTGATGAATGTGTGATGATTAGTAAGTTGTATGAATGTTAGGAATCATGGATTTTGCAAGAAATTGGTGAATTGAAGTTGGTGTTCATAGGTTACTAATAATAGTAACTTTATTTTGAATGTAATGATGATCTAGTGATGGATTGATGTTATGGATGTGTTCATGATGATGATTAGATACTAGATTGTTGTTATGAATGCTAGAAATCTTTGAATGCATGTTGTTAGTTCATAGCTTGCCAAAAGTAGAAACTTTTGTTTAGGAAGATGGTTAGATTATGGTGTTTAGGTGATGTTAACCATGTCTAGATATTGTATGGAGCTTGAGATGGTATAATTATGTTGAATTCATGAATACATTGGATGATTGATGGATGTTGGGATGTTCTTTCCCAAAAGGGAAACTTTATTTGTGTAAAGTTTGAAATATGATGATATGAACATGTTTGGGATATTAGGAGCATGTTAGTATGATCATGGATGAATTCTAAGGCGATGAAACATGTTGAATTAGTTGTATGGGATGTTTTGGATAATCATGGATGATATTTGGATTTTGGTGATCATGTATGATGTTGGTGTTGATTAGTTGCTAGGATATCATGTTTGGGTTGGTGAGTAATGATTATGGTGTATGTTGTATGCTATGGGCATGGCTATGATTTAAGTGTTATGTATGGATAATGTAGCGTGTGTATGATACTATTTGAATGTTAATCATGTATGTTATTTGTGCTCATTGGCTTTATTTGAATTATAACTCATAATGTCACCAACGGGTCAAACGGGTCAACTAGGTCAAACGTGTCTATTTTTCTGAAAGCTTGAGTCTTTGGTTTTGGTATGCTTAGGGTTTCACATGTCTTTCATTTACACGTACTTATGTACTCGCATGATCTAGGTAACCTTTGAAGGTTGGCTATCCTCTCGTTTCTCAAATAAACCCTAAGTACTCTTTGCATACATCAGGTGAGTTCATGCCCCACTCTTTACTTAATCTCTTTTGGGGGAGATAGCATACTGGTATTTTACGAACGCTTTTAATATTAAAGTTGTGTATGATATTAATATAGTGCTGTTTACCATGGGAAAAGTCCTCACACTTTCGAATTGTTAATATTTAATAGCGGGGAAACTTGGGTAGTACTACTGGGTCTGACGAGCCCCACCTGTGTGACTCGAGGTCAGCCGGGTGCAATTTGTCCTATTGAACATTGTCACGACATGGTAAGTCGTGACAGGAGGCAACAACTATCACAGTCAGCTTCAATTGCGAAATCACTATGTATTAATATTTGCTGTTAATAGACTAGCTATCTATTACAATACACTGCTTATGTATATCACAACTGTTTATATGTTTACTGAACTCAAACTCTTGAACTCACCAACCTATGTGTTGACATTTTAGTATGCTTTTCTCAGGTCATTAGCTGCTTGCCTCTAGGAGCACTCCATGGTTCACTTGCATACTAAGACTCGGTTTTCAAGACATTAGCATTTTAATGATTATGATTTACTCTTTTGGGTTGGCACATGTTTTGCCATATTTATACTTCTATTTATTTGAGTTGAGTTGTTTTCAAAACGCTTCCGCACTGTTTCAAACTAAATCTTTGGTTGTTTTATTTTACTTGTGGCGTATAGAGTCGTTCTATGTAACTACTGACTGTGATCCTGGTTTGTTCACACGCCTCGCGGTAAAACCCCGCACGTGGATTTTGAGGGTGTGACAGATTGGTATCAGAGCCATTGGTTATAGGGAACTAGGTTGCATACACACTAGACTATAACCGCACACAGTTAGTTAGTTACTTGTACTTTATTTTCATCTACTGTATACTCATTGGCATACACGTCACACTATCTGCAGCATGGCATCGTCATCAAGAGCTTCTGGAAAACGACCTGCATCACCTGCACGATCCGAGTCCCCACCTCCCGCACCTGTACCCGATGATGGACTCGACTGGCCTCGTTTAGATTATCCTCGAGGGGAGTTTGACTGGGATCAACCTTTCGCGTTGATGAAGCGTGACCCCCCAAGGGATTGGAGTTTTTATCCTAGGTTTGTCAATCACATCATGTATAGGGAACGCGTGCCCGAGCCGAGACCCAGAACGAGAGGTAACTCTGATCAAGCAGTGCCTTCACTTCCCCGGACGGTGCAGTCCAACGAGCAGTTGATTGTTGCATTGGTGGCAGCACTAGATACAGAACAGCATCGAGTCAGGCGACTCATTAGCGACGTTTGTACACTACAGACCGAGGTGTACAACCTAAGGCATAAGGTGGATGAACTCGAGGGGCGCCATGGAAAGATCCTAGACGGGTGTTACCAAATGGAAGACGGGATCGTAGCACTCAGTGGACGCGTGGCTGCTCGCGAGCAGAGGGATGCTGTGGTTGATGATAGGATTGCTACTTTGGAGGCACAGCTAGCAGCACTCCAGATTGCTATAGCTCCTGCTCCTGCAGTCGAACCTGAGGAGGAGGAACCTGAGGAGGAGGAACCTGAGGAGGAGGAACCCGAGGAGGAGGAACCCGAGGAGGAGGAGGATGAGAGTGATGGATCTGATATTGTCGATTGATTTTCTTACATGACTTAGACTACCTAGTGTTTTCTTTGAAACCTATGTGGGAAGGGTTGTTTCCCCACTCGAACGACAAACTTAAATTTTGACATTGATGAATACATTGTGACTCATTTGCAATTTATTTACTTTGGTTATTATTTTTGTTATGAATGTTGTGGTTGTGATGATTTATTATTCCTTGATTGTTTACTGTACTTCAATGAGATAAATGTGTATGATGTTACTCATTATTGTATTTGTGGATGTAAAGTGAACAATGGACGCACGTGGACGTGGTCGTGGACGTGGTCGTGGGCGCGGTCGTGGACGTGGCGCCGGAGACCATGGCGCTGGTGCCGTTAATATGACCCCTGCTGAGTTAGCTGCCCTGATTCAGGCAGCGGTGGCTGCTGCCCAAGCGGGACAGCCAGCAGGTAAACAATGATTGAAAGTTAAACCGAATATCTTGTATAACCGTATAGGTTGTCTGATCAATAATTGTTGTGTTAAAGCAGGACCACCAGCATGTACTTATAAGTCCTTCATGGACTGTAAGCCCCATACCTACAGCGGTACTGAAGGTGCTGTGGGACTAGTACGCTGGTTCGAGAAGACGGAGTCCGTATTCTTCAAGTGCAACTGTCCACCTGCTGATCAGGTGAAATATGCCACCGGGACCCTGGAGGGTGCCGCCTTATCCTGGTGGAATGCACAAGTCCAGATGTTGGGACAAGCACTGGCTAATGGACTGCCGTGGGCTGAGTTCAAAACCATGATGACCGAGGAGTACTGTCCTCGCAATGAGGTGCAGAAGTTGGAGATAGAGTTCTGGCAACTGAAAATGCAGGGCTCAGAAATCGAGGCTTACACCACTAGAACTCACGAGCTAGCAACACTATGCCCGGGAATGGTAAATGAGATGCATAAAAGGATCGAGCATTACATACGGGGACTTGTACCCGAAATTTAGAGTATGGTAACTGCTTCTAATCCAACCACCATACAGCAAGCCATTCAGTTAGCCCATAAGCTAACTGACCAAGCCGTGGAACAAGGACGTCTACCCAAGCGGGCGCCGTGGCAAGCGTGCCCGATAACAAAAGAAAGTGGGATAGTACTAGCAACACCAAAGCATCATCATCTTCTGGCGGTCAACCTCAACCTCAGCAGCAACAACAACCGGTCCAACAACAACGGAGGTTCGACAACAATCGTAACTTCCACCAAACGACTGCAACTAATCAAGGACCCAGTGGTTATGGTGGTAGACACCCGAAGTGCAACCGGTGCAACTATCATCATGTGGGACGATGTGATAGCTTCAAATGCCAGCGTTGTGGTAAAATTGGACACGCCGCGAAGGATTGCCGTGGTGAGCTGGTTAGGAGGACGCAACAACCTCAGGAAACTCCTAAGGGTTGTTTTGAATGTGGAAAAGAGGGGCACTACAAGCGAAATTGCCCACAACTAAGGAGAAATGGAAATGGCAACAATGGAAATGGACACAACAACAACAACAATAACAACAACAACAATGGTAACAACAACGGTGGAAATGGCAATGGTAATGGCGGTAATAAGGATGGAGCAAAAGGGAGAGCCTTCGTCATTGGCTCAGGTGAGGCTCTAAATGATCCTACAACTGTTACTGGTAGATTCTCTGTTAATGGTTGCTTTGCTACGGTACTATTCGATACTGGAGCTGATAGGAGTTTCGTGTCCTTAAAATTCTGTAGTCTTTTAAGTGATATACCCTCCGCCCTAGAATCTAAATACACCGTAGAGTTGGCTGACGGTAAACAGATTCACGTAACGCATATCCTTAAAGACTGTAAGATAGAGCTTGCTGGTCATACTTTCTCTATAGATCTTATGCCTGTTACGCTGGGGAGTTTTGATGTTGTGATAGGCATGGATTGGCTTTCTAGCAAGCAAGCAGAAGTTATATGTCATGAGAAGATCATACGAATTCCTGTTGATGACACAATTCTGACAGTCCGAGGTGATAGAAGTGGTGCTGTGATAGGCATCATCTCGTTCATGAAAGCTCAAAAGTTACTACGAAAGGGTCGTGTGGCTATTCTAGCACTTGTAACTGATAAGCAAGCGAAGGAAAGGAGAATGGAGGATATTCCCATAGTGCGCGATTTTCCAGAGGTGTTTCCAGAGGATCTTCTTGGATTACCACCTCATCGTCAAGTGGAATTCCAAATTGAACTAACTCCCGGCGCAGCCCCGATTGCTAGAGCACCTTATGATTAGCACCGAACGAACTACAGGAGTTGTCGTCACAACTCCAGGAGCTATTAGATAAGGGCTTTATTCTCCCTAGTACATCACCCTGGGGAGCCTTGTCCTGTTTGTTAAGAAGAAGGATGGCACGTTTCGGATGTGTATTGACTATAGGGAGCTAAATAAAGTAACAGTCAAGAACCGATACCCTCTACCCCGTATCGATGACTTGTTTGACCAACTCCAGGGATCAAGTTACTATTCGAAGATTGACTTGAGATCTGGCTATCATCAACTCAGAGTCCGCGAAGAAGACATTTCCAAAACCGCGTTTCGTACCCGCTACGGTCATTATGAGTTGTTGGTCATGCCTTTTGGGTTGACAAATGCACCTGCTGTGTTCATGGATCTCATGAACCGTGTGTGCAAACCCTACCTCGATCAGTTTGTCATTGTGTTCATCGATGATATACTGATATATTCCAGGACCAAGGAAGACCATAAGGAGCATTTGCGAATGATCTTAGAGCTACTGAAAAGGGAACAGCTGTACGCCAAATTCTCTAAGTGTGACTTTTGGATACGCGAGGTACAATTCCTAGGTCATATTGTTAATGAGAAAGGGATACATGTTGATCCTGCCAAAATTGAGGCGATCAAGAATTGGACCACACCTAAAACGCCGAGTGAAATAAGACAATTCTTGGGATTAGCAGGTTACTATCGACGATTCATAGAGGGATTCTCTAAGATCGCACAACCTCTCACAGCTTTGACTCACAAAGGGACTACATACAAATGGGGTGAAAGCCAAGAATCGGCTTTTCAATCGTTAAAGCAGAAACTATGTACCGCGCCGATACTAGCACTGCCAGAGGGGACGGATGACTTCGTGGTGTATTGTGATGCATCCATTCAAGGATTGGGTTGTGTCTTAATGCAGCGAGACAAGGTGATAGCCTACGCCTCGAGACAATTAAAAGTTCATGAGAAGAACTATACTACTCATGACTTAGACTTGGGTGCAGTAGTCTTTGCCTTAAAGATTTGGAGACACTACTTGTACGGTACCAAGTGCACTATCTACACCGATCACAAGAGTCTTCAACATATCTTTGAGCAAAAGGAATTGAATATGAGGCAACGACGTTGGGTGGAACTGCTAAACGACTATGATTGCGCTATTAAATACCATCCAGGAAAGGCGAATGTGGTTGCTGATGCCTTAAGCCGGAAGGAAACAGCTAAACCCAGATGGGTGCGAGCTTTACAGCTTACTATCAGTACGCAACTGCCTGAACAAGTTAAGGAGGCACAGATAGAAGCTTTAAAAGCAGAAAATATTGGTTCTGATTCGTTGAGAGGAATGGATAAACAGCTGGTGATGAAGGAGGATGGAATTCGGTATTTCATGGATAGACTTTGGGTGCCTACCTATGGAAATCTGAGAGACCTGGTTATGAGTGAGGCACACAAATCTAAGTATTCTATACATCCTGGATCCGATAAAATGTATCATGATCTGAAGGCGCACTATTGGTGGCCTAATATGAAAGCGGATGTGGCTACATATGTGAGCAAGTGCTTGACCTGCTCGAAGGTAAAGGTGGAATATCAAAAACCATCCGGACTATTGCAGCAACCAGAGATACCGATGTGGAAATGGGAACAAATCTCCATGGATTTTATTACCAAGTTGCCTAGGACTAGTACTGGTTGTGATACGATATGGGTTATTGTGGATCGATTGACAAAATCTGCTCATTTTCTTGCAATAAAGGAAACTGACAAGATGGAGAAGTTAACCCGCCTGTACCTCAAGGAGATCGTTTCCAGACACGGTGTACCGATCTCAATTATCTCTGACCGCGACGCTCGTTTCACGTCACACTTCTGGCAATCATTGCAGAAATCTTGGGTACACGATTGGATATGAGTACTGCTTATCATCCACAGACGGATGGACAGAGTGAGCGTACCATACAAACTTGGAGGATATGCTACGTGCGTGTGTCATTGACTTCGGGAATAACTGGGAAATTCACCTACCATTAGTGGAATTTTCTTATAACAACAGTTATCATACCAGCATACAGGCAGCACCTTTCGAGGCTTTGTATGGGAGAAAATGTAGATCACCTGTTTTTGGCGGAAAATTGGCGATAGTCAACTGACTGGTCCCGAGTAATCCATGAAACACTGAGAAGATCGTACAGATACGTAACCGTATGGTGCAGCACGCGGACAGACAGAAGAGTTATGCTGATAAGAGACGGAAACCTTTAGAGTTTCAGGTTGGTGACAAGGTTTTGTTGAAAGTTTCACCATGGAAAGGCGTAGTTCGGTTTGGCAAGCGAGGGAAGCTAAACCCGAGGTACGTGGACCATTGAAATAGTGGAAAGAATAGGTCCAGTGGCCTATCGTCTAGCCCTACCTGATTCGCTAAGTGGAATCCATGATGTATTTCACGTATCAAACTTAAAGAAATGCATAACTGATGAAACGATGGTCGTACCACTAGAAGAGGTTCAAGTAGATGAGCAACTACGTTTTATTGAAGAACCAGTTGAGGTGATGGATCGTGAGGTGAAAACACTTAAGCAAAGCAAAGATACCTATTGTCAAAATCCGTTGGAATTCGCGACGTGGACCGGAATTCACATGGGAACGGGAAGATCAAATGAAGCTTAAGTACCCTCATCTATTCGAGAAGACGATGTCTGCAGACGAAGGTATTGATTTAAATTTCGGGACGAAATTTCTTTCAACATGGGGATGATGTGACAAACTCATCCAAAACTCACACGATTTCGATTTCTGTGTGCCAATGCAGTAGACCAGTGATGGAACACTCTCACCATGTAACGCAATATTTTCGGGACGAAAATCTTTCAACATGGGGATAATGTGACATCCGGTAAATTTCCGTTACCAAACTCCGTTAGTTTCGTTAAGTCTTGCATACACGTGTCGTGAGCACACACTAGTTGTCGTTAACGTTGGTGACCTAATAATAATGAATAATGTCAAATTATTGATAATCAAATGTGATTATGTGATTATTGTATTTATGGTTATGTGTTGCATGTTTTTATATGTAATTGAGAATTAATCGCGGTAAACGTGGAAACAGTGTGTATAATTAGTATGTTTGTGTTTTATAAAGATAAAAACATA
>CM046044.1:31835529-32028332 GCA_025215565.1 Flaveria ramosissima | reverse complement strand
GGAACTTGAATCAGCCTCGCAGTTGAGGGCTGCAGGGTTCTTCATAACACGAAGGCCATGGCTTGGTAAATTTTGATCCAATGTTATGATTCATTGTTGATAGTTTTTGTTTGCCTTTTGTCAATCGTTTTGCTGTTTTGTTATCATCAAATTAGTCATCGTTTTGTTCCAATTTAGGGCCAATGAAGGTTCCTTAGTCAAAATTAGAGAGGACTTTGCAATTAACTTGTGAATGGTAATGTAAATGAAGAACATATCTTAGGGTTTGCTTGACTGAGAAGGTGTACATAGATCATGGGATGATTTTTATATGGAAAGGTGGAAACTTAATTTGAAATGAGGTGTGTGTTACTTTTTCATACGTGTTCTTTTTTCATGTGAATGACTGCAGATCTATATGGGGTTAATGTGAGACCAGTTGCCCCGTTTGGTAGCACATATAGTAAACCGGTTGTTGATTCGTCGCTGATACATAGATGCTTGCCAGATGAATTACTGTTTGAGGTATGTTAACCATGATTGGCTTGGTAATTAAGTGGTTTATATCACTAGACTGGATTTAATTATCATTATTAGATTGTGGTTCAGAATTGAACTTGTTTATTCAATTTGTTATATTGTCATCCAACTTTAGTTTAGAATTACTCTCTTAAAGTTGCTTTACAATTGTTTCTTGTGTAGATTTTTGCCAGAATGACTCCGTATAACTTGGGAAAGGCAGCTTGTGTTTGTAGAAAATGGAGGAATACTGTGCGTAACCCTGTGTTTTGGCGCAATGCGTGCTTAAAAGCCTGGCAGGTGTGTTTGCTATTGATATGCTATTTAGTTTACCAAATTTTTATTTGAATAGTGATCTGAAATATGCATAACTTTATGTTCAATTTGGTAAAGATATCTGGTGCCGTGGAAAATTATAAGCTTATGCAAAGCAATTATGATTCCTCATGGAGGAAGATGTGGCTATCGAGGCCGAGGGTCCGCATGGATGGTAAGTTGCAAATGTTGTTACTTGTGTGTGTGAGTTTTGTGTTTGTGAAATTAATTTACCGTCCTGCAGGTATCTATGTGAGTAGGAATACCTATATTCGTGCTGGAGTAGCAGAGTGGAAGGTCACCAACCCAGTTCATGTGGTATGTTGCAATTTTTTGAAGAAGTATGAAATCTTACTATTATGAACATGCATGCCAAAATATTTGCATTTCAAGACCTATGCTGCTCATGTGTTTTTATTTTAAATCATAGAAGGTAGGACATTAAAGGCATGTCGAGATAACATGTATGCAAATCTTTGTATAACGTATAACAATGCAGGTGCAACGAAATATACGGCAACTTAGTTAATTTCTAGTGTATCACTAATATTTTAAAGTCCCAGGTTTAGATTTTGTAGACTTCATACTTGAGTTGAGAAGATTAGAGCTTGTGTAATTGATAATTTAATTTTACGTCGCCTAGTAGTTGACGTCAATAGGGATCCCCAAGGAATAACTAACAAACGATAAAAAACTTTTACCCTCAGCTTCTATTGTATAAAATTGATTGAAAATGTTGTGGTTTGAACAATAGCTCTTTCATGTTGAGAATCTGAACATTACTTCTGATTTTTAATCTGAACATCAACATCATTTTCTGAATCAACCAGCATTAGATGATTGCCCTCCACAAATATAGTGTGGGTTTAAATTAAGGGTGTCATTTTTGCCCGAACCCGAATACCTAACCCGATTATACTCTACCCGAACCCGATTAAGGCATAACCCGAAAAAACCGAACCCGATTACAATCAAACCCGAATATAAAATTATTGTTTAAGTTGGTCTTTGGGTTGTGTTTTGGCAATTCGGGTTGACCCGAATAACCCGAATACCATATCGTCATAATTGACAATCCATATTTTATATTTAAGATTTCAATCTACGTCATCTGTTTTTAACTTTTTATGAACTCGATCAATCCTTCCATAACTCTATTTTCAATCGATGACACAAATATTAAACTCCGTTACTCCATCAGTCCATCTTTCATACTAAACCATTTAAACCGATTACAAACAAGGTATAGTGATTCTATATTTGAGCATTATCATATATTTGTTTTAAATATATGTTTGTTACTCCTTGTACGTCCGAAGTTAATAATTTAAAGGAAACACGTTGTATAGGCCTAGTAACGTGTTATTTTTTTTGTTCGAGCAATAACAGTTATGATGATTGGTTGTGTTAAGCGTATGTTCGAGCAATATGTGGATTTAGAGGTTGATTTTGGTTTTTTTTTCAACTATGACTACCAAATTTGTTTGTGAAGAGATGTCAAATTTAGTTACAAATTTGTTTGTGAAGAGATGTTAAATTTATAAGTGGACCAACCCGATTACCGATTAACCCGACCCGAATAAACCCGAAAATCAAAAACCGAATACCGATTAAATATAGTTTATTTGGTTCGGTATTCGGGTTGATTTTCTACATCTAAAAACCCGAGGAACCTGACCCGAGGAACCCGAAACCCGATTAAAACACCCGAATGACACCCCTAGTTTAAATCCTTTCAAGTGCTGGATTAGGTGTTATTTAGGAGTAAAAAAACAAGCATTAGGTGTATAGGATCTTTATAGTGATATTGTATTGAACTTTAAGTCTTGTTTAAATGTTTAATGTATGATATTAAGATGGTTAAATGCGTAGATTTGTACTTTATGTAGATTATAATTCTTAGAATAGTGTATTAGGGTGATTAGGTCATCAATCAAAGGATAAGAAATGGAGCATGAGTTCAAATTATGAAACATAGGGGAATACAAGGTGGTGGTATATCATATTTTACTCTTCCAAGTTATAACATTTATCAAGAAAAGTGACCAAGTGTCTTTCCATAGTTTTTGAACAAGATCCTACCCTTCTAATACAACGACTGTAAACATGTAATAGTGATTGGAAATCCATTCTTAACACTCATGGGTGTCGTTCTTCCTTGTCTTGTAGGTTTGCTATTTCCGCTACCTCAGGTTTTATCCTTCTGGCAGGTTTCTATATAAGGTCTACCATTTTCTCCTTCTTGCATGCAATTTAATGTATAAATGTAAATATCATTTCAGGTGTTTTATGCAACTCACGTATTTTTTTGCGGTTTATGAAATTATTAGAATTCATCTGAGAAATTAAAGGACGTTGTGAAATTCATGAACTTCCGTTCCACCAAAGTTGAAGTTTGTCATGGTGGTCGCTTCACGATGTCTGAAGACAAGGTTGGTGTCAACAATAACAAACCGTACAATGTCCATATCATGATTCAACACTAGTTGTTACGCACGATGTTTTAGTAAAATCTTATTTTCCCTTTTGAAATGCTGAGTATTTTTTTATTTAATACAGTTTTCATGAGATCGTTCTATTTGTAGGTTGAAGGTGCTCTTTTGTATCCTGGTATGCGTCCTACTATTTGGAGAATCCGCTTGAGGTATGTTTCTTTTCCTGAGGAATTATTCACTTGATCGTATAAAGTGAATTTTATATTTATCATTTAATGTTTATTTGATACATAGAATGAATATAATATGTATATGTATAGATAACTTGATGGGTTTGTTTTGATGTTTGAAAAGGTTACGAGGTACAATACCAGGGGCCAACAATCGGATGGATCTTCTTTCGATTGTGACTAGTGGTGTGCAAGAGAGTGAGGTACCAGGGCCTGATGGGGACATTCTTGGAGTTGTTGAAGGGTGGCAGGATGATGAAACCCACAACCCAGAAGTTCCTGCTATTTCTCATACAAGAGGTTTAACACCTTTTGTGTTTGTTCCATTTGAAGAGGTATGTCAATTTCCGCAAATTCTGCGTTCTTGATATGGGTCATTTGTTTCACACGGGTCAAATCAGTAAACAGGTCGAAATTACCACCTCTTATTAATCCTTAATTATTACCTTGTTAGAAAAATTGAGTTGATATTAGTTTTATTGTTGAAACTTCCTTTCCTTTTTCATCTGTTTTTAGGCGGAAACTTCAGTTCTGAATCTGCCTGTAGAGCGCATGGATTATTATGTACCAGGTTGAATGGCATACCGGTATTTGTAAATAAAATTTTATTAAAGATATGTTTGTCAAAAGTTGTGCGTTATTATATACATTGTAATATATAGGTCAAGTAGGGAAAAATGTCAAGACCATATGTGATAGTAAGGTTATGTGAAAGTTATGCTACCTTGCCTCTTTGATCATAATGAACTTGTTATGACTTATGTTATTAGTTTGGCAGAGGTCGAAAGTATGGTTTATTGTGTTATACAAATTGATTTAACATGATTTGGAATCTGTTAATTTGTATTTAACTATACATCCTTATTTGAGTAGTAGTAAATCAGACTAAATTCGGATCAGTTTCAAGGGTTTAGTTGTCAAACCGGATTGATGAAGATGAAGAGTCTTATGGATCATTAACTTTTTTAAAATAGAACCTCTTTGAAGTAGGGGTTAAGCCTCTTTATATATAGGGGTATGTGGATTCCTTATGAATCATTAACTTGTTTAAAGTTTTTTAGCGAATTGGATCTTAATAATCGAAACTATTAGTCGATTGGTCGATAATAATCCATATTATTAAATTGGCCGGTAACACTTCCAACTTTTACTTTTATTACTTACAACAGTCATAGTGACATAATTTTCAATTCTTTACGTTTGATTTGGACTCGATTCCGTTCGTAATAACGATTATGAGCGAATTGAAAAACACACAAGTTAAATTAAGGCTAAAATAAATACAAGTCAGACATAATATTCTGAAAATTATAACAATGGGACTATTGTTGATAATAAAATTAAAAGTTGAGAGTGTTACTAACAAATTATAGTACGGATTATTATCGGTCGATAAGTAATAGTTTTGATTATTAAAATTCAATTTATCAAAGTTTTATAATAATCTAAAGGAATAAAGACTTTATTTTATAAAATGTATAACTTTATAGGTAATAACCTGATTTATAAAAATACGACTGATCAATTTTATCCTTTAAATTTTCTGTTGAGCGGTTGTAAATCGGTTGTATGTTTCATATGAAAAAATAATTATTGATGATCACTATTACAAGCTAAGTATTACCTTATATATTAAAAGAAAATGAAATGATTAGTGGACTTTTCATTTTTTTGATTTTGGTCACAACAATATTTTCATTTATTTTTTAAATTCTTTTTGCAGTATATTAAAATGAAGAAAGGGAAAAGGTGGAAGGTGAAGATCAAATCGTCAAGAAAAAGGGTGAGGGTGGGGGGAAATGCGGGTTCTTCGGCGATGGCGACAACAACTGCCTTGGAAGCTTGGATCAACTGCTTCTTCCTTCTATTGGGGTTTTTGATAATCGAATACTCCTTGAACCCCTAGTTGTTAAAGGCACGAGGTGCACTCTAGACGATTTGTTAGGACTACAACCTAGGCGAGAAGAACAAAGTAAGCGCGGGACTAAGAAAAAAACCTCACTTAAATAAAAACAATTTAAAATTTATTATGTAATGAAAACTAACACTTCTTTAAAATACAAAATATTGGAGGCCATAATCTTCAACATAAAGTACTAAAATCATCTCCAATACCAAAAAACTCTAAAAACAAAATGTTCATAATCGAAAACAAATAGTTCCTAAGGTAATAAATAGTAAAACTAGAATTTCAAAAGGTCATTATTATTTAAATTCTTCATCTTCCTTCACTTCCTCATAAGCTTCATCAATCAAATTTCTTGAAATAAAAAACTTTAAAAATTTACGCATACCATTTAAAGTACTTTAATGATTTGGACAGTGATTTATTGTCTTTTTAATTGAAGCGCAGTATTTGAGATGTGACCTAGTCTCACTAGGCGACGACTTTTAACAACTATGCTTGAACCATTGTTTTGGCGTGGTCCTTGAACAAGTAATAAGAATAGTGACGATGGAGTTGACGACGAGATCAGTGAGAATAGGCATTCCTCTATTTCTCAAGCGGAAGAGATGGACCGATGATGGCCTTTCATCCAACAATAGCTGCTCACGTAACCATCGGAAGCTATTTGGTAAAGATGTGGAGAGAAAATTTAAAAATCAATTATGAAATAAACAAAATTGTGAAGTTAAGATTTCAAAACCTCTACAAATTTGACTTTTGATCAAGTCTCTCTTATTTTTTATCATTAAAGTTTATTTGACTATAGGTTTAGATTTGTTGTTAATTTAAAATAATTTTTTTGAATTGCTTTTTTGTTGTATTATTTATATGTGATTCCGATTAGTTGAACATGAGCTTGATAATGACTACGACGATGATAAAGTGATCAATACTGTTGCATCATAAATGGGTTGATGATTTGATGTATCAATAGATTTACCGTAACCCTGATTATTTTAACCCTAATTTTTTGCTTTTGATTTTAAAAAAATATATGCTTTTGAAGTCAATTTTGAGGTACACAATACAGAATCTGTTTCATGTTGCTTTGTGTTAGATTAATTTAGAATGCATATTAAAAGAATTTATTTTATCGAGTCATTATATATTGAATCTTTAACAACTTACTGAATAATTCATAAATGAGATTTGATAGAAGTTTGATCTTGTTCAAGTTCTCCTTAATCCATGTTACTACATAATCAACTCAACTTGGTTTTAAGTTATAATATTCTTCTCAAAAGGAACACATTTATAGGTTAGTTCATAAAGCTGGCTAGCCATTGACATCATTCAAGGTGATTTTTGTCGATTTAGAAGAATATAGATTTATTTAACGGTCATCGAATATTGTATGTCCGACCATCTGGGTAAACGCATTGATAAAAAGCCATCTACGCCCGCAAGCACATACAACAATTCTGACTCGCCCCGCACCATTCCAGAGGCAACTCACCATCTAAAGATCCATTGTGTTAAAACTCATGACCCACTTGGAACGTATTATATCGAGTAATACTCGAACTCATAACCTCTAGATTAAAAAGTCTTTTCTCAAATTAATCGATATGAAGCTCATTGACATTTAAAAGAATATGATGAGCAAACCTTGTTTTGAGGTATAAAAGGTGAATAAGACTCTACTACCATTGTTCACTATGGTTATGTGGTGGTATATTTCTTACTTTATCATTTGTAAATTTTTAAGAATAACTTTATATATATCCTTAAAAGACTTTGATAAACCATATATAACTCACGTAGAAAATTTCTTATTAAATATACCCATTCAATATACTTATAATTTCATATTTACAAGTTCTATTACGTACAATTTATAAATAGTCTTTCTTTTTACACTTTTAAACTTTCCAATCCTTATCCCAATGTAAGCTCTAAAGAAAACATATAAGGGTGGATAGTGTCGTTAAATGTAACATCACGTATTTTTCGTTAAATTAAAAGTTAACCTTGTTATATTCTTGTATGGGCTAGATATGATATTTGTGAAATTTATGGGGAATTTATGCTTATAATTCTTTTTACTTTTAATCCTTTAGTTTAAAGGTTAATAATATCAATTATTATTTAATAAATAAATAATAATCTTGATAATAACTAATTATAGGGGAAACAATAATTATGTTATTAATAATAATAATAATAATATTAATAATAATGATGTTAATGATAATAACATTAATAACAATGGTAATCTAAGTTTTAAACTTGTAAATAATCACTTTCTACATAAAATGATAACATTTAAAATTTCAGGGTTTATTTTGTAATTTAATTTAAAACTAAAACAAAACTTTAAAACCCAAGTGAAAACTTTGAAAACCACAGGGACCAAAGGTGTATTTACCGAAGTTAACTCTCCACCCTCTTTCTCTCTCCCCGGTTTCCCGGCCGGCCACCGGCCATCGCCGGCAACGGCTCCGGCGACCCCCAAACTATCCCTAAACCCCTCAATTTTATTACCGAATGACTCCAATCGGTTCGTTCACACGTTTCGAACTTTAATAGCCACCTTAAATTCGTTTAAACACTGATTATTAACATCAAACAAATGTATAACCGAAACCTTAAAATCACATATCCGTTTGAGCATTTACACCTAATAATAATCAAATTAAAGCAATCTGAACGATCATCTGTTAAGAACTAATCGAATGAAACTCTTAATTCCACCTGCAAACTACACAAACATCTCTTTCAAATCCCTTGTTAACCGTGATCTGTTCGTCAACCGAACACCATCTTCCGAGCCTTCTAACTTGCAATTGATAGAGGGCTATTCATCATTGGCTTCATTCGAGACTACCTGTGCAACGAATTTAATTATCATCATCGTTTGGGTATCGAATCTGTGCCAAGAATGTCGCGACCTGTTCTGTACTCGTTCATCATCGAACTAACACTATTCAGGTAATCAAACCCAAACATACACTTGGTTTCATGTGAACAACAAAAGCCCTAATGATAATTGGGTTAAATCGCACGATTTGATGTTCAATTGGAGGCAAATCGATTCTAGGGTTCTTGAGGAATTGGGGGTTTTCTTTAATTATTGTTTTTATTAATTAATTTTCAATTATAAACAGATTCTGGGCTTTAGCCCAACCGGTTACCATCTCACATTATTATGCAAGAGGTCACGGGTTCGAACCCGGCCTCCTGCAATTATTTTTTTTAAAGGCTTTTTAGCCCTTAAATTAATTGTAGAAAATTCTTAATAACTATAACAATGGGTTTTGTAAACTTGTATTATTTTAAAGACATCAAATCATTTTTGTTAATTTTCCAAATTTAAATAATTAAATATTATTTTTAATAAGATATTTTCTTGGTTTATTTTAAATAGTAACTAATAGATTATTGGTCCAAATGTTTCTTTTAAGTATTCATGGTTTAAATCATGTTATTTCAAATAAAGATTAATTGAAACATTATAAATCAATATGCTAAATGAATAAGTATGTAAATAGTTATTTAAATAATCATTTAAATAATTACTTATTCATCTTTTCATTTAACCATGTTATATATAAATAATTAATCTATTTATTTCTTAAACTTTTATACAAATTCTTAGAATCTATAAAATAATATAAGTTTCTATTATTGACCATTCTTGTTTTTAAGGCCTTCGAAAGATTATTTAAAATGTTTAAAGTGATTTTAAATAATTCTATATTATTTTGCAAACTATATAAATGAATATCCAATAAACCATCTTTATCAAATTTTAAATAATTAATTTCTATATTATTTATATATATCTTTTCACACATTTTATTTAATCCTTATAAATTCAATAAATTATATTATTGAATCATTTTGAATATATTCTTGGTCTTATTAAGTTATACTAACTTTATTAAGCCAAAACATAAACGACTCATTATTTTATGTAATTATTTAAAACCCCAAATTCCAATTGACCCTAGTTCGCATTAAAACGTTAATCTTATTATTTAAACTTAAACTTGTAAAATATATATATAGGTGCATTGTGAAGGATTACGTTGGAACGACGCTTATTATTATTTCTTTTAAACGTCATTTACATACATTTGATCAAGTGAGTATTTCCATACCCCTTTTTGCTTATTTTCACACTTTGGGGTGAAACATGTTAACTTATTATCATTGCACTTGTAAACTTATTTGAGACTTGTAATCTTTATGGCAATTCATCATGTAAAGTTGTGGTTAGTTGAACTTTTGTGGTTACCATGTTATGGCGTTATATGTACAATCATTAACTATTGTTAGCCCAGCGAAGTCATAGATCTATGGGTAAGACAAGCCTGCTTGGTTGATCCAAGTACACTTAGCTGATCGTATATACTTTTAACGTTTGAGACTTGTAAAACTATTGTCGAGGTTTGATTGTTGCATTGTTCATAACATCCCTAATCACTTTATTCACCAACTTATGACTTGAATTGCCATCTTTTATATACTTATGTATTGAAAACTATGGAATGCTCACCAACATTTTTATGTTGACCCTTTTATTTTTAACATGTTTCAGGAATACCCCAAGTTTGTGATCTACTCTTTGAAGCTTGCACATCTAGGAATGGACCTAGATAAATAGATGAAATAAGAATGATTTGTTACATTCTATGTTATGCTTCTAATTTCTTTGAGACTTATGCTTGTAATGTTACATTGAAACTTATGTTTAAATTATATTTGAAATATTAATACCGTTATGTGGCTGTGAACAATCTTAACCCTCACATCTCGACGTTTCCGCCGTCAAGGTTGGGGTGTGACAGATTGGTATCAGAGCCCATAACTATAGGGATTTAGGTTATTAGAAATGGTGACCTAGACTATAGTTGCATGAACCTCATAGAAAGATCATTATACTTTGTGCTTACTTATTGTTTGCATGCTACATAATGCTATGCCTTTTGTGCAACTTGATGCCTTAGCATAGGATTGCCTTATGTATGCTTAAACTTAGTTACTTGTCTCCCTAAACTTAACTTTGACTCTTTGACCCTCCCCGACAAATGAACTTCCCAAAACTTATTCTCAACGACACGTGGAATCTACACTTATCGTCGTGGGTTCAATTCCTTAGACTCTATGTCTAATCTATGAAAATCTCATCAAGGTTTTGATTTCATAAACCAAAGAAATTTGTGTGACACATAGACACCTGTATTCTGGATTTCCTGGCAAAAGGCCTTCGGGCTAAGGCAAGCATATCGTATAAATCTCATTGTGAGACCAGTTATGCTTACCTGGGGATTTCCGGGATGAGTGATAAACTATGGTCAACATACACAAGTTCCTAAGGCAAATGGGTCAATTTACCTTGACGTGTCAACGATTCCAAATGGTAATGCGTTACCAAATGGAACCATCCTCTTCGTATCTCAAAATCTTTGACTCCTTGAACTGGTATCACTTCATTCTTATCATACATAATGTTCCTGTTAATATTGAACCGAACCGACATTTCAACTCTTACGTTTAAACACCGTTGCACGTTGAGCGTTTCATGTAACTATCTCTATATTTTAACCAACGTGAACATGAAACTTAATATACCCAAAGATATTGGGAATCTAAACCGAAGGGTCATCAAAAACTTTAAACCGTTACTTATGGTTCTCAAGTCTTCCAAAGGATGTGTCCTATAACTAAAGACATGCAATGCTATAGGTGGAATTCTTACATCTCGGGATACTTTGTCTAGGCAAAGTGTAAATGGTGATTTGATTCGATCATTGAATCCATTTACTTGACTCGAAACCCTTGAGATGAGTGATCACTTATAAGTACGCATGTCTTTAATAAGGTTATGGTTGACCTCATGACTTGAGGAGTTCATGTATTTCTTTCAATTGTGAATCGAATGTTCACATCTCGTCGTGGTGTTGAATCACTCTTGTCATTGATTTAGTCTTCCTGATTTAAACCATTCAAGATTTGAACACCATCATAACTAATTCTGTTACCTCGAACTTTGACCTTAAACTTTGTAAGCATGATTTCCCTTTTGTTACATTAATGTAACTTGAAATTTTCTGAATTTTTAATGGATACTCTCTCCCTTTCGTTGATAAGTCGAACTTCATACCGTTTGCACCGTGGGAGATGCAAGAGTTGCAAGTCAACCTATGACTAAGAGCACTTGTATTTCCTAAATTCTAACTCATCAAAACAGGGGTGATTCCCTTACTTTGATGATTTTCTATTCGTTTCAATAAATGGTTTCCAATTGTGATTTATAAAATTTCATCCTCTGGATCGGGGTGATTTCCTTAACCCGAGGATTGATTTCAATTATTTTCTTTGGAATGACATTTCACAAATGACATGATCTCACCAAAATAGGATTGAAACCCGTACTTTGGTGACAAATGTCAATCTTCGATTGTTTTCTTGCTATTATGAAATTCAATCATCAAGATAGGCGTGAATTCCATACCTTGATGATAATATCATCTTTATGAATTGTATTTGTACAAATGAGACGACTTCATCAAAGTAGGAGTGAATTCTGGATTTTGATGAAGAAGTTCATCTTGTTATATTTTGTTTTTGAAAAAACTTCACCGTTAAGATAGGAGTGATTTCCCTTACCTTGATGGGGAGTTACCTCGTTTTATTTCTGTGGATCCTCAACAAGGAGTTGGGATCGAACTTTTTAATTAGTAAGTTAGTGGTCATACCTTGGGAATACACCACCAAGTTAGGAGTGAAAACCGCACCTTGATGACTATTCTCATTTCTTGATCTCCAACTTACCAAGGTTTTAATCAAGTGACAAGAAACATGTAGTAACTTGAAGGGTGAACCAATGTTAGTGTTTGGACCTATCAAGCCAAAACATGATTTCTGAACTTGAAAGGAGACCCGATCACTCTAGGTTGATAGTGATTTCGAGCTTGGAGCATTTAAATTCTTAAATTGATTTCTTTCTCTTTATCCTTATGTTTTGATTTGATCTAGCTACATCGAACCATTTATTCCTTACTTATCAACTTTCATTTTGAGTTGTCATCAACACATGATTGTGTGATGGTAGCATTCTTAAATAATCTTTCCACTAAATAAAGACATTAACAACTTGTGGTTATGTCTTTCTAGTCATACGAATGTTCTCGACTGTACTTATGGGTTTGATGAATTACGTATGCAATCTATATCTGGAAATTTGTTACCTTGCAAGACATGGTTACAAATGCATGTCTTATTGTTTGCGTTACTTCCTGAACCACTTTTGAACCCTTAACCTTGGAAAATCTTTAAAACTTTATCTTGGTTTCGATTAACGAGACTCGTTATTACTTACATTGTGACGTGGAAGTTCATAAACCTTCGTAATTTGTAGTCATGGGTTTGGCATAAAGGAAAAGACGTAACTTGGTATGTATCCAAGTGTCTTACCTTCACATATGACAAGACCTAACATTCGTGATCCTATGGATCTCCTGTTTAACTTTTCATTCACTAAGTGTCTCTTATCTTAGCTGTCATGATGACAAATGGTGCAGTATAGACCGATTGGTTAATTGCATATCAACCCATGTGGGATAACGGGTCGAGAAATTGGCTTGTATCTATCTCAAATAGTCGTGTACCGTGGTATGTCGTTAAACATCGATCATTAATTTGGATGATCAATTCATTTTCTACTTTTAATAATGTTCCTAACCATCGTCGTGAACTTATTCCACAATCTTCGCATATCGTATTATTCTTAGACCGATGATTGGTCAAAGGAGAGATACATATTCACAAGATATGCGTTAAGATCGTTTCATATAGTGACGTTTGGAATTCTTAAATCTTGACGGTTAACATTTCTTATCATTGATGGTCCTTATTGATTTCTAGACATCAAATTACTACGAAATTATATTCTAAAAGTTGTGACTTATGAATCTAAGGTACCACGGTAACTCGTCATCGTCTTTCAACATTTCATATGCCAAATTTCAAAGCGTCTCATAATTCACTGGAAGAATTCAAATTGGCATGCATTAAATCAAAAGACTTGTAAGGTTCCATGAAATGGAACATCTCATCTGTAATCAAACGTCTATCACTGGCCATTGTACATTTACCTTTCATTATAATTCCTTTGTTCATCTAAGTTCATTTTTAATTTCGGGACGAAATTCTTTTAAGTTGGGGAGACTGTAACATCACGTATTTTTCGTTAAATTAAAAGTTAACCTTGTTATATTCTTGTATGGGCTAGATATGACATTTGTGAAATTTATGGGGAATTTATGCTTATAATTCTTTTTACTTTTAATCCTTTAGTTTAAAGGTTAATAATATCAATTATTATTTAATAAATAAATAATAATCTTGATAATAACTAATTATAGGGGAAACAATAATTATGTTATTAATAATAATAATAATAATATTAATAATAATGATGTTAATGATAATAACATTAATAACAATGGTAATCTAAGTTTTAAACTTGTAAATAATCACTTTCTACATAAAATGATAACATTTAAAATTTCAGGGTTTATTTTGTAATTTAATTTAAAACTAAAACAAAACTTTAAAACCCAAGTGAAAACTTTGAAAACCACAGGGACCAAAGGTGTATTTACCGAAGTTAACTCTCCACCCTCTTTCTCTCTCCCCGGTTTCCCGGCCGGCCACCGGCCATCGCCGGCAACGGCTCCGGCGACCCCCAAACTATCCCTAAACCCCTCAATTTTATTACCGAATGACTCCAATCGGTTCGTTCACACGTTTCGAACTTTAATAGCCACCTTAAATTCGTTTAAACACTGATTATTAACATCAAACAAATGTATAACCGAAACCTTAAAATCACATATCCGTTTGAGCATTTACACCTAATAATAATCAAATTAAAGCAATCTGAACGATCATCTGTTAAGAACTAATCGAATGAAACTCTTAATTCCACCTGCAAACTACACAAACATCTCTTTCAAATCCCTTGTTAACCGCGATCTGTTCGTCAACCGAACACCATCTTCCGAGCCTTCTAACTTGCAATTGATAGAGGGCTATTCATCATTGGCTTCATTCGAGACTACCTGTGCAACGAATTTAATTATCATCATCGTTTGGGTATCGAATCTGTGCCAAGAATGTCGCGACCTGTTCTGTACTCGTTCATCATCGAACTAACACTATTCAGGTAATCAAACCCAAACATACACTTGGTTTCATGTGAACAACAAAAGCCCTAATGATAATTGGGTTAAATCGCACGATTTGATGTTCAATTGGAGGCAAATCGATTCTAGGGTTCTTGAGGAATTGGGGGTTTTCTTTAATTATTGTTTTTATTAATTAATTTTCAATTATAAACAGATTCTGGGCTTTAGCCCAACCGGTTACCATCTCACATTATTATGCAAGAGGTCACGGGTTCGAACCCGGCCTCCTGCAATTATTTTTATTAAAGGCTTTTTAGCCCTTAAATTAATTGTAGAAAATTCTTAATAACTATAACAATGGGTTTTGTAAACTTGTATTATTTTAAAGACATCAAATCATTTTTGTTAATTTTCCAAATTTAAATAATTAAATATTATTTTTAATAAGATATTTTCTTGGTTTATTTTAAATAGTAACTAATAGATTATTGGTCCAAATGTTTCTTTTAAGTATTCATGGTTTAAATCATGTTATTTCAAATAAAGATTAATTGAAACATTATAAATCAATATGCTAAATGAATAAGTATGTAAATAGTTATTTAAATAATCATTTAAATAATTACTTATTCATCTTTTCATTTAACCATGTTATATATAAATAATTAATCTATTTATTTCTTAAACTTTTATACAAATTCTTAGAATCTATAAAATAATATAAGTTTCTATTATTGACCATTCTTGTTTTTAAGGCCTTCGAAAGATTATTTAAAATGTTTAAAGTGATTTTAAATAATTCTATATTATTTTGCAAACTATATAAATGAATATCCAATAAACCATCTTTATCAAATTTTAAATAATTAATTTCTATATTATTTATATATATCTTTTCACACATTTTATTTAATCCTTATAAATTCAATAAATTATATTATTGAATCATTTTGAATATATTCTTGGTTTTATTAAGTTATACTAACTTTATTAAGCCAAAACATAAACGACTCATTATTTTATGTAATTATTTAAAACCCCAAATTCCAATTGACCCTAGTTCGCATTAAAACGTTAATCTTATTATTTAAACTTAAACTGGTAAAATATATATATATATAGGTGCATTGTGAAGGATTACGTTGGAACGACGCTTATTATTATTTCTTTTAAACGTCATTTACATACATTTGATCTAGTGAGTATTTCCATACCCCTTTTTGCTTATTTTCACACTTTGGGGTGAAACATGTTAACTTATTATCATTGCACTTGTAAACTTATTTGAGACTTGTAATCTTTATGACAATTCATCATGCAAAGTTGTGGTTAGTTGAACTTTTGTGGTTACCATGTTATGGCGTTATATGTACAATCATTAACTATTGCTAGCCCAGCGAAGTCATAGATCTATGGGTAAGACAAGCCTGCTTGGTTGATCCAAGTACACTTAGCTGATCGTATATACTTTTAACGTTTGAGACTTGTAAAACTATTGTCGAGGTTTGATTGTTGCATTGTTCATAACATCCCTAATCACTTTATTCACTAACTTATGACTTGAATTGCCATCTTTTATATACTTATGTATTGAAAACTATGGAATGCTCACCAACATTTTTATGTTGACCCTTTTATTTTTAACATGTTTCAGGAATACCCCAAGTTTGTGATCTACTCTTTGAAGCTTACACATCTAGGAATGGACCTAGATAAATAGATGAAATAAGAATGATTTGTTACATTCTATGTTATGCTTCTAATTTCTTTGAGACTTATGCTTGTAATGTTACATTGAAACTTATGTTTAAATTATATTTGAAATATTAATAGCGTTATGTGGCTGTGAACAATCTTAACCCTCACATCTCGACGTTTCCGCCGTCAAGGTTGGGGTGTGACATTAAAGAAACAGATAAAAAGGGTGAGGTGGTGGGTATTTTGAGTGAGGTGATAGAGAGAGGGAGGGAGAAGAGCGACTTAGGCTGGTGTTGAATGCCGATAAAAGCCGAATGATGAGAGTGAAGGAGGGAACCGAACGGTGATTTTCAAGGTGTGTGCCATGCGGTAAATGCCACACTAAATGCCGTAAATTTTTAGAGATAAAATTTAGCATTATACTATCACTCATTAGTAATGTCGGTGGCTACAGTGCCACCGACAGGAAAATTTTGGGTATTTCGCAAGCTTATGTTCGTGATGGAATTCGTTTCTTTTCAGCTTCCATCGGAGTTTTCCACCGTCGCCGTCGTCGTTCAGCACACCACCAGCGCTTCCGCGGTGCAACGTCGCGATTTCGATCTTTGTCTGGTAAAACGAGTAGAAACTCATGTGGCCGAACGTCGTTAAAATTGCGGCGGCACCTTCTGTCGCCGGCAGAGAGAGACTCCAACAATCGTTGAAACTAATGTGACTGATCGTTGGCCATATGTAGGCTGCTCCGAAAGTCGTGGCCTCGAAGAATTAAGATTTGACGAGGATCGAAATCAGAAGTGAAGATCTAAAAGGATGTTGATGAGGATTGACGATCAATAATGTTGTGAGCATCGGCCGAAAATTGCAAGGAGAGAGAACATAGATACAAGTATAACCTATGATTTTAAATAAAAGTCACAAACCTAAAAAGTTTCAATATAATTTATTGTATAATAGAATGCTAGCCGTCACATATCTAAACTATTTAAAAATCATATTACTTTTTTTTCTTAGTATTTATCTTTTTTATGATACATATGTATGTTTCTTTTATGAATAACTTTTTTTTCGATACTTATTTTTTTTACTATACTTTTTTTTTCAACTTTGATGTTTTTATGTTGGTTGCGTCTACGTCTCATTATGCAAGACACGATCATACTAGTATCACAGGGATAACATAACGAATCTAAACGTTCATAAGGTTCCGCCGCATCACGCAGCGTGAAAAAGCTCGTTGTTTTTTTTACCAAGTAATGTTTATTGTTTAATGTATTCTACATCTAGGCTATAAGAAAATATAAAAATATATCATGTAGAGGCAGGTAGAGCGGCAAACATAAGTTTTGAAATTGGAAGCCCTCATCTCATCGCTCATCGCCAGAGAGCAGAGAGCAGAGGTATTGTGTAATCTTAGAGGTCCGATGGCGTAATTGTGGTGAGGTTTATATGCATCAGAAATGCCTGTAAGCTCCGTCCATGGACCCCAGGGAGGCTAACCTTCCGCCAGATCACCCTTCTTCATTCAACGCCTCCACCTCTTCTTCTTCTTCTTCTTCCTCCTTCAATTCTTCTCCTCCACACTTCCTCCGTAATGTGCAAGCCGCCTTCAAACGCCACCGTATGCACAATCTCCCTCTCTCTTTGATTTTGATTTTGATTTCGATATGAATCTTATTTGTTCGATTCTCACTCGATTATGTTTAAGTAGGGCTTTTAAACTTCATAGGAGATCACTTCGAACCTAGAAACTAGATTTGTTTTATCAGTAAGTTTTTTAGGGCTTCATTTGGTAGCCTCTTAATGATTTTATTAATAGGCTGCCTCTTAATCGGTTACAAGTAGAGTGTGTTTGGTTTACTTAAAATTCTATCTCTTAGTAGTTCATGAAGCCTCTTAATGTGAAAATTTTAGAAGAATGATTTAGAGGTTACCTCTTATTCAGTCAGCAGCACAAGATTGCCAAACAGCCCCGAATCTATCAATTACTTGAATGATTTATGATTACATAAACGATTGCAAATATGCGAATTTAGGTTTTATGTATCTCCAAGGAAAAAATTATCTATAGTAGTTGGCTTTTCTTTTTAACTTTAGTTTTTCTATGCTGCAGGTATGATGCCAGAGTTGAACAATCTCCAGCCCAGAAGGTTAGTGGTTCCTAGAAGGGAAGTATCAAAGAGCTCAGGCCCAATAATAGATTCCAAAACAGATGAATCTCGTGATGTTCCTGTTAAACAAGGAATGATGACCCTTACGACAGTTAATTATGAATCTGCTTCAATCACACCGCCTTCAGTTTCGGATGCACCTACTGAAGAAGGCAAGTTTATGTCAATAGATGTTCAAAGAGGTCAACCGAGTTTTAACTGCGATTGTAGAAGCAACAATGTGGTTGATTCGCAGTGCTTAAAATGCAAACATAATATGCTTGTAGATGGTCCAAAGAAGGTTCAGTTTGCATTGGGAAACGACACAATACCTCATGGTAAAGTTTTTCTGGTTTATGGTTAATAGTTTCAGCTGATTATTATTATAAATTTTCTGTCATGTTTAACATCATGTTGAAGATTGATACTTCATCTCTCTTTGTACTTTTTGTAAGAGTAAGAAGCTTATATAAGATAAGTTATTAGCAGGCGTATCTATCATTCATGATGATATACAAACATATGTCAGTATCACATATACCCACAAAATCCAATTATTGTATATACTGCACAATGTTTATGCAGGGTCTGTTGACCACATGGACAAAAGAATAGCCAACTTATTGACTCACATGGGTTCACTTGCATTGACAGAAACGGAACGTGATGTTAATAATCAACTGGATGTCTTAGCAGCTCCCAATCATGATGTGAATGACCACAATTTCAATAATCAGGTCAACCCTTTGAGGAACTTCCTGCAGAGTGACTTTGGCCATCAGGTGACATCATCTTCGGTTGTTGGCTCAACTTGTGCTACAACAACATTAGTAAATTCAGTAAATGCTCCCATGCTTAATTCAACAACTCGTAGTTCTCAACCTTCGCAAATTGGTATGAGAGACCCACCACAGTATAATAACAAAATAATAGCTGATCAGAATCTTGAAAACAAATGTGAGCTCCCTAGTGATCAGCAAGTCAAAGAAGCAGGGTCAAGTGGTATGCTTAAAGATCCTCCTCTTCTAGTTGACAAGTCAACCAAGGGGGATCTACTGGCAGGTTATAATATGGATTTACAATCCCAACCTCCCATAACAAATGATCAAATATCTGAAGTGAAACCAGTAACTTCAAAGTCTGAAAAAATTGAAAAGCCTGCATCCAAGAAAGATGCCTCAGCACCTCGTAAGAGAAATTATGATCCTGATTTGTTTTTCAAGGTTAATGGAAAATTGTATCAAAGGCTTGGAAAGATAGGAAGTGGAGGAAGCAGTGAAGTCCACAAAGTTATTTCTCAAGATTGCACAATCTATGCATTGAAAAAGATAAAGCTTAAAGGTCGTGATTATGCAACAGCATATGGGTTTTGTCAGGAAATTGAATATTTAAACAAACTCAAGGGAAAGGACCACATTATCCAACTCATTGATTATGAGGTACGTGCTTTAGATAGAGATAATTAGCTTGGGACATATATTTCGTGCCAATTGACCTAAATGCTTTCTAGACGTGAACCATGGGTAATGTTACCATTTATCAAATTGAAAATATGCAATGATCTTATCTTTTGTATGAGTAAAGCTATCAGCAGGATGAAAGCAAAGAGATAAAAACTGATAACTGGACATTGTCAGCAAAGTTCTAGTTATTGCTTATGGGTTATTTAGGCTTTTATGGTCATCTAGAGGGAAAATGGATCACGTTCTTGTTTAAGATCATAGAAGCTGTAAAACTGTGGAAAGATTAAATAAAAGAGAATTAAATACCTGAAAAGTGATTTCCTAAATAATCAATTTAATAAAAGCGGCCTCTAAATTTTACCTAGAAGAAATCAGAATAATTAATCCAAACAGTGTCCTGACAAAATTTGTTATAGTTATTTCCTGTTATCCTATTGACTGAATAAATGCCAAGTTATGTCTGAAACTCATATAACCTCACATTGGGTTGGAATAGTCTCCATTGCCCTTGTCTTTCTCACAATCTAGATATGTGTATCTTTAGAAAGTTATCCAATTTCAAGAAAATTTAGTATTCATGATTAAGAGCTTGAGCCAATACAATGTCACCCTAATGTAATTGATTGGAAACCTTTTCCATTGTACCATATCAGTTGCCTGGTGCTTGGATTAGAGGTAGAGGTGACAAAATGGGCAGATGTGGTTTGGGTAATAGACCAATACTTGTAACTTCTTTCTATGAGTCAAATCGGTTTACCTGAAATGTTTTTTTGTCCAATATATTTCTTTATACAGTTAGAGTGTCAAACAATTTGGTTTTATGCATCAACAATACAATTTGGTTTTATGAGGTTTTATGCATCAACAATACAATTTGGTTGACGTTTGACCCGTTACCTTTTTGCTAATTTTTTATAACCCATATGATCTGTTAAAAATAAAACATAACTTGAATCATGACCCAGTCATAAACAAATGTGTATAAAACTATAAATTGCCACTTTCGGTGAGCAGTATTGATGAACATAAACAAATGTCTATTAAAATCTAATTACCAAAATTATTCAGGAACTTTTATCTCAAAGTTTCATTTTTATATCCATGTTATTATGATGTGCAATTTTTTATAATTGCATAAAAAGGGGAAAAGAGAAAATGATGTAACCTGATGATTCTTGACTGCTAACATTCATCTTCTTCATAGGTGACAGATAAGGCTTTGCTGAAGGAAGTTATGAGTGGTTGTATGAGTAACAAAGATGGCAGAGTGAAGGACGATGGGTGTATATATATGGTACTTGAGTATGGTGAAATTGATTTAGCTCACATGCTCTCCCAAAAATGGAGGGAACTGGATGATTCCAAGTCAACCATAGATGAAAATTGGCTACGTTTTTACTGGCAGGTTTCTATCAATACCCTTAATGCCTCTTTTAGATTTAAAGATTTTTAGTGTGGTGTTTGTTGTTACATTCCAACTATAGTAATATTAGTTCTAAAATTTTGGTAAAACATTAAATTTGAATCATCATGCTTTATTTTAGCATCAAAAAGTTAAATATTGGAGCAAAATGGTCAAAAGGGTTCATAGTTTTTGCATGTGGAGGTGGGCAAGGACCAATATAAACTAGTTTTCAGTCCATCCGATACAGTCTGGTCTTTTGACAGAAAAAAACTGGCCTTTTTTCAGGAACGGACTGCTCTGTCTTTTTTATTTTTTTGTTATATTCTTCGGTCTTTGTCCAGTTTTGGGCCATTTTCAGGCCATGTCACCATTTTTTCTTTTGCTCAGACCAATTTATAAAATTAATAAAATGTTTAATCAGTTCTTATAAACATCTTTATACAATTACATAGCACATAATATGCAACTTTGAATAAATGGTCCTGTCAGTGTGGTCTAGCCAAGCACTTGTGGATTCATTTTTGACCCATCTGGGCTTAAAATATTCATGGTGCTGTTTCAAAACTGTACACATTCCCAAAAAGTTTTATGGAACTTATTAAAATAATTCTAAACAATTATACCTATAATATCTATAATGATACTATACAGAGTTTTAACTACAATAGTTACAGATGTGATTCACTTTTTGTCCTTTATCTGAGCAAGACATCAAAATTCTACACCTCATAAAATCCAAGTACTATGGTCATCCATCTTGCTTGAACTTATCTTGGCTTAATTGAAACCATGCATATTTTTATTTACTTGCCATTAATTTGGCAGATAGTTCTGACATTGTAGTATTATTATACATGTAAATAGTCCTTGACCACAGCGTGACTATATTTCTTTTGGAATAAATGACAGCAAATACTTCTAGCTGTTAAAACCATACATGAGGAACGTATTGTGCACTCAGACTTAAAGCCAGCTAATTTTCTTCTTGTGAGAGGGTCGTTGAAATTAATTGACTTTGGTATTGCAAAAGCGATCATGAGTGACACTACCAACATTCAACGAGATTCTCAGGTTAGTTCATCACCACTGCCAATTCCAGTGTTTGGGTGGGTGGAATCAGGGAAGGGATGGAAAGAAAAAATAGTTGTCTATTTTGTGAAATTTTAAAAGCTATACTTGTTTGCTGCAGATGGGTACACTAAGTTACATGTCCCCTGAGGCGTTTATGTGCAACGAGACAGATGCAAATGGAAACATAATCAAATGTGGTCGCCCATCGGATATTTGGTCTTTAGGTTGTATCCTCTACCAAATGGTATATGGAAGAACACCCTTTGCTGATTACACAACTTTTTGGGCCAAGTTTAAAGTAATCACAGACCCAAATCATGAAATACATTATGAACCACTACCAAATCTATGGCTTCTTGATCTAATGAAAAAGTGTCTCGCATGGGACCGAAAGGAAAGATGGACAATCCCTCAACTTATGCAACATCCTTTCCTTGTTCCCCAAATTCCACCTCAATCACCACATCATCATCGTAATCTTTTTCAATTGGTTGCTGAATCTTGTAGTGAAGATTCAGAAATAACAATGCTATGTTCTCGGCTTCAACAGTTGGTAAATGACCCGATACCAGATATTAATTTTGTTGGTTCGGGTTCAATCTCATTGGATAAAAAGTGTTCATTGGTTGACGAAATGTTGAAACTGTGTGTTCAACTCAAAGAGCAGCTAATGTGATTAGTGTAGATGGAGGTCAGGCTTGTCTGTCTAAATACAGCAAAATTATTTTTGTTGTTTTTTTCCTACTTTTTTTTGTATGTTGTGATTATTGAGCATGGAAAGGTGGATTTTTTGTTGATCTTGTAACATGAAACAATTGATCTGTGAAAAAAAATGGAAGATCTAGCATGTGGAGCTTGCTTGCTTGCAAAGTGATCAGTTTTTACATAATGCTTTGTAACTTATGTCTTTTATATATTTGTCCTCAGAGGAATATTACACAATAATTATTTATACTAAAGGTTTGCAACTTAAATTGGTATTTCTAATCATTTGTCTTGTTGAAACATATTTGAAAAAGAAGGTAGATACAAGTATCATCATTAAGATACCTTCAGAAACAAGGCTTAATAAATACAAAAATATTTGTTCTCATAGTAATTCATGTAATCAAAATAAACAAGACCTATGTTGCGCCTTTCTTAAGTAAGAATATAAAATTACAAAAACGACCAAATTTCTAGGTGTATATGGTCTACCTATGTGGTCATATATACAGTCATGTTATGCACTCAAATAACCACCTTATATGAGACCATTTTCCATATAAATGGCAAAGTGGGATCCATAATGAGATCTTCAGAATCACAATATTCCCAAATCCCAGGCAGGGTCAGATATATATACTACTTTAGACAACAAAATGGGATCCATAAAAAAATTGATATAATAGAAATATAACTGGGTTTTATTGAGCCCTGAGCTCCCCCTGGTAGGGAACTTAAATACAGAAGTGGATGAGCATAAATGAGTAATCTGATGACGGCAAACAATATATGATTAGAATGTTCTGATGGTACGATTACAATCAAGAACTTAAGAAGACGGTGATCTATAATGTACATATGGCTTGTCAACAATTTTAACATTTTGTTTTCTAATTAATGATGTAGTTTTATGAAATGACATGAAACCTTCATGAGCTAATTGTCTCGACTCAATGCAGCAGCTAACTTTGATTGGATGTGGTCTACTCCAGCACGAGGAGAAAATCTAGGAATTACTTCCTGTGACAAGATTCAATTATGCAAATAAGTGAAGATCATATGACAAGTGCAACAGACAAACTAAAATAAAAGGAGACATAAGAAAAGGATACAAGCAACTTCATAAGATGTTAAAAAAAACTCTATTACATAAGTTCAAGAAACAGTGGATCAAATAAACCCTAAAGGTGCAACTTCATTCAAGAATTAAGTAATGCACTCACAGTTGACTTTGGGCAAAGGAGCCATCAGGATACGAAGATTCAAAAGTGCACAAAGATGACAGAATTTCAAGTGGTCAAAAACTAGAAAGTTTTTAGAAGACAACCAAAGCTTTCCAACACATCAAGAATCATGTCATTCAGTGTTGTGTAGCTTAGTTACAACTCTACATAGCCTGATGCCTGAACAAAACAGGGAAACATATATTGAAAAGATTTTTTCCCTTAATATTTTGTGTTTTTTTCCCTTCTTTTCCCTTTTATTTAGTCTCGATTTGATGTATTAGAACAATTTTTCTTGTTTAGTTTCCTTTTCATAGATTAGGAAGGATTCCTGATTCCCTAGGGGGTTTGGACCATTTGGTTGGCTACATTCCTGGTTCCTTAGATCTAAATAAAAAGCAACAAAAATTACATCATCTAAATTAAAACATCAAAAAAATATAGCATGAACCTTGGTAAACAACTCTTGAACTATGGTGTTGACAGTGACAAATGTATTACTCGTACAACCAAATCACTAGTGTTTGCACTATTCACCATATGATTGGGAACTTGCCAATCTTTCCTCATCTTCATCTTTGATTAAACGTACGGTTTACCAATTACACAAGTTAAGAACTGTTTGTTTTAATGTCTGTTACTGCTCAGATGTTAAAAGGTTTCAAATTCAAAGTCGTTACTGGCTTTGAATCATCCAACATGTACCATATTCATAAAAACCTCCACAAGCTTAGCTCTCTTGATTCCTGTCCATTCTCAATAGTTTCTATGGTATTATAAACAAACTATGTATGTTTGATTCTTTATTGTTGTACATTTACGTATTTGAATCTATTTTGTTGTTTTTAAATGATAATTATTTATTTATTTATTTTTCATATTTTTATGATTAAACACGTATAACATCAGGCATGACAAGCAAAATTACTAGCTATGACTCTATGAGGGGTGAACCACAATATGAGTAAATTTTGCGGATACATATTAAAAGAAACAAATCTTAACTCAAGTTTATCAGATAAATCGCATATTGAATCAAAGATAAAAGCAATGAGAACAGACAGGCAAGTTGGCCATGATATGTTGAATGGTTCAAACAGTTATGATAGGTTTACAATAAGTAACAGTGTCTACTACCAACTTCGTAGTTTAAGACTCGTAAAATAAACTTGACTGAATTTTATTGAAAGTTGTGATTAAAATATATGGGAAACCCCAATATATAGAACAAAACTAGAGACAGTAGATAAACCTAAGGGTACGAAGAGCACAACCCAAACTAGATCAACCAATAATAGACTGTCACCTCATTTATACCCAAAACTACCCAAACTAGTAAGGGATACAACCCAAACTACATAAAAATACCCAATCTCCATAATTAACTTCGGTTACTACTACGACTACCCGAGAGCCCCTACCCGAATCGCTGGTGGTGGTGTTGCCGAGTGACCCGAGCCACCTGAAGCCTCGACCACCCTAATTGGGCTCGTGGGCTAAATACAAATAAAACCTAATACTAAACTAATAATAATTATATTTAACACTCCTCAAGTTGGAGCATAGATGTTAAGCATGCCTAGCTTGCATCTTGAAGTGTTGTTGGAATCTGGAATAGGAACTGGAAAACTAGGAGCAGGACATCAGGAACAGCAAAACAAGCTACTTGTAAAAACAAGAACAGAACAGCAAACAAGACAGGCATCTTTAAAAAACAAGAACAGGACAACAAGAATTAATATGACAGCAAGCGCAATAGAATCAGCAGCAGAAATAACAAGAAACAGAATTGGCAACAGGAACAGCAGAACAAGATCACGAGCATGAAATCCAAACATGGTCACAAAAAGAACACACAGTCAATAGGAACTAAGCGCAATGAAACTAGGGTTTCGGCAGGAAGCGATAATTCCGGCGAAACATTTATTCCCACACGAATGGTAATCTCTGGTGGGAACAATGAAATCCGGGCGTGAACAGTGAAGTCGTGATGGACAGTGCTCCTGTGAATAGTATTGTTCTAGCACAGAAAACAACAATGCACGACAGCAGGCTAGGGTTTGTGTCATTGTTTAACAGATAGCAGGAGACAGAAACAAGAAATCTGGAACAGAAACTTAAAAAAAAACATGAAACTACAAAACTTGGAAGGGACAAGGCGATACTGTCCTGTCTAAGGTTTATATCAAGTGATGACGACTAGGGCTTGTATGTGTGAGGAAGATAAACAATAGAGAGGTCTAAAACCTTAAGGCTCGATACCATGTAAAATAAATTGGATTGGATATTATTGAAAGCTGTGATTTGCTTCAAACATATGCTTCTCTTGGACGGGGCTTGAATATTCCATCTAATAACAGAAATTGCATCATTCATTCTATACGCATCATCTGCATCCATGTTAGAAGGTTCACTTACATTTACATCAGCTTCAGTTTGCGGTCATTCCGGTTTCTCTTCAAGACATCTTTCGTAATGATCTACTAAAGTAATGAGTTGCTGATTATGTCGGCCCTTCTTTTAAACGAATCAATAAGTGTCTTCTCTAAATTTATTTTTCTCTTTATCAATCCTCCAAAGATGTTTTCTGCTTTCAACAGATGAACTTGAAACATTATCCCCTTCATCACTATTTGATTCATTTACCTCAATATCTGACCCATTGTACTGTTCAGACAAACCAACGAATACCCCAAATCCAAACCCCCTTTTCTATCTCCCTTTGTTTAAGTTTTATCCGCACTCCAAAACTTATTGGCTTTGACCGTATGAGCTATATTCATCCATCGGCAAGCTATGCTATCAACATGCAACACCGTTAATATGGTTAGAGGACCCATAAATATAGATTTAAAATTACTTCTTCACGGGCTTCGCATATTTTCATCGACTCTGACATACAAACACCGGTAATCTCTACAAATATTGCGTCCTTAGTAAAATCATGAAGAACATGTTCCTTACACCGTTCATCCGTACGGCAATGAACTAATGTTGTAGAGAAAAACATCAAAAAATCAAGTCTGAAATCAAATGAATCATTATCATCAGAGACTTTAATCATCCGACTATCTCAGCTGGTGCAATAATATTTGCTGGATACCGATTTCTCTACATGTGGATAGCTTAATATATTATCTTGCTTTGTGAAGTTGATTTAAAGTCTATGTATATACATGAGTTCAGAATGCCTAGCAATAGATTATAGAATTTGAATCCACTAATATTTCTACTTTGCACATGAATCTCCAATTTTTTGTAATCAAACTTTTCCGAAACAAAATGTCACAATTTTGATGGCATCGTATTTATTTTTAAAAACTAAAATTTTCCAAACCATGTTAGAAATTAATCTTGATGTTCAAGAGTGTATATGGGTGAACCAAGAAAGATAAGGGTGAAATTAGTTAGCATGTAGAATATGTTAGTCAAGGTAAATATTAGGAAAGTATTGAATGATTTAGCTGTGAATGGGCTGTCATTCTAGCTTTTACATGAGTTTTGATATCATAAACTTTGAACATATATATAGGCATTCTATTTGTAAAGAGTACAGATAACGATCTATCTAAGAATTTCTTTGAGGTCTCCACGGATTCCCTATGACTTGGCATTTATGACTTATAATCTTATATTTGTATATAAATATCTATGGTTCCTCCCTAGTAATTAAAATCAAGAGTTGAATCATTTATTGGCTCAACAACTGTCTTAACCAATTGGTTTTTAGATCAGGTTTCAGGCATTGGTTTAACTTCACATGTTGAAGGTGGATATCACATCTCAAAGATTAGAGTTATTCTTCCCTTTCTTCTTGTTTATCTATTCATGTTTTCCCATCAATTAACTACAAATGTTGTGTTTGCCTTCTTAGATCCATCTATAGCAAACGATCTTTTTCATCAAGTCTTGATCAAGATCCATATCACTCTCTTTATATCTACAATTAAATTGCTTATGATTTAAGAACCATTATATCCAATCCTCAATGCATTATAAATATTACTCAGCCATCATAAATCCTCTGGCATCAACGGTGCCTTCTGATAGTGGTTGCTTCCTCACAAACCAATACTCTAGATTATTCTTTCACGGTAGACCTAAACAAACAACAC
This sequence comes from Flaveria ramosissima, assembly GCA_025215565.1. Taxonomy (NCBI): domain Eukaryota; kingdom Viridiplantae; phylum Streptophyta; class Magnoliopsida; order Asterales; family Asteraceae; genus Flaveria; species Flaveria ramosissima. The sequence goes on along the minus strand of CM046044.1, from coordinate 31,999,942 downwards.
CCTAAAAACTAACTGTCAAGATTACTGTAACATCAACTTTAGTTCCTCTACCATTTATGAAAGAAAACAATTGCAGAATTCAGTTATTTGCTAACACAAGTATTCAGAAGCAACAAAGAGAGCATTTTGATTGTTGACTGATGATTTCAAACCTACCACAACTCATGTGCATAATGGATATTGATTATGTAGCATATTCAACACATACCCAAACGAATTCAAACACAATCACATCATTTTATTAGCATAAAACTTAGCATATTTGACACTCAAATATAAAGATGAAGCATAATAAAAAAGGGTATATGTGTATGCAATTGTAAAACAAATTAACCAACCTCAGTGCCATCAGAACAAAGTCTTGTCAACACGGGTATCTCATACTGATACGCTCTTTCCCATTCAGGATTGCTAGTAATATCCCTAATCTGATTCACACACCCATACAGAAAAATAACAAAACTCAGAGTAAGTGCAATGCAAAGAAACAGATTAACAATATTCGAACAATCATGGAGTAAACTAGGAAGCTACCTGCAACTCGACGTCATGAAGGGGGTATGAATCAGAAGACATAGACGATAAAGAAAATGCAGAATGAAGCTTTTCTTTAAGGCCATCGCACAAACAGCAGCCAGGCTTTGAGTAAAGAATCAACTGCTTCTTTGATGATGATGACGATGATGAGTAATTGCAGGAGGTGATATTCAGCTTGCGAGTGAAGTTCATCATGGTCGCCGGTGATGTTCGTCTTGCTGGTAGCAACACGGCGGCGATGGCGGTGGCGGCGGCCATAGCTTTACACTGTTGTGAAAAAAACCCAATTTTCCGGTGGTGGTGGCTGAGGATATAGGAATAGGAGTTGTCCCAAATGAAAGTTTTTTAACTTTGGGATGAATGCCACACAAGTTTGATGATTTTCGTTTTGTACCCACAGTTTTATATTGAGGTTCATTTTTTTATCTTTTTAGGGATGACATTTTCTTTCTTTACATATTTTCTACGTTTAAAACCTATTACATTATACTATACTATCATTATCCTATATCCTATATATTAAAAAACCAATGTGAGGAATAGTGAAGTTTTAGAGGTTTTGAAATTCGCCACAAAACTTTATTTAGTTTTCATAGGGCCGGCTTAACGTTTTTGAAGGCTCAAAGCGAACAAAAAATATGAGGCCCTCAAAATAATATGGATATAAACCCTCCTCGTTTATCCGGGCTTGGGACCGGCAATAATAAACTATTAAGTTTATAATTGGCGGAGTTAAATTTTTTTTTAAAGTTATTTATTATGCTTGTATAATTATATTTAGATTAAGTTTATTTTTCTAGCTTTTTTTGATGCAAAATCTTTAATAAATTCTTCGTAATCAAAATCGTTTAAAAATTCTTTTTCAATCGACAAAAGAGCTAAACCGTTTAATCTTTCTTGTGACATAGTAGATCGTAATTAATTTTTTATAAGTTTTAATTTGGAAAAACTACGAGAATTGTTAAAATAACTCGGTAGACAATAAATGCATTTGGAAAAGAGTTAAAGTTTTTAATATAATTTAGTATATCAATCATTGTGTCAAATTCTATGTGTATAATTTCTCTTAACATTTTTAGTTCTTAAAATAGATCCACACTATCAACATCAACATTATCATTATGTTTCAAAGTATTTTCAAGAAAAATACATTTTCTTTTTAAATTTTCTTCATCGACGGATTTTAACTTTTTTATACTAAACAAAAAACCAAACGTAGTTTCGAACTCTTTAAATTGTTCAAATCTACTTTTAAGTGAAGAACTAGCTTGATCTACTATGTATAAGAAGTAATCCGTTCTAAAACTTTCAATTGGTGTTTTTATAGTTTCATTATCAATATTTTTATCAAACTTTTTATTTCTACGAATAAGTCGTTTATCACGAAAAACAAGTTCTATATTCATCTCTAAGCAATTTCTTTAGCTACAATCATAGCTTTTTCAAATCCATCGTCTCTATACTTCTTAAAAAAACAAATGAGTCCATCTAGTTGATTTATAGCATCATCAATACGCATGTCTTTTGCTTGTAAGATTTTACTAACTATGTTAATAGGATATAAAATGTCATACCAAATAACCATTCCTAATAAAAATCCAAAACTATCAAACTCATTCATAATTAAGGTCTTAACCTCACTTTGAAGTCTAGCATCATCAATCTCATCATATAAGTCCAATAAAGCTTCTCTTAATTGTGGAGCTTGAAATCGAATTGCTTTAACACTTTCTATTCGATTTTCCCAACGTGTTTGAGATAATGATTTTAGAGTTACTTAGGTATATGATTTTGTAATATATACCACCTTTTAGTGGATGATGAAAACATTGAATAAATACGTTGTGTTATTCCAAAAAAATCCTTAGCATATCTACAACTACTAGCCATATCACTAATTACTAAATTTGAACTATGACAACCACATGGTGTGTAAAAGGCTCTAGGGTTAACATCCAATAATCGTCTTTGCACTCCTTGGTGTTTTCCTTTCATATTTGATCCATTATAATAACCTTATCCTCTATTGTCATCTACATCAAGTCCTATCTTATTAATTTCTTCAATAATAACATCAAAAAGACCCTTACCTGTTGTATCATTTACTATTAAAAATTCTAGAAAGTATTCTTTAACTTGTATTGGGGTTGATGACATATCTAAACATCGTAAGATAATGGACATTTGTTCTTTGTGACTCGTATCGGGAGTGCAATCTAATATAATTGAAAAATATTTTGCTTCCTTAACTTTACTAATAATTTTTGTTTTGATTTTATTTGCTAATAAGCTAATTAGTTCATTTTGCATATTGTGTCCAAGGTAATGATTATGAATTTCATTATTTTTTATACGTCGAATATGTTCTTGCATTACCGGATCAAATTCGGCAATCATCTCAATATCACCTAAAAAGTTACCATTGTTTTCTTCAAAAAGTTTTTCTTTACTCCCACGAAATGATTCATTTTTCTTACCAAGTTTCTTTACAATGGCAATAATTCTTTTTAGTACATTTTTCCAATGTTCCTTATCTTTATTTATTTGATCTTGAATATTTTTATCAATTGTCTTATTTTTTGCCAATCTTATCTCTAGATCCATCCATGTTCTCATATTCATAATATGTATATTACTTCTTTCATGTTCTTTTAGTTTAGAATAAAAATTTCTCCAATCGTTACTACCTTCGTTTGCTAACTTACTTGTATATTGATTTACTACCTTGGTTTATCAAGGTTTTCATCAAGTTTTTCAATGTTTTCATCATTGTTTGTTGGTTTATCAAGGTTTTCATCAATGTTTTCATCGAGTTTTTCAATGTTTTCATCATTATTTGTTGGTTTAGGAAGGTTTTTATCAAGGTTTTCATCAAGGTTTTCAAAGTTTTCATCAATATTTGTAGATTTATCAAGGTTTTTATCGAGGTTTTCATTATTATTAGACGTTGTGGTGGTTACAAATTTTAACATTGATCCTTTTAATGTTTCATTTAAAGCTTCTCTTTTGGCCTTTTTATCCCTTTTTGATGCACCACATTCAAACTTACGGATTCGGTTTGACATTGTTATAAATTGATTATTTGATTAAATTCTAAGAAACCAAGTTACAATTCCTTGTTATAGTATGTAGTGTAAACTAATATAAAACAGAAACTAATAACCAAATCAGAAACAAAAACTAATAACCAAATCAGAAACTAAACTAAGCCAAATAAAAAATCAACTAAACAATTCACCAAATAACCAATTCAAATTTCAAAAACTAATAACCAAATCTAAAACATAAACTAATAACAAAAACAGAAATCTAAAACATAAACTAATAACAAAAACAGAAACTATACTAAGCCAAATGCCCAAATCAGAAATCAACTAAACAATTTACCTAATAATCATTAATCAATTTAGATTTCAGAAACGAATTCGACAAATCCAAATCAGAATTCAGCAAAATGTAATAACCTAAACTAAATCAGAATTCAACAATCAAGTGAATCAACTAACCTGATGGCTGATGAAGGGATCAAATCGACAAATCCACAAGTTGAAACTCGAAAGCAGAATCAACCATAAAGCCAGGGCCGGCCGTCGGGGCGCAGCAGGGTGGGTTCGGAGTTCGGACGTCGCCGGGTTCACAAGTCACAACTTTCGCAACTTCAATGCGTTCAATCAACAGTGTGGGTTCGGCCGTTCGCAAGTAGGGCGCAACAGGGCTGAGGACCGGCTTATTTGTAGTTGAATTGAAGCCTTGAAGGGGTCGTCTCTCGGTCGACCGTTGAGGCATTTATCGCATCTTCTACTCGAACTCGAAGAGTCGCCGACTCGCAACGCAACCATTCTTGAAGCTGTCGAAGTGAAATGTCGCTTGATGATCTCGAGTTCAAACTGAAAAGTCGGATTGGAGATTCAAGATTGGCGGTTGGGGGTCGATGAGTTGATCTGAGGAATGAGAGTTGGCAACCGAATTGTTGTCTGAATGTCTTCAACTTTCAAATTAGAATTTAGGGTTATAGATTTTTGGACTTGATACTTGAAAGGTTTGGGTTAAAATTGGAGGCCCTATAATTTTTGGAGGCCTAAAGCCCTAGCTTGGGCTATTTTTACTATTGGGCCGGCCCTGAGTTTTCATATTGTGAACGCATCTAGGTACATGATTTTGTGTTGTTCCCAATTTTCTCTTTCTTCTGTTATCACCGCCAAAGAAATGTAGAGAGAGAAACATGAGCTGGCGAAAGAAAGAAGAGGATGAACATCACGGTTAACGACGAAAGAAGTGGGAAGGCCTTAATTGAAGACGACAATGGCGGAGCTAGGGTTGTGGGTGGTGTTCCATGACAGAGCTGTGATATTCAAGCCTAATCTACTTAGATTTGAAGATTAGGATGATCGACGAGAGGATGGGAGCAGGATGATGGCGCTATGGTTTCAAGATCAAAGCTTGGGACGATTGTGCGAGGTTTCGGAGAGTTTCAAGCCTAAATCGGGTATGCATGTCACCAAGTTAACTTCTTTCAGCAATGAACAAGGTAACAACCAACAGTGAAAGGGACAATTGTAGGTCTTTTTTCTTTGCTTTTTTGATATTTGTTGTTCGTTCAAAAACATCATGACTTGCGACACTAAACTAAACATTTTGGTTTTGATGTGTGATAGGTAATGAATTCAACTTTAAAAATCAAATAGCTGCTAATAATCACCTATTTTGTTTTAGGCAGCAAGTGGTAACACTCTAATCAATTCCTTTCATTGTTTGCTGACCACTTTGTTCAAAACAGAAGTTAGCTGATGATTTCAAAGTATAAACTAGAAATTTCGGTTAGTGCTGTGAGTTGAGCTTATAGCTATGAACTGCAGTCCATCATTAGTCTTTATAGGTTTTCTTTGTTGCAAATGCTCTTTTAGATGAAACTATATGTTGCTTAATGTTTCAGTGGATAAGAAACATTAGTAATTGAAAGGTTTAGATTAATTGTGCAAAAGTTGTTACTTTATGTTTCAAATTTGAAAGAAATTTTGGTATTGTTTGAGATGAAAGCTTATGCATGTGAAGTTTGTAGGATTTTAGGGTTGTTCGGTTGACTGATGCATTGATAAGGAAGTTAAAGGACTCGATTTTCCTTTCGTTCCTCAGTTGTGCTCTTGCTCTTGAATTGGAAGCAAGCACACAACTGTCTTCTTATCTCCCATAAGGTAACTTTCTATTGTTACTATATATTCATTATGATCAAAGAGGTAAATTGCATATGTGATGGGATTGTAAATGTTAAGAATCATTCTATTTACATGTACATAGGTTTCAGGGTGTATTCTAATGCACATATCAATCATAACTTTACCTAAGTTGATGAGAGGAGTAGAATCTTGTTTGTTCGTGCAACTTTTGAGGTAATACAAATTGTAGACCAAGTAATTTCTTCTTCCTAAATTATTTACTATTGAATTTTCATGAAATGTGATGACACATATATTGATTGAAGAAAGATGTTTCTAAACATGAGGATCCTCAAAATTGTTCAGGTTTGCTCTGTTCATTCAAGAAAGATGTCACCTAACTTAAAAACCTTAGAATTATTCAAGTTTGCTCTTTTGTGTGCATTGACTTAATTAATTGAATTGAATTTGAACTTTCACATTAGTTGCCTTTAACTGGAAAATAGTATTGCTTAGATTCATGTTTCCAAGCATAACTATGCTACAGTTGGTTTGTTATTTTGGGCATGTCAGATGGGGAGTACATGTTCATTTGCTTAGTATGCGTGATGCTTATTATTCGTTTAAGATGGCAAGATCGACTAATTAAGGGATTATCATGATGACTATGGGTGAAGATGTTGATACGTGATAGATGGCGAAGATTGTAAGTTTGTTGCATGTTTTGTTATGTAGTTTAAATATTTCAAAGATACTCATGTAATTGGGTGTTTGTGTAATTGTTTAGAATCCAAATAAGTATGATGATAGATATTGATCTCATTATCAATCATATTCCTTTTTTATTTTGTTATTGGTCTATAACTAATTCGACTATTCATATGTTTACGAAAAGTATTTTTTGTTTAAAAATAAGTTTGGTCGATTGTAGTCTGATTTTATAATGTCGCGTCCGATGTTGCCGCAATGCGCGACGAGTAAAAACTAGTTAAAAGAAGAAGGAAAGAAACAGTAAATCTGTGATTTTAGACCGTGGATCTGTAAATCTACGGCTGTAGTCTTAAAGCAGGCAATTTGAAGGGGAATTCGACACGTCACATACCAAGAACACGTGTACGTTCCTTTCTCAATAACTGGAATACTAGATCTATGTATACTAATCTATACTTATTAATAAAACAATAACTTTAGCCTAGTATTATTAAACAACATTATAACTTACGAACCTTTTTAAACAACAATATTATTTTCGGATTGAACCCGTGTGTTACACGGGTCTTTAGCCTAGTATCTATGTATCTATGCATACTAATAAAAGAAGGTTTTTTGTTGATACATGACGCAATGATAGAACTTGTAAATCTTAGTTTCCCGCATCTCTCTCCTAATAAATGATTGCATTAACTACTAATAATTTTAAATAATTTATTTTAAGATTAAAACTATTTTTTATTAATTAAGAAAAGAGATCTTTTTATAAATGTAATTTCTTAAATAAATAAGAAATTTTTCAAAACTTGTGTTGTTAAAATATAATTTTTTAATGAAACAAAAATGATTAAAATTCAAAGTTTTCATAAGAAAATTTTTAAAAAAGTACTTTTCATAAGAAATTTTTTCAAAAATGATTAAAATTCAAATTTTTATTATTTAAAGTCTTTATTAATACGTAATTTCAATAATATCATATCTCAAGATATTGTTTTATAATTTCTAAAATTTTCATTACTAACTATTTAATATTTATTTATGCAACCTTTGTATTACACGAGATACTAAGGGGGTGTTTGTTTTTTCTGAGAAGCACTTCCTGGCCTCTTTTGTCTGCGCCGCGCAAACCACAGACAGAGGTTGAACTCTGCAGATTGTTTGTTTTTTGGAAGACCTTTCATTAAAAAAGGTCTTTTTGAGGTCTGCGTGGAGAAGACATTGCACAACATCTTCTTACCTTTCAAAAGTTTTCTCCTCCTTCTCCCTTCTAACCTTTTAATCATACAATACAAAAGTTTTCTCCTCCTTCCCCCAAAAGCATTGACCTGCTCTCCCCATCTCCTTCCTCAAAACCATCGACCTCCTCCCCCATCTCCTTCCCCTCACCACTACCTGCCCACCCGCCACCGGCCGCAGCCAGCGCCAGCCCACCCGCCACCGCCCACAGCCACCCCATCTTAAGGTCCTCAACTCTTACTGGCTTAACGAGGTAAGCCACATATTTCTATAATTTATTCTTGAATTTCAGTATGTTTTCTTTTCATGTTAGGGAATTTGTGTTCTAAGCACTAAATCTGGGATTTGAACACAGGACTCGACGTACAAGTACTTTCAGGTGATCTTGGTTGATCTTGCACACGCTGTTATCCGTAATGACCCACAAATTAACTGGATCTGTAACCCTGTGCACAAACACAGAGAGCTTCGTGGACTAACATCTGCTGGAAAGAAATATAGAGGCCTGCATGGAAATGGACACTTGAACCACAAGGCTCGCCTGTCAAGAAGGGCTACATGGAAAAGAAACAACACCCTTTCCCTTCGCCACTATCATTGAGTATTTTATTATTATATGCAATTGTTTTATGGTCTATCCATCTTTTGTAGGGATTTCAATTTCTATGGTTGGAGACTAGCATTTTTTGTTTCATCAAACTTTTGTTTTTGTTTCGTCAAAACTTTGATTTTTTTATCAAAACAATGTTTTATCGTTGTACCTGAGATGATATTGCAGCAACACCTTTATATTTGGCTTGTTGAGATATATTTAAATTAGTTTTTAAAGCATCAAACACTAAAAAAATGATACTAAATATTTTCAAGTTTTAATTGTCAAATAGATGAACATGCTGGTGAACCATACGAAGGGGGCGTTTGGTTGGAAGGAATAGAATGGAATTGAATTGAGAAACTAGTATAATTTTCAAGTAAAATTATGTTTGAGTGGGCAATGAAATTTAAAACCCAAGGGAATGTTTCATCTCAAATTCCCTTGGTTGTGGGATTTCAAATTCCCTCTCTAGATGGAAGGATTTTGAAATCTTACAACCAAAGGAATTTGAGGTGAAACATTCCTTTAGGTATTACTTTTATTACCCATTCAAACATAATTTTACTTGAAAATTATACTAGTTTCTCAATTCCATTCCATTCCTTCCAACCAAACTCCCCCTTAATGTCCACATTTCAACATGTTTGCTTCAATGTAGGTGCAACTCATTTAAATTTGTAATTTAAATTGTATTTAAATATGTGCTTTAAAATTTGAGTTAAAGTGGTATGACTAATTTTTCTTGCAGAATATTTTAGTAGTCTGCAGATGTTAAAAAACGAACAGTCTTTTTCTTGCAGACTGAAGACGTTTGGTCCACATCTTCTGCGGCAGATGTCTGTAGATGTGGTCCGCAGAATGAAGACATTTTCCTGCAGAAAAAACAAACAGCACCTAACCTATGTTCAGTAATAGAACCTTATGAGAGAGAAAGGAAGGCTAGGGAATCGGGAGAATAGACCGACCATCACCCTTCTGCCGCACCATGCCAACTGTGTATCATCTCCGTCATGGTCATGCTTGGGAACCTTGGGTCACCGACCACACATCTCTGGCTTACCTTTTTTATGCTTGGGAATCGTGACTCAAGTAAACTCTTTTAATGTCAGTGGATATAGATCTTCTAGCAGCCGATCTAGGCCACGCGTGGCTGCAAATAGGATGGCGGAAAGTGGTGGAGATCAACACATGAATTTGACGGGTCGGTTTAACGTGTAAGCTGCTTACTCTAATGCTACCTGTAAATCGGATTCTTGAAAAGCTTTTGGTTATATCGATGACAACAAGCTCAAAATAAGTTGTATAGCTTTAATCTTTGGAAGTATGTTTAAGTAGATATTTTAGTAGTATTTACCTTATGTAGATGTATTTGATTATAAGCTTATTTGCTTGATTTGTAATGTCTAACTCAAATATGTGCTAGTTGATTTTAAACTTAGTTCTAATCGTTGTATTCCATGAGGTAAGTTAGTTGTTAGGATCTTTAGGTAATAATTATTCGCATGTTATCTTCTCTTTGTTTTTACTGGAAATAACAAGGTGAGGAAGCTTGAGGGCATGAAACCAGATCAAAAATATTGTTTTTATTTTGTAAAGTTGTAAAACAAATCCATTTTATTCAAGAACTATGGTTCAAATGTTCAATATTTGATGCACTTCAACTCACGGAATCCACTAATCTTTCAGCTGTTGCAGGTGTATGTAGAAGTTGGTGACTGTAAAAAATATCAATTGTGCATGCAAAAGGAGTTGAACACGAACAATAAATTTTGTTCAAGGTGACATTTTCAATCTTTAAATTTAGTAATATAGAACATATATGAGGAATGAGGAACCCCTTGGAAAGGAGGGTTAGGCCTCCTTATTTGGGAGAGGATGTGGGTTGGGTTGGGCCTAATAGGTTGAGCATACATCATCGGTCGGCATGGGGAGGTTTTCGAAAAATAGGAGCGTGCTTTTGGTTATTTGATGTCACACCCCAACCTTGACGGCGGAAACGTCGAGAAGTGAGAGTTAAGATCGTTCACAGCCATATAACGCTATTTATTAATCCCAAATATATTATTCATAAGTTTGATTAATAACATTACAAACAAATGTTTCAACAAAGAATACATCATATACAAATATTACAAATAACATGATCATCTTTTTTATTACTAGGTCCAATCCTAAATGCAATAAGCTTCAAAGAGTAGAACATAAACTTGGGGTATACCTGAAACATGTTAAAAATAAAAGGTCAACATAAAAATGTTGGTGAACATTCCATAGTTTTCAATACATAAGTATATAAAAGATGGCAATTCAAGTCATAAGTTAGTGAATAAAGTGATTAGGGATGTTATGAACAATGCAACAATCAAACCTCGACAATGTTTTACAAGTCTCAAACGTTTAAAAGTATATACGATCAGCTAAGTGTGCTTGGATCAACCAAAGCAGGCTTGTCTTACCCATAGATCTATGACTTCGCTGGGCTAGCAATAGTTAATGATTATACATATAACGCCATAACATGGTAACCACGAAAGTTCAACTAACCACAACTTAACAAGATAAATTGCCATAGGTTTACAAGTCTCAAATGAGTTTACAAGTGCAATAGTATAAGTTAACATGTTTCACCCCAAAGTGTGAAAATAAGCAAAAGGGGTATGGAAATACTCACATGTTCAAATAAGTAAAGAATGACGATTAATAAGAGATATGATAAGCAACGCTCCAACGTAGTCTTTCACAAGTTACCTAAATATATATATTTTACAAGTTTAAGTTTAAATAATAATAAGTTCAACAAATTAACGGGGACTAGGGTTCTAAGTGAAATTTAGGGATTGTCAAATAATTATGTTTAAACAAATGGAATAAATTTATATTTTCTTAAGAAAAAATATATTTATATTTTATTCAAAGTTGTTAAAAGTAACATATAAGGTTCAAATAAATCTTTATAACCAAAATGTATTACTAGATAAACAAAATTACTTGAAAAGAGATATTTGAACCAATAATAATTTACTAATTATTATTTTCCAACCGTTTTATAAAAAGAAACTATTTAAACAAACTTTGTTAAAATGTTTTATCAACAAAATATTGTTATTTAATCCTAGAAAAATTTTAGAAAATATTTGGAACTTTTGCAAATATTTAAAATTTATAAAAAAAATAATTTAAATATTTTAAGAATTTTTCCAAAATTAAATCTTTAGGCTAAAAGCCTTTAAAAAAAAATAATAAAACATGAGGGTGCCCGGGTTCGAACCCGGGACCTCATGTTTAGAAGAGCAGTGACATAACCAGCGAACCAGGGCCTAAGGCCTTGGTTAAACTTGGTTTTTATATTTCAAAACACAACCCTTACGCATCATCCCCCAAACCAAGAACCCTAGATTCGGTAAATCCCCAAATTGAAGCATCAAACGATGTTAATAATCAAATCATTGTTAGGGCTTTCATTCCTCAGGTAAAAACGAACATGTTAGTATATTTAATTACCCGATAGTTGTTTGATTTCAATGATTCGACTCGAATAACAATCCGCGACCAACGAAGCTCGATTGCCGTTCAAATGGCGATTATAATCCAATTCGTTGTACAGATAGCTTCTATTGAACTCAAGGATGGAAAGCCCTCTGTAAATTTCGCGTTTGGAAGCTTTGAAGATGGTGTTCGTGTTGTAACAGGTCCGCGGGGATGAGGAGGGTAAATCTTGGTATTTGGGTTCGTTTCAGATGGAATTTCGTGTTGTAAACGATTAAGGATTGATACATGAGCGATTAGATTAGTTTAATTAGGTTAATTTCAGGTTTTAATTGTCGATCGGTTATGGAATTAAAGGTTGCGGTTTATGTAATCAATCGACCCTTGTAACCGATGATTAACTTGATTAAATGATGTTTAAATGATGTTATAGGTTCGAATTGCATCCTAGTAACGTTTGGAACGGTTGAATTGGAATAAAAACGATGAAATTCGAATGTGGTGACGCGGCCGGAGCTTCGCCGGAGGGCCGCCGGAGCCGGCCACCGGAAAAGCGGGGTTGGGGGGAATTTGGTTTGGGTTTTTATAATTTTTCACAACCAGTCCCTGTAGTTTTACATATTATTATTTTATGTACTAAACTCCTATTTTAAGTTTACAAATTTACATAAATACCCCTTGAACTCAATTCAAGTTTAAATCTTAACTAATTTATTAATTTCAAAGCTTTTATAATTATTAATGTTATTAACATTATAGTTATTATTATTATCATTATTATTATTATTATTATTATTATTATTATTATTATTATTATTATTATTATTATTATAATTTATTTATTAAGTATTAACTAACATTATTAACTTTCAAATTCAAGAATTGAAGACAAATTAAGAAAATAGTCATAAATAACCCATGAATTTCATAATTGGCCATAATGGTCCATTCAAGAATAAACGACGTCAACTCTTAACTTAACGAAAAATATGAGATGTCACAGTCTCCCCAACTTAAAAGAATTTCGTCCCGAAATTAAAAATGAACTTAAATGAACAAAGGATTTATAAAGAAAGGTAAGTGTTCAACGAACAGTGTTTGACGTTTGATTACAGATGGAACGCTTCTCTTTATGGAATCTTACAAGATTCTTAACATAATAAACGCGAGACGTTTTGAGATAAAACGTTGAAAAACGATAACGAGCTACCGTGGTACCTTAGATTCATAAGTCACAACTTCTAGAATGTAATTTCGTAGTAAATTGATATCTAGAAATCATAAAAGGACCAACCATGATAAGAAAGGTTAACCGTCAGGATTTAAGAATCCCAAACGTCACTATATGAACCGATCTTAACGCATATCTTGTGAATATGTATCTCTCCTTTGACCAATCATCGGTCTAAGAATAATACGATATGCGAAGATTTTGGAATGAGTTCACGACAATGGTTAGGAACATTATTAAAAGCAGAAAATGAATTGATCATCCAAGTTAATGATCGATGTTTAACGACATACCACGGTATACGACTATTTGAGATAGATACAAGTCAATTTCTCGACCCGTTATCCCACATAAGTCAATATGAAATTAGTTAATCGGTCTATAATGCACCATTTGTCATCATGGCATCTAAGATAAGAGACACTTAGTGATGAAAAGTTAAACATGAGATTCATAGGAACACGAATGTTAGGCTTTGTCATATGTGAAGGTAAGACACTTGGTCACATACCAAGTTATGTCTTTTCTTTTATGCCAAACCCATGACTACAAGTTACGAAGGTTTATGAACCTCCACGTCACAATGTAAGTAATAACGAGTCTCGTTAGTCGAAACCAAGATAGAGTTTTAAAGATTCCCAAGGTTAAGGGTTCAAAAGCGCAAACAATAAGACATGCATTTGTAACCATGTTTTGCAAGGTATTGCATACGTAATTCATCAAACCCGTAAGTACAGTCGAGAACATTCGTATGACTAGAAAGACATAACCACAAGTTGATAATGTCTTGATTTAGTAGAAAGATTGTTTAAGAAGACTACCATCACACTATCATGTGTTGATGATACCTCAAAATGAAAGTTGATAAGTAGTGAATAAATGGTTCGATATAGCTAGATCAAATCAAAACATAAGGATAAAGGGAAAGAAATCAATTTAAGAATTTAAATGCTCCAAGCTCGGAATCAAAATCAACCTAGAGTGATCGGGTCTCCTTTCAAGTTCAGAAATCATGCTTTGGCTTGATAGGTCCAAACACCAACATTGGTTCACCCTTCAAATTACTACATGTTTCTTGTCACTTGATTAAAACCTTGGTAAGTTGGAGATCAAGAAATGAGAATAGTCATCAAGGTGTGGTTTTCACTCCTAGCTTGAGGGTGTATTCCCAAGGTATGACCACTATCTTACCAATCAAAAAGTTCGATCCCAACTCCTTGTTGAGGATCCACAAAAATAAGACGAGGTAACTCACCATTAAGGTAAGGGAAATCACTCCTATCTTAACGGTGAAGTTTTACAAAAACAAAATATATCAAGATGCACTTCTTCATCAAAATCCAGAATTCACTCCTACTTTGGTGAAGTCGTCTCACTTGAACAAATACAATTCATAAAGATGATATTATCATCAAGGTATGGAATTCACGCCTATCTTGATGATTGAATTTCATAATAGCATGATAACAATCGAAGATTGACATTTGTCACCAAAGTACGGGTTTCAATCCTATTTTGGTGAGATCATGTCATTGGTGAAATGCCATTCCAAAGAAAATAATTGAAGTCAATCCTCGGGATAAGGAAATCACCCCAATCCAGAGGATGAAATTTTATAAATCACAATTGGAAACCATTTATCGAAACGAATAGAGAATCATCAAGTAAGGGAATCACCCCTGTTTTGATGAGTTAGAATCGTTTAGGAGATACGAGTGTTCTTAGTCATAGGTTGACTTGCAAACTCTTGCATCTCTCACGGTGCAGACGGTACGGAGTTTGACTTAACGACGAAAGGAATATAATATCAATTAGAAATTCGGAAAATTTCAAGTTACATCAATGTAACAAAAGGAAAAATCATGCTTACAAGCTTAAGATCAAAGTTCAAGATAACAAAAGTTGTTGTGGTGTTCAAATCTTGGATGGTTTCAATCGGGAAGACGAAATCAAGGGCAGGAAAATTATTCAACACCACAATGAGATGTGAACATTCGATTCACAATCGAAAGGAATACATGGACTTCTCAAGATATGAGGTCAACCATAGCCTTATTGAAGACACGCGTACTTATAAGTGATCACTCATCTCAAGGGTTTCGAGTCATGTAAATGGATTCAATGATCGAGTCAATCACCATTTACACTTTGCCTAGACAAAGTATCCCGAGATGTAAGAATTCCACCTATAGCATTGCATGTTCTTAGTTATGGGACACATCCTTAAGAAGACTTGAGAACCATAAGTAACGGTTTAAAGTTTTTTTTTTGATGACCATTCGGTTTAGATTCCCAATATCTTTGGGTATATAAGATCCATGTTCATGTTGGTCAAGATATAGAAATAGTTACATGAAACGCTCAACGTATAACGGTGTTTAAACGTAAGAGTTGAAATGTAGGGTAGGTTCAATATTAACAGGAACATTATGTATGATAAGAATGAAGAGATACCAGTTCAAGGAATCAAAGATTTTTAAGATACAAAGAGGATGATTCCATTTGGTAACGCATTACCATTTGGAATCGTTGACACGTCAAGGTAAATTGACCCATTTGCCATAGAGACTTGTGTATGTTGACCATAGTTTATCACTCATCCCAGAAATCCCCAGGTAAGCATAACTGGTCTCACAATGAGATTTATACGATATGCTTGCCTTAGCCCGAAGGCCTTTTGCCAGGAAATCCAGAATTCAGGTGTCTATGTGTCACACAAATTTCTTTGGTTTATGAAATCAAAACCTTGATGAGATTTTCATAGATTAGACATAGAGTCTAAGGAATTGAACCCACGACGATAAGTGTAGATTCCACGTGTCGTTGAGAATAGGTTTAGGAAGTTCATTTGTCGGGGAGGGTCAAAGAGTCAAAGTTAAGTTTAGGGAGACAAGTAACTAAGTTTAAGCATACATAAGGCAATCCTATGCTAAGGCATCAAGTTGCACAAAAGGCATAGCATTATGTAGCATGCAAACAATAAGTAAGCACAAAGTATAATGATCTTTCTATGAGGTTCATGCAACTATAGTCTAGGTCACCATTTCTAATAACCTAAATCCCTATAGTTATGGGCTCTGATACCAATCTGTCACACCCCAACCTTGACGGCGGAAACGTCGAGGAGTGAGAGTTAAGATCGTTCACAGCCACATAACGCTATTTATTAATCCCAAATATATTATTCATAAGTTTGATTAATAACATTACAAACAAATGTTTCAACAAAGAATACATCATATACAAATATTACAAATAACATGATCATCTTTTTATTACTAGGTCCAATCCTAGATGCAATAAGCTTCAAAGAGTAGAACATAAACTTGGGGTATACCTGAAACATGTTAAAAATAAAAGGTCAACATAAAAATGTTGGTGAGCATTCCATAGTTTTCAATACATAAGTATATAAAAGATGGCAATTCAAGTCATAAGTTAGTGAATAAAGTGATTAGGGATGTTATGAACAATGCAACAATCAAACCTCGATAATGTTTTACAAGTCTCAAACGTTTAAAAGTATATACGATCAGCTAAGTGTGCTTGGATCAACCAAAGCAGGCTTGTCTTACCCATAGATCTATGACTTCGCTGGGCTAGCAATAGTTAATGATTATACATATAACGCCATAACATGGTAACCACGAAAGTTCAACTAACCACAACTTAACAAGATAAATTGCCATAGGTTTACAAGTCTCAAATGAGTTTACAAGTGCAATAGTATAAGTTAACATGTTTCACCCCAAAGTGTGAAAATAAGCAAAAGGGGTATGGAAATACTCACATGTTCAAATAAGTAAAGAATGACGATTAATAAGAGATATGATAAGCAACGCTCCAACGTAGTCTTTCACAAGTTACCTAAATATATATATTTTACAAGTTTAAGTTTAAATAATAATAAGTTCAACAAGTTAACGGGGACTATGGTTCTAAGTGAAATTTAGGGATTGTCAAATAATTATGTTTAAACAAATGGAATAAATTTATATTTTCTTAAGAAAAAATATATTTATATTTTATTCAAAGTTGTGAAAAGTAACATATAAGGTTCAAATAAATCTTTATAACCAAAATGTATTACTAGATAAACAAAATTACTTGAAAAGAGATATTTGAACCAATAATAATTTACTAATTATTATTTTCCAACCGTTTTATAAAAAGAAACTATTTAAACAAACTTTGTTAAAATGTTTTATCAACAAAATATTGTTATTTAATCCTAGAAAAATTTTAGAAAATATTTGGAACTTTTGCAAATATTTAAAATTTATAAAAAAAATAATTTAAATATTTTAAGAATTTTTCCAAAATTAAATCTTTAGGCTAAAAGCCTTTAAAAAAAATAATAAAACATGAGGGTGCCCGGGTTCGAACCCGGGACCTCATGTTTAGAAGAGCAGTGACATAACCAGCGAACCAGGGCCTAAGGCCTTGGTTAAACTTGGTTTTTATATTTCAAAACACAACCCTTACGCATCATCCCCCAAACCAAGAACCCTAGATTCGGTAAATCCCCAAATTGAAGCATCAAACGATGTTAATAATCAAATCATTGTTAGGGCTTTCATTCCTCAGGTAAAAACGAACATGTTAGTATATTTAATTACCCGGTAGTTGTTTGATTTCAATGATTCGACTCGAATAACAATCCGCGACCAACGAAGCTCGATTGCCGTTCAAATGGCGATTATAATCCAATTCGTTGTACAGATAGCTTCTATTGAACTCAAGGATGGAAAGCCCTCTGTAAATTTTCCGCGTTTGGAAGCTTTGAAGATGGTGTTCGTGTTGTAACAGGTCCGCGGGGATGAGGAGGGTAAATCTTGGTATTTGGGTTCGTTTCAGATGGAATTTCGTGTTGTAAACGATTAAGGATTGATAGATGAGCGATTAGATTAGTTTAATTAGGTTAATTTCAGGTTTTAATTGTCGATCGGTTATGGAATTAAAGGTTGCGGTTTATGTAATCAATCGACCCTTGTAACCGATGATTAACTTGATTAGATGATGTTTAAATGATGTTATAGGTTCGAATTGCATCCTAGTAACGTTTGGAACGGTTGAATTGGAATAAAAACGATGAAATTCGAATGTGGTGACGCGGCCGGAGCTTCGCCGGAGGGCCGCCGGAGCCGGCCACCGGAAAAGCGGGGTTGGGGGGAATTTGGTTTGGGTTTTTATAATTTTTCACAACCAGTCCCTGTAGTTTTACATATTATTATTTTATGTACTAAACTCCTATTTTAAGTTTACAAATTTACATAAATACCCCTTGAACTCAATTTAAGTTTAAATCTTAACTAATTTATTAATTTCAAAGCTTTTATAATTATTAATGTTATTAACATTATAGTTATTATTATTATCATTATTATTATTATTATTATTATTATTATTATTATTATTATTATTATTATTATTATTATTATTATTATTATAATTTATTTATTAAGTATTAACTAACATTATTAACTTTCAAATTCAAGAATTGAAGACAAATTAAGAAAATAGTCATAAATAACCCATGAATTTCATAATTGGCCATAATGGTCCATTCAAGAATAAACGACGTCAACTCTTAACTTAACGAAAAATATGAGATGTCACATTTGACAGTGTAAGGATTCCTATAAGTCTGATTTAGCCAAAACATCCAAAGGCTTTCTACATGCATGCACTGAAGAACAGAAGTAGAAATGATTCGGAAGTTTTACACATTGCATTAGAACTATTCTAAGTGTAAAATCTTCTGAAGCCAAGACCAACATCTTCCGAAGCCAAAAGTGAAGTCTTCAAAGCTTCAACGACAAAGTCTTCCGAAGCCAAAAAGTGAATACAGATTTCTTCCGAAGACTTTTAGATACATGTTTTTATCTGATGTACTTTACCATAAAGCTGGACCACCTTTCCGCTGCAACTCTGTTTAGTCACCAACTTACATGAGTTAGTGAAAAGGTCCATGCTTTTGGTAACTGTACATTGAGGTCTTGAGTCTGTGCTTTCTACTTTATGTACTTTTATCCTTTTTGTAATATATTAGGATGTGAGCTATGACATGTCATAGTCACTAGTCAAAAGGCAATCTGCCTTTTGACTCTACATTTGATTTTATTGTCTAGTCTTATGTATCCAGCTTCAAAGTATGGCCGGCTGTAGGATGTAGTATAAAGTATCTCAAGTACTTGTAACTTTGTAATGTATGCTTTGTAACATTTGTAAAAGAACTTGAGAAGCAATATACAACATTCTTGAAAACCAAATACTTGTGTTGTTAGCTATCTTGTTCTGTCTCTCATTTTACTTGTGTTCTTAGCATGTTTCACTTAAGTTAACCAGTTCCTTATTTGATCTGTTAAGTGTTCTAAGGAACTCTCCTCATTGTGTTGTGTTGTAATTGCATACCCTTCACCGGTATTGCATTTGGTATCAGAGCATTCCAGGCTCTTGATATAAGATCTCACCATCTTAAGATCCCTCACACACACAAAGTACTTAACAACTCAAATGGCAGCTATTACCAAAGCTGATATGGAAACTAGGACTATGACAAAGTCTCCGCTGATCACTCCTGAAGACTTTGATACTTGGTGTCAAAGAATGGAAGGCTTCATCAAGTCTCAAGACTCTAGGATGTGGGACTCTGTTGTTAAAAGGACCTTACATACCAAGCACCACTTCTGCTACTGGTGGTGGTATGATTCCAAAGGCTGTGGCTGATTACTCTAAAGAAGACATGAAGAGAATAGAGATTGATCAGAAAGCCATGACAGCCCTTCAAACTGCTCTTCCAAACTCCATTTACAGAGGCTTCAAGAAGTGCAAAACTGCCAAGCAACTATGGGAAGCACTGAAGCTGATGTATGAGGGGTCCACTGAAGCAAAAAAGAACAAGAAGGATCTCTTGAAGTAGAAGTTTGAAAATTTCACCTTCAAGGTAGGTGAAACCATGACTCAACAATACTTCAGGTATGTTGAGATTGTGGATACTCTAATGGATGTTGGAGTAACTCTTAAGAACAAGGACATTGTAAGGAAGTTTATGTCCTCTCTTCCTAGACAATGGACACATTGTTGTGCTGTTATCAAGAGGACTGAGAACCTTAAGACTCTTACTCTCATAGAGTTGTATGGTATTCTTAATGGCTACCAGATGGAGATGAATATGCAAAACTCATCTGGTAACTCCAACAATCAACTGAGTTCAGCCCTCCATGTGGTTGAAAGGGAAAGCATTAAACCACAACATCATCTTATATGCTACCCTGACAACTCACAAAAGGGCCCTTTCATCACCTTCCTAGAGACTCCAAGAGAAAGCTACACTCAAGGAAGTCCTTTCCAAGAGACAAGTTCTTCTCATGCCTTTGTCTCTACTGATGAAACCACAGGAAACTTTCTCTTCACCCTTGAAGACTTGGACTGTATCAATCCAGATGATCTGGAGTACATGGGGATAGTTCAGCAGATGGCTCTTCTCACTCATAGAGCCAAGAAGTTCTACAAGAGGACATGGAGGAAGTTTCCAAGCAATGTAACCAGTGAAAAGTTTGGACACTTTGCAAGGGAGTGTAAGGCACCAAGGACAGATGGTGGCCAAACAAAAGCCAGACCAAACTACACTAAGAAAGCGCCCCAGAATGAGAAGCCAAAGCAGCAAGCTGTAGTTGCTGTTGAAGAAGAAGGCTTTGACTGGAGCTTTCAGGTAGAAGATGCATCTCCAAACCAAGCACTCATGGCAGATCACGATGAAGCCAAGGTATTGGAACATCTTTGTACTCCTGAATGTATTGCTAATGTTAATAGATACAGGTCCTATAACTTAGAGATGAGATCTGATCTTGAGTCCTTAAATATCTTAAAAGCTGATTTTAAGAGAGCTGAATATGATTATAAACTAAAGATAGAGAACTTAGAGAAAACCATTTTAACTCTTAAACATGAGCATACAAACTACAAAACACAGATCAAAGACCTCATTGCTAAGTTAACTGAATGCCAGGCTGAGCTTGTGATTAGCAAAGTCAAGGCAGAAAAATGTGTTCTTGAAGAATAGACATTCAAGAACATATATCCTCATCCTTGCACGCAAAAGTTTGTTATCAAAATAAGCAGGGACTGGGATCTTGTGAGATAGCTCCTTCACACATAATCTTGTCTGTAAGATCTCCTAGGTGTGGAACTGGTGAAGATGAGCTTCCCCTCATAGACCCTTTGACTGAAGAGGATGAAGAGGAGTTGGTGAATAATGGCTCTGAGAAGAGTAAAGAAGAGCATTCTAAGAAGGGTCACCATCCCTCTAACGAGAGTAATGCTGTTAAGATGACCAAGTCCAAGAGAAAGAACTTGATCAGGAAGGCCAAAAGAAAGTCCAAGAAGGCTCAAGAGATCAAGGCCACCTTCAACTCTGCATAGAAACAAGTCTTCATTTCTGCAGGATTTAAAGTGGTGAAGGCTGAAGACACCAACTTGAACTCCATCAACAAGAGTTTTGGTTCATGTCCAAATCATCCCATCATCAAGAAGAAGGCTGATCAGTTGTGCACCACTGTTGTACAACCTGAACCATCTAGCTCCAAAGGTAGTTCTATCCCCACAAGAATTGCCATAGCATCTGCAAAGATGAAGATGGAGAAGGAAAGTGATCAAGTTCAGCCTTGTTCACAAAAGAAAACTCCTAGAAGGAAGAAAATGGACTGTGTTATGTGTGGGAGTACCTCTCATCTTGCTAAGGATTGTGTTTACAATCCAAAGAGTACTCTTAACATGATCAAGAAAGAAACTTCTAAGAGTTTGGAGAAAAAGAAGCAAGCTTCGGAAGGAAAATCTCTTTCCTTCGGAAGCTCCAAAATGAAGAAGAAGACAAGTGGAAACTTTCATTCGGAAGAAAATTTGGTCTCGGAAGAAAGCAATACTTCCAAAGCACTGAAGCATGCTGCTGTGAAAGCAAGATCTTCCGAAGGTCCAGTCATAAAAACTTTCGAAGTCAACAAAACTTCCGAAGTATTGAAGGTCAAGTCTAAGCTTCCAAAGGTGGTATGGAAGTCAAAGAAAGACCAAGTGGCTGAAAGTTCTTCATCAACATCAGCAAATGATCCTTCTAGCATGACTATAGGATCAATTATTGTTGCATTGTCTTCAACTTCTTTAAATGAGCCCAAGACCAATGAGGCTTGGGTTTCTAAATGTAACTAACCATCTCTTTTATGCAGGAACATCTCAAGACAAACAAAAATGTATGGATCATTAAGAGTGGCTATTCCAGGCATATGACATGCAATAGGTCACTACTCCAAAAGTTTGAAAGAATTGATGGAGGACCAGTTGCTTTTGGAGGAGATGCAGGAGGTTATATTACAGGAAGGGGCAAGTTTACAAATGGTAAGCTCAGCATTAAGAAGGTAAACTTTGTCAAGGAGCTTGGGTACAATCTTTTGAGTGTATCAATTTTGTGATCAGAGTCATAACATGCTCTTTACTGAGCATGAGTGCATTGTTCTCAGGCCCGAGGTGGTCATTCCTTATGAGCACATCCTGCTCAGAGCCCCTAGGAAAGGGAACATGTACAGAATGGATTTGCAAGAAATATCTCCCTCAGGAGAAGTTTCATGCTTTCTATCTAAAGCAAATAAGATGAGTCTTTTCTTTGGCATAAAAGAATGTGTCATGTAAACTTTAAAAATATGAATAAATTAATTAACAATGATTTGGTAACTGGAATACCAAAAAGTTTACAAGTGATGACCACTAAGCAACACAAGGTATCTCACAAGCCAAAGGAAAGAAATTCCATCATTAATCCCCTACACTTATTACATATGGATCTCTTTGGCCCCATCAGTGTAATGAATCTAGGAAGGACCTCTTATTGTTTAGTGATCATAGATGACTTTAATAGATTCACTTGGGTCTTCTTTCTTAGAACTAAGGATGAGACACCTGAGATTCTAAAAAATTTCATCTTAAAGATTGAGAATCAATATGATCACAAGGTCAAAACCATAAGATGTGATGAAGGAATTGAATTCAAGAATCAAATCCTTGATACATTTTGTGATGAAAAAGGTATTACAAGATAATATAGTGCTCCCAGGACTCCTCAGCAAAATGGTGTTGCTGAGAGGAGAAATAGGACACTAATTGAAGCTGCAAAAACT
The DNA here is from genome assembly GCA_025215565.1 of Flaveria ramosissima. NCBI lineage: Eukaryota > Viridiplantae > Streptophyta > Magnoliopsida > Asterales > Asteraceae > Flaveria > Flaveria ramosissima. Next base: position 31,976,827 of record CM046044.1, on the reverse strand, counting down.
ATGTTGTCTGACTCTAAACTGCCCATCACCTTCTGGGCAGAGGCAGTAAACACTGCTTGCTATGTGCAAAACAAAGTTTTAGTAGTTAAGACACATGGTAAGACTCCTTATGAACTTTGGCACAAGAGAAAACCTCTCATTGGTTTTCTCAGGTCATTTGGATGTCCTTGCACCATCTTGAATACCAAAGATCAAATTGTCAAGTTTGCTGATAAATCAGATGATGGACATTTTATTGGATACTCTTCTCAAGCGAAAGCTTATAGAGTATACAATTTCAGAACTAGAGTAGTTGAGGAGTCAGCCAATGTGACTTTCAATGAGCACACTCCCAGTATGAAAGGTTCTGGTCTGGATTGGCTATTTGATCTTGATTTAGTTATCAACTGTTTTAACAAATCTTATGAGCATGTTTCAGGGTCCACAGGTACACTACCTACCGGTGATCCTGACCCAAGATTTGAGCTAAGAAGACCTTCAAGCTACACATCTTCAGCTCCAGTGGTAACCAATCCTGCAAATTAAGCTTCTACCAACACATCAATAAAAAATCCTGCTGATGCTTCTGGGGTGCCTTCAAATTTCAGCTTAGAGGCACAAAACTCAGATGAAGGAGCTTCATATGTTGGAGAAAATGGTGGTGGTGAAAGTGATCAGGAATTGCTTGATGCTGATAACCACTCCATTGAAAACAACATCAATGATGTCACATACTCATTGGATCAAGTCAATCTTGATAAGTGTGCTGATGTGGAGGGTGAATCCTTCTTGCCATATCAGAATTCTCAAATTTAGATCTGTCTAAGTAACTTGCTTTGATCCCTCAGCTAAGGATCCACAAGTCTCATCCTACCACAAACATCATTGGATATGTTGATTCAGGGGTGAGAACAAGAGGACAAACCCATGATGCAAATATTTGTCTTCACTCTTGTTTCTTGCCCCAGATAGAGCCAAAGAAAATTGATGAGGCTCTAAAGGATGGAAGTTGGGTTGAAGCTATGCAAGAGGAGCTTCTTCAATTCAAAAGGCAAAAGGTTTGAAACCTATGTCCTCTTCCTCAAGGGAAGACTACCGTAGGAACTAAATGGGTGTTCAGGAATAAGAAGGATGATAGAGGACTTGTCATCAACAACAAGTCAAGACTAGTTGTTCAAGGGTATACTCAAGAAGAAGGAATTGAATACACAGATATTTTTGCTCCTGTAGCAAGACTTGAAGCTGTCAGGATATTCCTAGCTTTTGCCGCATCCAAGAACTTCAAGGTCTACCAAATTGATGTCAAGTGTGCTTTTCTCTATGGGGTGATTGATGAAGAGGTGTATGTCAGACAACCACCTGGGTTTGCAGATCCTGATCATCCTGACTATGTCTGCAGGCTTGATAAAGCTTTTTATGGGCTGCACGAAGCACCAAGGAAGTGGTATGAGACTCTATCTCAGTATCTCTGTCAGCATGGATAAAAAAGGGGTACTATTGATGGAACTCTCTTCATCAAAGGAACAGGAAATGATAGAATGCTTGTTCAAGTATATGTAGATGACATTATCTTTTGGTCAATTAATCCAAAGCTCTGTAAAGACTTTTGAGAAGCTGATGAAGGACAAGTTTGAAATGAGTGCCATGGGGGAACTCAATTTCTTTCTAGGAATTCAAGTGAAGCAAGTTGACAATGGCATCTACATAAGTCAGTCAAAGTATGTACAAGACATACTTAAAAGGTTCAACATGACTGGTTGTAAGGTTGCTAAGACACCCATAGCCAGTGTCAGGATCAGTGATCACAAGTTCGATGGATTAGTGAGTAATGCAGCGGAATAAGATCAAGAATTAGACAAATTATAGCAAGAGTTTGATATTTGTAAACAAATACAAGAGAATATATTTCTGTGATAAGGAATGATTCAATTATACCAAATATTTCTATTCAATCATTCACAAATTACAATAAGGTTGACACTCCTTATATAGTGTGCAATCACTGCTGTTATCACGGGATAGTGACAACTGGCAGATCTATTACAAAAATAATTAACACTTAACAAACTACTGAAATGTTCACAACTACTGAGAACATATCAGAGTGCCAAGTACAAAATATAAAACTACTGATAAGAAACAACTGAAACTACAACGACTGAAGAACAAGCTCTTCAGTCGTTTTACAAAACTACTGAAAAGATAAAACATAAAACTACTGAAATTAAACCGTCACAACTACTGAAGAAGTCCTCTTCAGCTGTTATGACAACATCTGATACTTGGTCTTCAGCACTTGTCTTCAGACTTTGTCTTCAGCACTTGTGTTCAGACTTTGTCTTCAGCACTTGTGTTCAAACTTTGTCTTCAACACTTGTGTTCAGACTTTGTCTTCAGCACTTGTGTTCAGACTTTGTCTTCAGCACTTGTCTTCAGACTTTGTCTTCAGATGTTCTCTTCAGCTGTTGTGGACTTCAGTAGTTGTTGTGACGTCTGTGGGACTTAAAGGTTTTTCTGATCCGGCTCATTGGTTCTTTTGGTCCAACAAACTCCCCCTGAACCAATGCAGCCAAAACCTTTAACTTTATTGAGGTCCCACTTATTGTTGGCAAAATGGTTGGTCTTTTTCCTTCTTGATCAGTTGAGAAGATGACCCATATAAGCACTGGCCTGGAAATAAGTCTCTGATGATTTGGTTGGCAAAGTATGGATGGGAGCTCTGTATTAGGGAATTGGACACTGAGCTGTTCCCCCATCCATGAGACTCACTTCCCATGTATAAGCCTGTAGGATTCTCTGGTGTATGCTCTGAGAAACATGATTTGTTCTTCCATGGTAAGATTCTTTGGTTCACCATCAAACAATCCTTCACGCCCATACAGCTCTGAGATGTACTTGGCCTGTTTGCCATTTTTGAGCTCAACTGTTGTAATCTGTCTGTATGCAAACTCATCAGGGTGAGTACCTTCAAGTAACAGACTGAGCTCATTTTGTTTGAAGTTCTCAAGCTTCTTGTAGACTAACCCCTTTTTAATAACTCTGTTCTCTAACATCTTTTGGGGTGGCTGTTTAGTCTCATAAGCCTTCTTGAAGTCTTCTACAATTTCCCAGGGTGATACTACAAGGACCATTGTGATCTCTTCATCTACGATCCTTTTTATCTGGCCCTTGTATCTCGTAGGAATGTCTTTCTTCACAATTCTGTGAGCCACCCTAGGATCAGGCCATATTCTCACCTTTTCCTTTTGATATTGAAATGTGTTAGCAAGGGTGTACAATCTCAGAGCCTCTTTCTTCATACTTATATTGATGAAGAAGCAGCATAAGTTTTGTCTATGCTTTTCAGCATCTCCTCATCATGAAGCCTTTGCTGCTGTTCTTCTTCTATCTTTACTCTCACTGTTTCCATCTGTGAGGTGGGAGTGATGGGCATAGGTTTGGCTTTAGGCAAAGTTAGGACTGCGGAAAGAGGCAGCCTATCTTCTTCCTCATCATCCTCTTCTTCTTCTTCTTCTAGCCTCAACATCCTTCTCTTCTTCTTCTTGGATGCATCATCAGCTGTTGGTTTTGAGGGTAAAAGAGTTGGTTTAATGGGTTGTGGTAGTGGTGATTTTGAAGTGGTAGTTTTGCAGGTTGTTCTAGCATTCTTGTAGTTAGTGAGGCTTTGGAGTGTTTTGCTAGTTCATTTCTGTTCCCAGCACCTGCCTCATTTAGTGCTTCAATCACCAATCCCTTAGTGTATGCTTCAGACGTACAGATCTTGGTGGTTATTCCCAAGATACTGTCCCTGGTCCATGACTTAATCTCGATCAATGATCTCCCAAGGTACTTTGCAATGAATCTGATCATGATCTCCAGTCTTTCTCTTTCTAACGCCATCATAACTTGCCCATCTTGAGTTAATTTCTTCAACTTCAAGTCTTCTAATCTCTGAGTCAAGTTGTGCAGTATCGAACCCTTGTCTATACAGTTGATCAATAATGGAGTCCATAGATTTACTATGTGTAGCATCCGCCATTTTGATCATCTCATCAAGTTTGAGTTCCTTTTCTTTTCCTTCAACCTTCCTCTTCTTATATGTGATATGAAAGTCTTTATGACTTTCACCCACTTGATCAATGTCAGCTCCCTTCACAAACTCCTCCTTCTCAGTTTCCTTCACAACCTCCTCTTCCTTCTCAGTCTCCTTTTCTTTAGTATGATCTTCCTCTTTGCTTTCACTAACTGACTCTCCCCCTTTTTGGTTGCATTGGTTGCAAGGGTTTGAGTAGTAGAAAGCCTTGTGCTCACAATCTCCTCCACCAGGGGTTGTATGATTGAGGGAAGCCTCTCATCCATGGTTTTGATCACAATATCTGTGATCATTGGGGTGATGAGAGGTAGGGATTTCTGGAAGATAGCAGCTGTTTGCTCAGAGGGGTTCTGTCCCTGAGAAGCAGTGCCAGAAGTAGAGGCTGGTGGGTTGAAAGTTTGGAGTGGCTGAGTGTTTGGGAGACCTTCAGTTGAAGGTGCCATCTGTGGGTTTATGTTGGTGTCAGATGGACTTGCTTCTTGAGAGAATTGGTCAAGTAGGCTTTGTAGTCTACAGACTTCTTCCTCAAGAATTGTGTTCTGGGCCAGAACATCATAAAAGAAGCCCAGGTCATCATCAGCAAATGCTGAATCACCTGACCTCCTGCTTGTAGCAGGATGTACATGCACTGGGTGTAGACCAGTTTGAGCATGTGCCCCTTTTTCTTGGAACTGGGGACTTCCAGCCTCAGGACGATGTCCTTCATCAGCTGTTGCCTCTGATGAGGTCTTAGCAATGTTACCAGCCTCAGTCTGATCATGTGCTGATTCAGAGAGGTGGCAGCCTCACCAGATATTCTGGTCTCCATATCTACACCAGGAGACTGAACATTTAAACCCCTGTGCTGTGGGTTGTCAGAAGCATGTTGATCCTCTTCCTCAATATCTGTGGTTTTCCCCTTTGGTGGTTGTTGGGGAGGAGGAGAGGCATGCAGCTGAGTCAGCACATTTGCAATTATAATGGTTGGACTTTGGGGGGCATTTTCATGGGGAGATAGGGTAAAATCAGTATGCACCTGGGGAGAATGGTGCTTTTCAATGGCAATCTCCTCAAATGAGGAAGATTCCAGATTAGTGGGTACCCCTTCTTTGGTTGCTTCAGGCTCCTTTTGAGAGGAATCCTGAGCGGCTGTGGCTGGTAGAGTCTTTGATACTGCTGGGGGGTTTACACCAGCAAGTATATCCTGCCTTGGTGGTACAGGAGCATCTTCAGGGGACTCATCTCCCTGAATAGCTGTTTTGGGTCGTTTTGTTTTTGGTTTGGTGGGGACTCTGGATTTGGTGGTGGTGGCTGTGGGTTCCAGCTGCGTGGGTTTGCGCAGCTTGGCAGCCATTTTCAGTGATTGGTCAGAGTTGTGCCGGGAGTATACTTCAGGCAATACAGCCATAGCAGGGACTCCCAGGCCAACAAGTCCCTCAGCTTGAAGCTGGTTTTCAATTATGGCCATTATGAACCGAGGATATAATATCCAACGGTTAGCAAGTTGTTTTTGGGCCATATCCTTGAGCTCCAAAAATAGTATTTCAGAAAAATTTAAAGGTTGTTGCTCAAGGATGGAGTACATTACCTGTTGCCACCTTGTGGACATTTGATCCCATGATGAAGTCTTGGGGGCAGGCAGACATTTACCATATGAAAGATGAGCCGTTCAGCATCCTGGAAATGTTTCTTCAATATGGTAGAGGCACTCAGGTTACCTTCGTATCCATGGTGGGCAAATGATAGATCTGTTGTGCCCTTTGGATAACTAGTCGGGAAAGTGGCATCATCCAGATTGAGGGTTTGGCGAAGAATGTCTGGAGTGATGACCACCTTTTGACTATTGACAAACGATTGAAGAGACTCTGTGTCATTCTCCTCAGAGACAAGAGTGACGTTTGTCCAGAATTGGCTAAGAGATTCGGCATATATGGTGGGGTTTAACAGAAAAGCCGTTTGGTAAGGTGACTGAACCATTAAATCAATGGCGTTGTGAAACTTGGTCCAGTATGGCGATTTGGTGAGGTGAGCGACACAGTTGTGTCGTGGTTTTAGTTGCATGGTCGCCATGGATGAAGAGAGGTTACAGAGTTTTTGAACGTTAGGTTTGAGAAGAGAGGTGAGAAAAACTCTGAAGGTGGGATAAGGTATTTATAGGGTAGGGTTGTGAAACGACTGAAGGTTTTGGTGTTAGTCATCATTTGTTGAAACTACTGATGACGTGGCATTAACTTTCAGAGGTTTGAAATGACTGACCGTATTGGTGTGATCATCAGTTGTTATAAAACAACTGAAGACTTGGTTTTAACCGTCAGACGTTGAAACAACTGAAGTCTCTGATTTAGTCTTCAGTAGTTATAAAACTACTGAAGACAATTTTGACTTCAGGTGGTGAAACAACTGAGGACATGGTGTTTGTCATCAGTAGTTGTGAAACTACTGAAGACAGTGGTTTTGTCATCAGTTGTTGTAAACAGCTGAAGACTTGGTGTTAGTCTTCAGTAGTTGTAAACTACTGAAGACATAGGTTTGGCTTCAGTTGTTTAGAAACAGCAGTTGTAGAAACAACTGAAGAGAAATTACTCATCAGCTGTTTTCGTCAATTCATAGCTTTTCAGCTGTTTCAGTCTGACCTCCACACTTACTCATCAGACTTAATCTGAGTTTCAGAGGTTTCATTGGTCATCAGTACTTATCTGCATTTCTGACATCAGTAGTTGTAGCTACATCAGCTGTTGTGATTTCATCAGCTGTTGTAACTACATCAGCTGTTTTAACAAATAAAGTACTTCAGTACTTGTGAGGAATGTAGCCTTCAGTAGTTATAAAAACTACTGAGGGGAAAGGAACTCATCAGTACTTATATATGACATGGTTACCAATGATCATCAGTATTTATTACTGAGATCATCAGTAGTTGTCACTTATTCTAGCTGCAGCATACCAAGCCTTAACACCAGGTTGTGGAAAGTTGAACTATCCAAAGGCTTAGTAAAAATGTCTGCAAGCTCATCAGCACTAGGAACAAACTTTGGATCAATCAGACCTTTTTCAAAACAATCTCTAATAAAATGGTGTCTAATTTCAATATGTTTAGTCCTAGAGTGCTGGACAGGATTCTTGACAATACAAAGAGCTGAAGAGCTGTCCATTAACAATGGGGTCTTAGTCTCTGTTATGCCATAATCCAATAATTGGTTTTGAAGCCATAGTACCTGAGATGTACAGCTTGCAGCAGCAATGTACTCGGCTTCAGCAGTTGATGTAGCAACTGAGGTTTGTTTCTTACTCTGCCAAGAAATCAAACAGTTGCCTAGGAATTGACATCCACCAGAAGTTGATTTCCTGGTCAACTTACACCCTGCATAGTCACTGTCAGAAAAAGCAACTAATTTACCAGAATGTCTAGTAGAATACCATAAACCTAGAGATGGAGTGCCTTGCAGATATCTAAAGATCCTCTTGACTGCAATCAAATGAGACTCCTTAGGTGCAGCCTGAAATCTAGCACAAACACATGTAGCAAACATAATATCTGGTCTAGAAGCTGTTAAGTACATCAAGGACCCAATCATACATCTGTAAAGTGTTTCATCAACCACTTTACCTTTCTGATCTGTATCCAGTTGTGTGGTGTTGCACATGGGAGTAGAACAGGGTTTACAATTTTGTAAATCAAACTTTTCCAAAAGATTTTTTGTGTATTTGGACTGATGAATGAAAATTCCATCAGCCTTTTGTTTGATTTGCAAACCCAGAAAGAATTGTAATTCCCCCATGGCACTCATTTCAAACTTTTGTTGCATCAACTTTGTAAAGGCATCACACAACTGTGGATCAGAGGATGCAAAAATAATATCATCTACATAAATTTGAACAAGTAGATTATGCTGCCCAGCTTTCTTAATGAATAAAGTTTTATCTATGGAACCTCTAGTGAAATTATTTTCCAGAAGAAAGTTTGATAATGTCTCATACCAGGCTCTAGGAGCTTGTTTCAACCCATAAAGAGCCTTATCAAGCTTATACACCCAATTAGGATGCTTATTGTCCTCAAAACCTGGTGGTTGACATACATAAACCTCTTCTTTAATTTTCCCATACAAAAATGCACTTTTGACATCCATTTGAAAAACTTTAAGATTTTGATAAGCAGCATAAGCTAAAAACAATCGAATTGCTTCCAGTCTGGCTACAGGGGCAAAGTTTCATCATAATCAATACCTTCTTCTTGTGCAAACCCCTGAACAACCAGTCTGGCCTTGTTCTTAACAATAAGCCCATTTTCATCAGTTTTGTTCCTAAACACCCATTTAGTGCCTATTGCACACTTACCTGGAGGTAGAGGAACCAGTTCCCACACTTGCTGTTTCTTGAACTGAAGAAGCTCAAGCTGCATGGCATCAACCCATCCATTGTCCTTTAAAGCAATGTGATAATTCTTTGGCTCTTGCTGACTGATGAAGAGAGCATAGAAGCAGAAATTTGACAATTGACTTCTTGTTGATACTCCAGCAGTGATATCACCAATGATTTGAGACATAGGGTGATTCTTCAGATCTTGGTACACAATGAGATCAGTGCAAGTGTTTGTAGCAGGCTCAGCAGCAACAGATGGTGATGGTGAAGCATTTCCTTGAAACCAATCAGTAGATGGTAATTCAAAGGAAGTTGAAGTTGTAGAAATCTCATCAGCATTTGTTGTGGATTGTGCTGCTGGAGCTACAGGAACATCAGGTCTAGCTGAATCAGGCAGTTGATCACTAAACTTGAAGAGGTGAGTACTACTATCATCATCATCAGCACCAGCAGTACCACCAGGTGGTGAACTGTTGACAGGAGCAACAGCAGGAGTTTGATAAGGAACATATTGCAGTATGTCCAAATCAAATATCTCCACAGGGCTTTGTGGAATCTTGTCCTTTGGAGATTCATTAAACTTAACATGTAGAGTCTCTTCAACCATCTTTGTTCTACAGTTGAAGACTCTGTATGCTTTGCAAGTTGATGAATAACCAACAAAGTACCCTGCATCCACCTTAGAATCAAATTTTTGGAGTTGATCCCGTGTGTTGAGAATGAAACAAGGACATCCAAAAGCTCTGAAGAATGAAATTAGAGGGGCCAAATGATGAAGAACTTCATATGGAGTTTTCATCAACCTCTTATTTACTAGAGCTCTATTTTGTACATAGCAAGCTGTATTGATAGCTTCAGCCCAAAAAGTCATTGGCAGTCCAGAGTCAGCCAACATGGACCTTGCAGCTTCAATAAGGGTCCTGTTCTTTCTCTCCACTACTCCATTTTGTTCAGGAGTTCTTGGAATGCTAAAATGCCTCTTGATTCCCTTTGAGAGGTAGAACTCATCAAGTGTATTGTTTCTAAATTCTGTTCCATTATCACTTCTAATACACTTGACTGAGAGGGAATACTGCTTCTCAACATACAACACAAAGTTGATAATCTTCTGAGCTGCTTCATCCTTTGAATGCAAGAAGAAAGTCCATACAAATCTGGAGTAATCATCCACAATTACCAGACAGTATTTCTTCTTAGCCATACTCATCACTCTCACAGGACCAAAGAGATCCATGTGAAGAAGCTGTAAGCAGGCATTGGACTTAGGTTCTTCTATGGAGGGAAATGAAGCTTTGTGCTGTTTTCCTTTTAAACAAGCAGTGCAGTCATCTTCACATTTGAACTCCTTCATAGGCAATCCCCTTACTAAACCATGGTTTATCAGCTGATTTATGTTTTTGAGATTAACATGACCCAGCCTTCTATGCCATAGTGTAGATTCTTGAGGGGAAGCCTTGGAAAATAGGCAAGGATGGCCTTTGAGATCTATTTTCTTGGAAAGATCTAAGGCATACACTCTTCCTGTCCTGTTGGCCTTAAGGAGAGTGTATTCATCCAACACCTTATCAATCAAACTTAGAACTTTGGATGACAGAATCCGGCAGTTCTGACTGGTGAAAAGAGCAACATGGCCTTTGTCACACATTTGACTGACACTCAAGAGGTTGTACTTGAGATTTTCCACATGGTTAACATCATCAAACTTTATTTCCCCATTGAAACAAAGCCTTTGCCGATGATGTAACCCTTTGCATCATTGCCAAAAGACACAAACCCCTTCCTTCCTTGAGAGTAGTCATTAAGAAGTGATCTGTTTCCTGTCATATGCATGGATCCTCCACTGTCTACATACCAGATGCCTCTGTGGCATGTTGAAGAACCCTGCAGAACAAAACAAATTAGTTAGATTTTGAGACCCAAACCTTTTTGGTTTTGGGCCTGTTCACATCAACAGATGGTAGACTAACAGGTTTGTTGGAAATAACAGCCTGAGAGGAAGAAGATGGTGAAGAAGAGGAATCCTTTGGCTTGGACCTCCTTTTCTGTGGTTTCAACATAGGAACATCTAATTGGTTAACTCTTCCCAATAGATGTTGAACCATCATAACCAGCTGTGTCTGATTTTGTGATAAAGCTTTCAGCTCTTCAGACACATTAGCATTGGAGTTTGATAAGTTCTTATGTTGCACCTTCTTCTTTTGAGCAATCTCAGCTGTTACCTGTTTAACCCCTTCCTTTTTGGATTTCTTTTTGGACTTAAGGGTTACAGGATTTGATGTTGCTGGTACAAATGTGGCTTCAAACTCATTTTTCATTTTAACCATTTTCTCTTTAATTTCCTCTTTATGTTTGAGTTTGGATCCTCTTTTGTACCAACAATCATCTGTAAGATGATTAAACAAACCACATACTTCACATGGTTTCTTTTTCATCTTATGTTGATCATCAACTAAAGAGGATGAAACTACTGAAGACTTGCTCTTCAGTACTTTGGAAGCATTATTTGCTTTCTTGACTTCCTCTTTAGTAGTCTTCAAACTCTTTCTACTGACAGTTTTCTTCTTTTCAGTGCTGACAGTAGTTGGAGTTTGAACTTCAGGTGTTAAATCTTGCTCTCCAGTCCTTTCAGGACTTCCAAAATAACTCCTGAGTTGATCAACTCTTTGATCATGTGAGTGTCAGCAATGGAACCATCAACATCAGCTGATAGGTTCTGAGAGGGCTTAGTGCTGACTTCTACTTTTGATGATGCTCTATCAAAAAGTGAATCACATGATGAGGTGGATTGGTTATTGCTTTCTCCATCAGATTTCACTTCTACTCTTGGAGCAAAATCTGTAGGAGGAGCAGTGTGATTATAACCAATGCCAAACTTCACATTGGAAGCTGATTGCTTACTAAGAAGCATTTCAAAACCTTTGCATGATTGTACCCATCGATCACACTCTACTTGGGTGACTGCAAGGGTTTCTTTGAGACTTCTCTGGTCTTCCAGAATAACCTCTAGCTTAGCCTTTTCATCATTTAATTGGCATTTAAGCTTATAAATCTCATCACTTTTACTATTAAGAGCAGACTCATACTCAGCTTGTCTTTTGGAAATGGTTTTCTCAAACTCAAGTTTTTGATTTATTAATGCTACATTTGCCTCTCTAATAGAGACAAAGGCAGCTATGCATGATTCAGAACATAACTTGGCTTTAGCCTCTGAAGATACCTGAGTTACCTGTGAAGATGATGCATTTGAGCAGGAACCCTCAGTAGACTCCAGAGCCATAAGTGCCAGATTCCCAAAAGGACTATCACCACCATGTTGATCAGCACCTGTGAACAGTTGTTCATGACCAGACATGTCATCTGGCAAACTGCTCCAGTCAACAACTTCAGGGGTGAAGAAGCTATGTTGTTGAGGTTGAGGAGGTTGATGAGATGGTTGAGGTTCTGGTAGTGCATGAGGTTGTGGTACCATAGGAGCTTGAACTTGACTGGTTTGTGGCATGTAATAACAAGGGTAAGGGTATGGCATTTGACCCTGAGGAACAAAATATGCAGGAGATTGTGGTTGAGAATGATGACTAGAATTGACAGGATGTTGCCCTTTGTTTTGTTGACTATTGCTAGGGAAAGTCACAAAAGGTGCAGAGGAATTAGATCCAGATGATCTACATTCTCTAGCAAAGTGTCCAAGCCTTTGGCATTTGTGACACCTCAACTTACTCTTGTCAAAACCAACTTTGGTTTTGCCAGAGAGTCCTGGGAACTTTCTTCCAGTTCTTTTGTAGAACTTCTGAGATCTGATATTTATCAAGGCCATTTGGCTCAAAATATCCATCTCTTCTAAGTCATCATCAGCAATCCCCTTGAGATCATCCATGATGAAGCATAGATTGTCATTATTACACCCAGTAAATTGACTATCAACACTCACAAATGTAGAATCAGAAATGTTTGAAGAGAAATCAATATGCTCATCATACTGGCATTCAGATGAAGCATATTCTGACTCATGACTAACCAAGGCAGTGTTGCCTGGTACAAAGTCTTCAGTGAGCTTACCAGATGAAGACAGTTTTCGTTTTTGTTCTATCTCTCTCTCAAATGTGAGCAATTTCCCATGGAGTTGGGTGAGAGATAGTTTGTCCAAATTTGCACTGGAGCGTAGGACAATAGTATATGTGTCCCATCTCTCAGGCAGTGATCTGAGAAATCTGTTATTCATCTGGATATTGGTGTACTCATGTTTGACCATTTTTAATTCAGAGATCAAACAAGAGAACCGCTCAAACTGTTGAGTCAGTGTCTCACCCTTCCTATGAGAGAATGTCTCATATTGTTGGGCAAGGATCTCTCTATTATTTGCCAAGACCTCATCTGTTCCTCCAAATTGTTCTTTCAAGGCATTCCAGAGGTCATGGGCAGATTCATAATGCATTAGCCCAGAATAGATTTCATTGGGTAGTGCCATGGCCAGAATTCCATGGGCTTTTGCATCAATCTCAAACAATTTCTTATCCTCATCTGAGTATTGATCCTTCCTCTTCGGAACCATTTGATTGGTTTCCGGGTTATTCACCATAGGCTTGTGTGGACCATGTACCACTGATGTCCAACAACCTGAGCTGTTAACAGACAGGTGATGGAGCATACGTCGTTGCCATATGTTATACTCATTCCTAACCAGCATTGGAGGCTTGGTTGAGGAACCAGTATTGTGAGGATCATTGGAAGGAGTAGTCATTTTGGGTCCAAAAACAATTTTATTCAAGCTTTTAAAAGATTTTAGACAGACCACAACAAACTCAATGAAAACCAAGAATAAATCTCAGGATGAATGACCAAAAACACAGAAAATTCAATCTCTATAACCGTTTCTTGCAAAAATGCTAATTCAATCAAACTTGGATCTTGAATAGCAGTTTCAATGATCAATTATTAGATCGATCAATGATTAACCAGCTCTGATACCATTTGTCAGGATCAGTGATCACAAGTTCGATGGATTAGTGAGTAATGCAGCGGAATAAGATCAAGAATTAGACAAATTATAGCAAGAGTTTGATATTTGTAAACAAATACGAGAGAATATATTTCTGTGATAAGGAATGATTCAATTATACCAAATATTTCTATTTAATCATTCAAATTACAATAAGGTTGACACTCCTTATATAGAGTGCAATCACTGCTGTTATCACGGGATAGTGACAACTGGCAGATCTATTACAAAAATAACTAACACTTAAGAAACTACTGAAAGTTCACAACTACTGAGAACATATCAGAGTGCTAAGTACAAAATATAAAACTACTGATAAGAAACAACTGAAACTACAACGACTGAAGAACAAGCTCTTCAGTCGTTTTACAAAACTACTGAAAAGATAAAACATAAAACTACTAAAATTAAACCGTCACAACTACTGAAGAAGTCCTCTTCAGCTGTTATGACAACATCTGATACTTGGTCTTCAGCACTTGTCTTCAGACTTTGTCTTCAGCACTTGTGTTCAGACTTTGTCTTCAGCACTTGTGTTCAGACTTTGTCTTCAGCACTTGTGTTCAGACTTTGTCTTCAGCACTTGTGTTCAGACTTTGTCTTCAGCACTTGTCTTCAGACTTTGTCTTCAGATGTTCTCTTCAGCTGTTGTGGACTTCAGTAGTTGTTGTGACGTCTGTGGGACTTAAAGGTTTTTCTGATCCAGCTCATTGGTTCTTTTGGTCCAACAGCCAGGAACCACTCCCTTGGACCTGATCTTGAGGGGGAATGTGTTTATGAGCATCTCTATAGGGTAATGATTGGGTCTCTTATGTACCTCACAGCTAGCAGACCTGATATCATGTTTTCTACATGCATTTGTGCAAAATATCAAGCCAACCCTAAGATATCACACCTAATCACTGTCAAAAGAATTTTAAGATATCTCAAAGGTGCTCCATCACTTGGCCTTTAGTATCCAAAGAATTCTGATTTTAATCTGTATACTTATACAGATAGTGACTATAGTGGTTGCAACATGACTATAAAATCTACATCACGGGGATGCCAATTTCTTGGTGGAAGGATAGTCTCTTGGCAATGTAAGAAACAATCCTGTGTGTCTGCATCAACTGCTGAGGCTGAATACATTGCTGCTGCAAGCTGCTGTGCTCAAGTGCTTTGGATTCAAAATCAAATGTTGGACTATGGATTCAACTTCAAGGAGACTCCCATCCACATAAACAACAACAGTGCTATCTCAATCACAGAAAATCCTGTGCAACACTCAAGGACAAAGCATATCAATATCAGGTATCATTTGATTAGAGATAACTTTGAAAAGGGATTAATCAAACTAGTCAAAGTTAACACAAATGAACAATATATTGATCTGTTCACCAAAGCTTTTGATGAACAAAGAAAATCACCTACATAAGCCCTTGTTCTCTTTGGAAGAAAACCTTTTCAACAGACATTCCTTAGATTTTTGAAAATTTTGATCTCTTTACTTTTCAAAAGATTTAAAGTTACCTTTGGAAGAAATTTATGTCTTAGTAAACAAATAACTACTTCAGTAATTTTACCTTCGGAATAAATCTCTGAAATAACTTCCGAAAGCTTAAAATCAACTTAAGTACTTATATGTTTTTAAAGAACAATTTTCTTCCAAAAGCAATTTAGCTTCAGAAGTTTTCATTCTTTTTATAATAAAATACTCTGAGTATTAAATCTCTTCCGAAGAAAAATTCTCAAAAACCTTTGAAATATCTTCCGAAGTCAATCTGCCTTCGGAAGCTTTTTCTTCAGAACTTCCGAAGGTAAATAATCTTCGGAACATTTCTCGACTTCCAAGAAAACTACTTTTGGGCAAAAGTAAACTACTTTTTTAGAGGTAGGACCAACATCCGGATTTCAAAGCTTATCTTCTTTCTTTAACTTTGTCTCAAATCCTTTTCACACAAATACCCAACGGTGCCCCCCTCTTTCACTATCTTCTTCAAATTGCACTATTCTTTAAACCTAAATTCTCTCAAACTGCCTTTTTTTCTTCTCCTTCCTGCACCTTTAAGCTTCTCAAAATGGCCAATCTAAACCGTAGAAACAACCCTGACTTCTCCATGCAACTTCACAGGCAACACAACCAGGTTGCTCTGTTGAACTCTGAGAAAGATGATAGTTTCTCAGAGGTTTGCCGTTTTCTGGCTCTATCCAACTATTTCACCTCCCTAACCATTGATACTACTCTCTATGAGGATCATCTGCTTGAATTTTGGAAGACCTGCCAAGAGATCATTATGGATGGGGAGAAGGCACTGTCTGCCACGGTGTAGGGGAGGACAATCTTCATCACTCTGGCCATCATCAACACTCATTTACAGCTGGATGATGAAGAAGGTGAGTTGTCCTTCCCAAAGGAAGCTGTTAATCATTTTTTTGTGCAGATGGGCTATGAGGAAGATCTCTCTATAAAGACCTTCAGGAAAGGGAATGTCTCATCCCAGTGGAAATACCTGCTCCTTGTGGTTATCCACAGCTTGTCAAACAAGCATGGAGGGTGGGACCAGATTCCTGAGGATCTCTCCTTCATAGTGCATGGAATGGTTCAAGTGGTCAAGTTTAGGTACTCTAAAAATTGTTTACACAAATTTGCTTGCTAACTTGGACTCCTTAGAGTATTACATGTTTCCTAGATATGTTCAATACATTCTCAACTGTGAACTGGGTAGACAGTTGAGGGAAACAGATAATATTCTTAAATTGGGACAGATGAAGCCCGGCATGTTTAAAATTATGAAGAAGCCAACTGTAGGCTTCTCAGGGGTAGAAACAATCCTTGTCCAAAAAATGTTAGAGCTCATTGCTCAAGGGAACAACCTAGCAACACAAGCTAGTGTTGAACCCACACCTTCTATCTCCCAACCATCAAAAAGACCACAAATCACCCTCACCTACCAAAAAAAATCCAAACAAACCCCTGCTCAAGTTATTGAGCTTGTGCAGGCCCCCATATACTTACCCATACAGGAGGAAATGGATACTAGAGCTCCCACTTCCCCTGAGGAGCAAACCACTCCCATCTCTTCAAGAATCAGTGTTGAGGTTCCTCATGCTCAGCCTGATAAGCTCACAAGCCCAACTGCCTTAAGCCTACACTCTAAGTCTCAACACTCAAGTGAACAATCTTCAAGGGACAGTTACCATCCCAAGCCTTTAGACTTAAATCAACCCATTCCAAACCTTGAATTCTATATTGATTAAGACTTAGGTTTCAGTGAGTACCATGAGTCTCTCTACTCTTCCCCCACTCAAAGATAGATGAGTGCTTTTGAGTCCCCTATGTCTAGCCCACATCAGTCACCTATTATTGAGGTGGATCAACCTGAACCTGTTTAGGAGATCCATATGGAAGAGGCTCTCACTTATGCAAGTGATTACATCATTAAGACCTCAATCATGGCAACTCAGCCCATTGACACTTCAACTGAGGCTGTTAATGTGCAGAGAAAATCCAGCAGCCAAGAACCTGAAGCTGGTGGTGAGAGAGAGGACTTTGGTCCAATTATCTCATCCCCCAATGATTCTTCTGATAAAAATAAGGGGAACTTATGACTAAAGGTACAAAAACTGTCAAATACATACACCTATTTAGTCTCTAAGGTTAGTCACCTTGAATCTCAGGTGACTACCTTGCATAACAGGGTCAATGATAAGCAACTTGAGATATCTTATCTTAGGAAAGAACTAGCTGGGAGACCTTTAAGGAGAGCTCAACCAGGAACACAAGAACCTGTGAATGTGATTGACCTAACTCCTAGCTCACCTATGCAAGAGGGTGATCCTACCAAAAAGGAGGAGAAAGTCATTATAGCCACAGAACCTGGGAGTTCTTCAGGGAGTATGGACATTAAGGACTCACCATCCTCACTTGCAATTGTGCATACTTAGCAACTTCCTCAAGTTCACTTTGATGTGGACTCTATAGACTCTTTCATTCTTTTGAGGAAGGCATTCCAAGGGCTATCATCCCCACCCCAAGGAACTTCAAACTATATTATTGGGTGAAGGTATGATGCTGATAGAAGAGCTATCATTCTTCAAAGAGTTCAAGGGCAGCAAGAGGTATTCAACTTTCAGACCTTGAACTACTATGAAGGTCTTGACCTGATCAACATGCCACTTGTCAACCCAAGTCAATCTAGACAAGCTGACAGGCTGGCACAAAGGATCCAAGACAGAGTTACTGAAGAGTTCAGTCTAAGAAGGAGACAAAGGCAATCAGGTAATGTCATTGGTCAATTGGATGTTGAGGAGACCCTGTGATTAGCTTCAAAGGGAAAACCTTGGCTGAAGGCCCAGTCATAGAGCCTGAGAGCCCTGTCACACCAAAAACTACTTCAGAAATTCATTCCCTTAGTGAAACACCTGCTGGTGAAGGTGTATCACAACCTCTCTCTGGCCAGAGCTTGGATGCTACACCAAGCAATAAAGGTCAAAGCTCTCTCCACCCTGTGTCACAAAGGTCTATGGGTGACAAAGGGAAAAGGATTCTAACTCCTGAGGAGATTGAGGCACAGGAAAGATAGAGGAAGAGGAAGCTAAGGGGAGAAAGTTCCTCTGGGTCTTCAGGCTTCATGCAAGCTGCAATCATGGCTGCCCAGACCAAACACTCAAGATGATGAGTTGAGGGCAGTCAAGATTACTTACCTGCAGACCAGGAACTGTGGCATTGATGAGATTATATCTCTCCCCTTAGAGGAACTTAATGAACTGGCTGCCATGGAAGTGTCAAGAGAGATGAAGGAAGCAGAGGATGCAAGGCTACTTCTCCAAATCAAAGAGGAGAATAGACAGAAAAGATTATACAAGCATGTTCCTACTCTCTCCCCAGTTCAAAAAAGCCATGTGCAAGAGATTGTGGCAGCTACACAAGAACCTCAGGTAGACAAAGAAACAGATAGGCAAAATATGATCAACTACCTGAGTGCCACAGGTCTCTACCAGGCATCTGCACTTCTTCCCTTGTCCTTTGAGTACATTGAGTTTGAGTATCTCAAACAACTTGAACTTTAAGTACTTAAAGAACAAAAGGCAAACAAAAAGAAAGATGAGGGAAGAGGCTGCAAAGTCAAGAGCCATTATCCAAAAGAGCATGAAGAAGTCTGCTGACAGACAAAGGATGATGAGCTTCTTGAAGCTGTATGGATTCTCCGGAAGGAGACTTGGCCTTATGTCTCTATCTACAATGGATGAGAACATTAGGGTAATCAAGCAGAAGATCAAAAGTGGAGAGCTAATTGACTTACACTCCCCTCCAAGTCAAGCTCCTCCTGAAGTGGAGGTTAAGGTTGAACATCCTGAGACAACACAACCTGGACCTCCTGCTGAGCCTCAGCAAGCTTCATCTTCTGATCCACAGCAGGGTCAAACTCCCTCTCCTTCTGAACCTGTAAGGGAGGAACACCCAACTGAGCAAGACAAGACTGATCAACAAAATGTTGCAGACCAGTCTTCTTAGTTAAAGTCCTCAAAAAGAAGGAAGAGGATGGCTTCTAAACCAATGTCAAAGAAGAAGAAGTCTGAATCATCCACCTCTATACCTCAGGCTGAGTCAGATCAACCTGAGAAAGTGCATGAAGAGGCAGCCCAATCAACTCCAATCCAAGTGGCTCCTCTTGCATCTAAGAGACGCATCTTATCCTGGACCTTCACAACTAATCCAGAGAGATGGCATGTGATCAGAGATCAAGGTGGTGAAGATGTCTACACATGGCAAGACTTATTCAACCTACCTCTGCATGATCTCTTTGAGATGAGAAGATACTATGAGAGTCTGAGTGATCCTGACCATCTAATGAAGAAGGGTATGGTCATCATCATTATGAGGACTGTCAAAAGCTGAAGATCTTCAAATGTTTTGGTAGCATCAGCCTAGGGGGAGTTTGTAAGGATTCTTATAAGTCTGATGCAGCCAAAACATCCAAAGTCTTTCTGCATGCATGCACTGAAGAACAGAAGTAGAAATGCTTCGGAAGTTTTACACCTTGCATTAGAAATATTCTAAGTGTAAAATCTTCTGAAGCCAAGACCAACATCTTCCAAAGCCAAAAGTGAAGTCTTCCAAAGCTTCAAAGACAAAGTCTTCCAAAGCCAAAGAGTGAAGACAAATTTCTTCCGTAGACCTTTATATACATGCTTTTATCTGATGTACTTTACCATAAAGCTGGACCACCTTTCTGCTGCAACTCTGTTTAGTCACCAACTTATATGAGTTGGTGAAAAGGCATGCTTTTGGTAACTATACATTGAGGTCTTGAGTATGTGCTTTTTTATGTACTTTTATCCTTTTGTAATATATTAGGATGTGAGCTATGGCATGTCATAGTCACTAGTCAAAAGGCAATCTGCCTTTTGACTCTACATTTGATTTTGTTGTCTAGTCTTATGTATCCAGCTGGCCTTCAAAGTATGGCCGGCTGTAGGATGTAGTATAAAGTATCTTAAGTACTTGTAACTTTGTAATGTACGCTTTGTAACATTTGTAAAAGAACTTGAGAAGCAATATACAACATTCTTGAAAACCAAATATTTATGTTGTTAGCTATCTTGTTCTGTCTCTCATTTTACTTGTGTTATTAGCATCTTTCACTTAAGTTAACCAGTTCCCTATTTGATCTGTTAAGTGTTCTAAGGAACTCTTCTCATTGTGTTGTGTTGTAATTACATACTCTTCACCAATCCTGCAGACAGTCTTTATATATTTCATTTCATTCCAGCTGCAACAATATTAATGTTTTTTGTCCATATTTAATTTATAAGAGTAAGTCATAGAGATTCTTGGAAATTCAAAAGTTGAGGGTGAACAAGAAAGAATATGATGTGAAAACCAAAGTATCACTACTTAAGCAGATGGCCAGCATAAAGTTTACAAAAAATGCAGAAGCATATTTTCGTCAAAACATAGACTAATGATTAATAACTGAGAGCAACAATGAGTTACAAAACCCTTTAGACAGAGTATAGTATGCTTTTAACCATTTATAATGGTTTAAGTCATGTATTGTAGGTGAATTCGCCCAAAGGAACCGGGCAAGTTGTCAAGGTGGTTGTTCTGACTCAAGGTTTTTCTCTTTTGCTTTGAACTGACCCACGGAAAAATAATAAGGTTTTGAGTAGTTATTTTTAACCCGTTTAGATTTGAATAATTATTATTTTTAAGCACAACCCCGACCTGTTTATTTCAGTGATTTAATGCGCCGCAACGCACGCCGGTTACAACCTAGTTTGTATTTATACGTTATTTGAATTTACAACTTTTGATTAACCTTTTGTTTTGGGTGAACATCAGTTTTGGAGGTGTGCATATTAAAGGAAAACTGGAAAAAACCAAAAAGCAAACCATATTTATAACAATAAAAAAAAACTAAGCAGAATTGTGATTTTAGTTATTAAAATTGTATCCAAATTTTGAATTTGATTTTTGGTTCGATTAATGATTCCAAAAATTTGCTACTTTGGATAATCGAGCTGAATTCATTCAAATAAACCGATTAAATTGGTCTTGGTTTGGTTAGACAAATTTTCAATTCGAATAGATTGAATTTTCGGATAGGCCCTATGAAAAATTAGAACAAAATAAACTGATATCCGAACCGATACCCTAGTGAACATAATTTGATTTTTTTAACAACAAAACCTAGATTTTCTAGAATAAAATCACACATTCTACTCACTACATGATTAGAACCCACAACCTATAAAGTTAATTTGCTATGATGTTAATATTTGATATCCTTTTTCGATCTGATTTTGTTTGGGAAAGAACATAGAATTATTTGTCTATGGAATATTGTACAACCAGCAAATTACTTTAAAGCATCAATGGATTACTTCAAGCATCAGGTATAATAAATTCATTGTTTTACTTGAGGTTCACATAATTTGTTTGTGGAAGCGACCAACGTATAACAATCCAGTAGAGTTTTACTCAATTGAGTTTATAGCACTTGATAAGGAGGTTTGTTAATATTTTACTTTTTTAATTTCTCATGCAACAAACTATGTTGTACGATATATCTACACAATTAATACCATATTTTTGGGTTTTACCTTGAATGTAGGGAATTACAATGCAAGAAAATGTTTTAACAAGGTGGTTTTCTAAGTCTAAAAAGCTACTCACAAATCAAGTTTCTATTATTTTATTATTATTTCCATCTGTGTTTATATTAGTCACACAATTGTAAAGTTATATTATATGTTCTCATATTTTACTTTGTTTAGATATATTTTATTCATATTACAGTCCGACATGTTGTTAGTTATTCAATTATTTACTATGTACAATTGTTTTTTAAAATGTAACGTACCTTATTAATAGATATTAGGTTGTACTAGCTGTTTGTTCTACTTTTCTTAAATATGCTAAAAAAACTGGTTGTCATTTCATTCGCAATTCTAGCATTGGTTTAAAACAATTCATTTAGTGTTTTAAAGTCATTTATTGGCTTTTGTGGAATTATTTCCTTTGAAAAACATGTTTATACCGGATATTAAGCAACTTTACACTTCCTTTAATTTGTTTTTTTTTTCTCACTTGCATAATTATCACCCATACTTATTTTTTAACTTTTACCAGCTTGCTACAAAACTCAGCTGCTTCCATATCATCAACTAAGTCCTCTATGCTTTTAGGATTGTTCTTATCTCTCTGTGACGAGTATGTTGCTAAAACCGAGTTTGCCATTTGATGGCAAGGTAATTGTTTTTGGTAGAGATTTTAGGCAAATACTACTGGTTGCTAAAACCGAGTGGTAGTGGGCAACAAATTTTTAATGCTTCTTTGAGTTCTTCATATATTTGGAAAATTGCAAGATACTTAGATTGACAAAAAAATCTCATGTTGACTTCTGGTGAAGGTATCATTGGTGGAAAAGAAACCAGAATGTTTTCACAATAGCTTTTGGACATATGTGAAGGTACCGTTAGTGGTACGAACGATGGTGAAGCCATTATTGACATACCCCATGATCTTCTCATCAAAGAGTCAATAGATCTCAAGTTGATTGATTTTATATATCCTTCTGTTTTGATAAATTATAAACAATCAAATTGCCATGAAAGGGCAATTCTCTCTCCAAAGAATGAGGTTTTGACTTTTGAATGACATAAATAATCGATTGCTTTCATTTTATTCTAGGAGAAAAGATGGAATTTATGAGTTCTCATACTATATGTTAAACATGAAATTATAAATTCTTATCTAGATGAAAGTTTATACTCTCAAGATATTCTAAATGGAATCAAACTTGGCATTTGCCCAATTATAGGTTAGTGTTAAAACTAGGTGTTCTAGTCATACTTCTCAGAAATATTGGTAAAAAGTGGATTATGTAATGGAACTCGACTACAAGTTGCATCACCTGGAAACAAAGGCCATCGTTTAAGTTTTAAAGAAGATAATTCCCCTAGCCATGTGTTTTGCCATGACTATAAACAAAAGTTAGGGTCATACTAAACTTACATCTAACATCCACTCGCATAAGTTTAGTATGCTTCTTCAACTTTTTTTTTAATCTTGAAACGATTCTTTGAGGTAGGTCTTCATCATTCCATATCTTTTGTTCTTTCTTTTGAGTTGTGTTGCTTACTTCTCTGGCCTCAATTTTGATTTCTCTTCCCTTGTATTTGATATGATAAACCATTTTATATAATAATTTAAAGTTACAACTATAATTAATAAAGGTTATAAATTTCTATGGAGGATATGAACAATGATGTACATCACCCCTATTTATATCTGTAAGATATGATAGCATTTAACTAACTTTTAAACCGATTAGATTATAGCATAAGTGCTAATATAATCAATGTTATCCTAGTTGGATAATACCTATGCTAAACAAAATTATCACACATAAAATACATGCATAATAAATTTAATACTATACTAAACTTTTATCTAACATCCACTCCAATAAGTTTAGTATGCTTCTTTAACTTTCTATACTTAATCTTGAAACGTTTCTTTGGGGTAGGTCTTCATCATTTCATATCTTTTCTTCTTTCTTTTGAGTTGTGTACATCACCCCTATTTATATCTGCTAGATATGACACTCATTTAACTAACTTTCACACCCATTAGATTATAGCATAATTGCTAATCTAATCGATTTATCCTAGTTGGATAATATCTATGCTAAACAAAAGTATCACACATAAAATACATGCATAATAAATTTAATACTATACTAAACTTATATCTAACATCTACTCCCATAAGTTTATATGCTTCTTCAACTTTCTTTATTTAATCTTGAAAAGCTTCTTTGGGGGTAGGTCTTCATCATTCCATATCTTTTGTTCTTGCTTTTGAGTTGTGTTGCTTACTTCTCTTGCCTCAATCTTGATTTCTCTTCCCTTGTATTTGAGAGGATATCATTCTAACATCTTTAAATAGCGTAGATAAACCATGAGTAGGGTCTTGACAACTTCATTCTTTTCAAGCTTTGGCAGTCCAATTTCGTAACCCATGTGAAGCGCGACTCTGCCTATAACTTATCTTTATTGACTATTTCATAGCCATCCAAACTTTAATTATCTTGTACAGTCTCAAAAGTTAATGCAGTATCATTTGTTGTCTTTAGGTGGCATAAGAGCATCACTCCTTATCTTTAATAAATCCTACATAAATCGGTTCATAACCTTCTTGAATTCTAATGAAAATCCTACATTTGTATTCTTCCACTTTAGTGGTAGTCTGGATGATATTCATAAACACCAAACAGTCTTGTAGGTAGGATAGAATAGTTGGGTATATAACTGGCTTTTTTTCTTTATTACATCTTGATTGGTTGTTGTCATCATAAACTGATATATCCTTAAAATTGCTTCAATAACATAGCTTGTTCTCTGTCGATTTCATTAATTTCTTTTGAATCAACTTTGGTCCTGTCTTGATTCTGGTTCTAGGTGGGATCCTTCTTTGTTTTAGGACATACACATGACGAATGTTTCCCTTCTTTGCATACCATACATAAAGTGTGTGTCACCTGTATGTCCTTTTGTGTGTTTGTAGGCTTTAAGATATGACAAACATTTCCATCAAATGTAACTTCAAAACCATACTTGATTAGTTTGTCCATACTCAACACATTCTTCTTTAAAGTGGGTGCATAATATACCTCTTTGATCCTATGAATATGCCCACTACTACATAATTTGATAGCTCCTTATCTCTAAAGTACTCTATTCTGTATCCATGTGAATAAGCTTCTATGCTAAATGAATTACTTAGTATTTTGAACAAATGTATATTACCTGATGCATGTTCTTTCTTGATGAGGCTTGCGACCCCTAAGTCATTCGAATTCCCCTAATCTAATTCCTTTGATCTGTCCCTTTGTCTAGAAACTCATTGTTTCTGATTCTTTCAAGGTCGTTTCTTTTGTAATGAAATGGTTTCTTGCAAAAACTACTCAACATACTTCTCAGATACTTCTTCTTAACACCAGTTTGATAATCAGTGTTCAATCTGGGATGTTTTTTGTTTGCTTTTTAGTGATAGATAATTTGAACACTGGCTTAATTTTCTACTTTGATGCATTAAACTGAATCTCCAATGTTGTTATCTTTCCCTTGATCATAGTGATCCTTGTCTGTTTCTTGTTGACCCTCCTGGTCGTAAAACGGCAAGGGAAAGAAAGATGAATCGTCACACCCATCAGGATTTCCCTTAGACAAAGCATCTTCTAGTTCTATTGTAGGTTTGAATACAAATTTTTCACAAGTTTGCTAAAAATACAGCTCTGGTGCCATGTTGAATTTGATGGAAGTCTTCTGTTGTTAGTATCAAATAAGATTGAAAAATGATTAAGAGAAATCAGAAAGGAAAGTGTTTGGAGGGAAACAACTGATTTCAGATACGAACAATGATGTACATCACCCCTATTTATATTTGCCAGATATGGTAGTTATTTAACTAACTTTCATACCGATTAGATTATGGCATAACTTCCAATCTAATCAATGTTATCCTAGTTGGATAAATGCTAAACACAATTGTCACACATAATAATACATACATAATAAGTTTAATAATACACTAAACTTATATCTAACACAATCGATCACCTATGTGAGGATCATCTAGACATTTGAGAATCAATTGAATACCTTAGGTTGTATAGATGTTGTTGTCAAGTCCGACTAATAAAGTTACATTGTCGCAGTTCCAGGCTTAGAGTTTGTCTTAAACGTACGTAACATCATTGAAATGATAAGATCCTTTATAATTAGATATAAAAAAAGTCACAATAAAATATTTAACACTAAACTTTAGTCGATTAAAATGCAAGGTTAGCTGGTTAAATATACCCAACTAAACTAAACTAAATTAAACTAGACTTATGTTATATAAATAATTCATTTTCTGTATAAAGATGAAAGAAACACAATCTTTTGAACCCTCTATTATCATAGCCATCATCTAATGATATATGTCACCTTATTTAGATAAAAAAAAGGACTAAAATCTAACTGAAAGGGTTATTAGCTTTCTTACCCTTAACTATCCACCTAGCATTTCTTAAGTTAAAACTACTGTTGGCAACGTTCCCATCCATGGCTTCATCATCGGGTTCACGAACCCAAATTGCAAGTCATTGCCCCAGCTCGAGGGACTTGCAACGGTGATCCTGACTTCCCGCAGTACCTGATAGAACTCGATGACCCATCCTGAGAATGACCTGACCACCCTTCAAATTTAAAGATTTGATCAAACGAGTAGTTGTCCTTGGGGCGTTGCGCCATTGTAGTTTTGACGAAGTTATTAGTGATTGTGCTTGTGCTTGTGTTTGTAAAAATGTTTTGGAGGCTACATTTACAAACCAAAAGGCAGTTTTTACAAAAGTTTTAAGTATGTCACTGCTAGATGCTTACAAATCAACATGCACTAATGCTTGCAAAAGAACTTCCTAACCTAGCCTTAGTGGCATGTTGCTGCTAGTTTATGCATTAGAATTGGTCATTGATATTTACAAAGCAAAAGAAGTAGAGCTTGCAAAAGGACATCTTCATATGCAGCGTAGGCATCTATCGTCACTTACCCCTTCAACTGCTTTTGTTAGTGCATCTGTTGAAACAATGATTTTGCCATAAATGTTGGTAGTTTGTGTTTTTTTTTTGGTTTAGATACCTGTTGATTTGAACAGCGGTCTTTTTGCTCCTGTGGTGCAAGAATCTGCATCTAGCGTCTGCTTTGGTTCGTGTCAGTTAGTGCTGGAGGTGATGGTGTGTTGGTTGGTTCAAAAACTAAACTGCAGATTCGTTCAAGTAAACGGGTCAAAACTATCACTTCTATTATTTATAAATACACCTGCCAGAAAAAAGGGACATGCACTATCACCAGTTACCAACAAACCCACTTCCAACAGTTATATCTATTTATATGATGCTTTCCAAAAAAAAATGCTTAACATATGATTCATATCAACTATATATTTCTATTTCATTCCAGCTATTATAATTTAGATAAAATATTTAATAAAAAACATAACTTAGAAATATCATCAGAACTCATGAAAAATATATGGATAAAGTTGGATGTATGATATATGACACTTTTACACCTAACTTGGTAAACTGCTTTATTAATGGATAAAGTTGGACCAATGGATATGGTAATTTTATGATCTTGCTTGCAACATTTACTCCAACAGGATTAAAAGTTCAGTTTGTTTTCTAAATTGAGAGAAATATACAAAAATTTTAAACTGGGCAAATCATTAATAACTTCATTTTAGAAACTTCATATAGAATGTCACAACCATTTTGCAGCAAATAGGCCCTAACATATAATATATAAGAACATAAGTGATATATATTGTATAATGTAGTCATAGATAAAAGATAAGTTTAGCTCTTCAATAGGCACTGATCCGTGACAAAAATATCCTATAACAGTAGCACTTAGCAACCCATTTTTGTGATGTGCAAGACTTACCAAAACAATAGAATTATGTAAGTTAAAATTTTAAATAAACTAATGATCCCCAGCGACAATTATCAGTCCAGTATTGGTCTAATTTGTACACCAAATCCTCAACTAATATAGAGCAAAACAAATCAGAATTTGCAGCTCTTTTGCAGCCCTAATCTGGATCTGTATGCATCCAATAAGCGACTAATATTGGGACACAACAGATCAGTTCCCAGCCCCTTTGGCATTCCAATTCAGAACCTGAAATTACACAAATCGGCTGCTACTATAGGGGTAAAACAGTTCAGTTTTACACCCCTTTTTGTAATGAACATTTAGACCTGAAAACAAATAAGAACTGTCTCTAGCTTGCAAACCAACAGATCAATCTAGCATCCATTTGGCAGTCCAATAGCGGACCTGAAGCGGTTAGTATTCTTCGCTTATAAAAGAAACTAATTTTTTCATTTTCAGCTCATTTTCTACTTTAAACAAATCCCCAGCTGATGCCACTAACTTTAACACAACTCACTGGTTATTAACTGATTACAATCTGATAATACCATTACCAGGTATGTAGCAAGTATTAACACCAGCTGGTTAAACTACTAAATGCAACATACATTTATCTAATTTGTAGAACAGTTAGTATGCCGCTTTAATTCATCAACAGAGATATGTTTATGGCAATGAATTAGTGACTTAACATAGCGTCAGAAGCAAAACAAACCACACACTACAAATCCAACATCAATTCGAATACAAAGTCAAAGAAATTGCAATTATCAGCTACTAAAGACAAGTAAATCAACCAAAACACATTCCTACATTAACTTAATTAGGTTATAAACACTTACATCCATGTAAAAACATTAGAACAGGTCTTAAACTAGGGCTGAAACAAAACAAACTATAGTCAGACAAACTGCTTAATTTACGCCATTAATTAATTGCTCTAACAATCATATGAATGTTCAAGTTTCTATCTGCATTTTCATGATCAATTACCCCGTAAAAGACTTGTTAATGAATCCAAAAGAATGGGTTGTTTATTGCATTTATTTTGCAGAATAACATACATATAAACAGAATTACACCTGTTTGTGATAATAATAACAATACTCAGAGAAGCATATCAGACTTTGCAGGCAGCCTCTTGAAAAAATTAACCGGTACCGACGGCATCTTGTTCCTAAATCTCGGGTGCCGTAGCCAGTAAAGCCCGAACAACACCGCCACCACTTGAAACGGAGTCACGTACAAAAACACTGCCCACACCAAAGCAATTATAATAAAAATGGACGTCGCCCTCGAGTCTCTCCAGCTGAGCAGTGCCATTGCTCGTTCTCCTTGAGTCGCCAGATCTCCGATCACCGTCTGCACTCTCCCCGCAATGCTCCTCATTCTGTCATACCGCATTCGCACGATATCCGGTGGTCGTGAGGTCGGGAACGTGTCGAATTCCTCATCTAACTCATCAGGATGTACCATTTCCGCCTGTGATATTCTAGCATCCATATGCGATGGTTTTCGTGGTCTATACCTGTAGTTCCATAGCCCGATTACAAATAGGTAGAGGAAGATTGTTGGTAGGATCAGCTCCGGGTAGCACACGAGTATCAAGAACAAGACGTGGACGAGGATCGTGGTTAACGGGTTCCGCCACTTGCAGATCCCGTCTAGCCACCGGAAAACGGCTGTGATTCCTGACATGAGGGACATTATGCGGTAGAAGTTCGCTTTGCTCTTCCGCAAGCTCCACATGTGGTAGTCAACGTCGAGCATGTACTCGACGTTTTCAGGTTTGAGTGGCGGCTCGGCTCTCGACAGCCGAGTCGCCACTATCAGCAACGCCTGGTGTCGCAGCCAGTCGATGTGTCTGACTGGTATGGGTTGGACATAGTGCATTTTGGGGAGTAGTGGGCGGCCGTACTGAGCCACCATGTTGACCCACGCGGTGCATGTGAACCGTATAGCCAAATGGAGCTCACCGTTTTTCCTTAAACCGGACGGTGTTAGAACCAACAACGGGTAGTAATGAGTGTAAATCCGATCGGTTTCTAACGTCGATAGACGGATCCTAACTTTCCCGATCCTCTGGTCTTTCGACTCTTCCTTTCCGCTTATATGGCAATTGTCGAAGACCCCAATAGTGACCACTGTACACGGGTCGTACACTTCCCAAGTGTACTGTTCATTCCAACGAGGCGTTAGCGTGTTCAAAAGTGTCCTCGTTCGAACCCATTTATTCCCATACTTGGCGACACAATAAGCATCGGTCAATCTACCTTCGCGCGTCTTCATAGGAAGCAAATTCTGCGCGCTTATGATCCCGAGCTCAAGAATCCCAATACTCGGTTTCCTCAAATGCTTGGACGACGGCTGCAAATCGCTACTAAAATGTGTGGCCTCATCAAGCACATGATAACCCGCATCTAAACATAACCTAAGATGAATCTTGCTCGAAAACTTCACCTCCTTCTTCTTTTCCCCTTCCTCCTCCCACTCGGACGGTCTCCCAAGATCGAACCACATCGCTTCTACAGGCTTCGTCGAGTCAACTCTCTGCGGGATCCGTCTCACTGGCACACTGGTCCGTCCTACACAAACATCCTTCCCGGGTCCCAACCTGTCTTCAACACTGATTACAACAAACTCGTCAAACGGCTCAGACGCCACCAGCATTAACTCGTCATGCCAAGCCGGGTTCAACCCGCGCCCCTGCGAGATCTTCGTGGACCGCGTCTGGTTCCGCAGGCTTACTCTAACGTAAAACTCCGGCTGCCGACTGCGATCCACCGGGAGAAGATCTTGAGCTTCTATCACATGAATCCTCAAGTAATACAACTTAGGCGAGAAATACACATTCGATCGCGTATTCGCAAGATTATACGGGCTAACACCATGAGCATCAGAATGCCAAGCTCCCGGAAAAGCTTCATCCGCCTGAGTCCCCATCCAAACAGCCAGCATGATTTCACCTCTAACCTTAACACCATTTTTGTTCTCCAATCGGTACCACTGTGGAGCCAACGGGCTGTCCGGTGGGACTCTCGTCGGAACCTCGGAGATATCAAATCTGATTTTTCCCACGAAGTCGTCTTTCGAGACCAAATCTTTATCTTTAACGACCAATTCAAGTACGGTGGATTGTAATCGCTCTTTAGAAAACGCAAATACTTGATTCCAAACAGGGTTTTGATTCTTCTCATGGTGTTTTGTTACCCCTTTGTAGTTCCCCAGCTTCACTTCCACGTACGGATCGAGGCTTCCGGTGAGGTCCATCGGCGGTAAGTCTCTGGCTTTGACGACGTTAACGTAGAGGAAATGCATACGCTCAACTAGATCGTATGTGGTCGCTGTTTTGTCGGCGCCGCGGTAGCCCATACGCGCCGCCACCGGCGGCCGTGTCTCCACCAGCCCGAACTCCGGCGGCGGTTTTTGACCTGGGTGATGCATATGCATCATGGTTGTTGGCCCCGCTCTCATGAAATTGGCTTTCGTTTCGACGGTGGCTGGTGGTGGCGCCGCCGGAGACGGCGATGGACCACCACCGCCGCCGCCGCCGCCTGTGCCCACAGAGTAAAAAGTTCTGACTTCCTTCTGTTTCTCTTTATTCTTCTTCTTAACGTCTTCGTACTCCTTGTACTCATTGCTAAAACCAAAATGATGATTACTATTATGATTATTATTGTTATTGATTTCATCGACAATTGGCGCCTGTTTGGCGGGTTCATGACGGTGTTCCTGGTGGTGTTGCGACGGCCGTTCGTGCTCCGGCGGCGGCGGCGATTGATGTGTTCCATTCCGACCATGAGCCACATAGATTTTAAGCGCGATATCACCTCGAATATGCGAAAACATCCCACGTTTATCCAAAGGGTACCTCTGAACAGCAGCTTCACTCTCCGAAAACGGGACCATGGCACCAGAAATCCTCACACGACCCAGAAAGTTCTTATGCTGATCAGGCTTCCGATCATTGTAAACGGAGACTTCAATGGTGGAAAACTGCAGTTTGCGTGGGTCATCAACGTCGAACACGAGGGTCTCGTTCCAGACGGGGTAAAGATCTCTGGTTTTGGTGTGGGTGTGAAGTCGGTGGCCGTCGAAGTCGACTTCAACAAAGGGGTTGGCGGAGCCTTGGCCGTCTTTGGGCATGAGGTCGGCGGCGTCTTTGACTTCGACTATGAGGTTCGACATGTTTTCCGGTGGCCGGAGAAGTGGGGAAGAAGATGGAGGGGGGAAAGGGTAATTACGTACAAGTGAAGGGATGATGGAAGTTGGGTATATGCGGTGCGATTGGGGGTGAAAGTGATGTGGTGGGGCCGGTGATTGGATGTGGGTCCCGATTTCTGGTTTATTGCTATGTGTCTCTGTTTTTGGTGTGGGGTATCAAAGGAAGTGAAGTGAAAGGAAGTGGGTTTTTTAGTAAATGAAAGGGTAAGATTGTTAAATTGAATGATTAAAAATGAATTATATAAGTTTATATGTGTAATCAGGTTTTTGAGTTTTTTTTCAAAAGGGTGTAATTGATAATTTTATTTATAAAAATGGTGTAGTTGATAAAATATTTACCAAAATAGTGTAGTTTTAAATTTTTTATTTCACTCTTAAAATTTTTGGCTACTTATTAAATGTTATTTAATACTTATAGGATAATAATTTTAAATTGTAAAAACTGCTTTTATTTAAATTGATTCTTTTAGAGTCTTCGAAAAGTTCTTTTCTAGTTTTTTTTCTCAAACTCTAAGAACCTTTTCAAACATTTAGATTATAGTTTTAGTATAAAAATGTTAGATTATGTGCAAAATATAATATCTATAAGAGCGTTTTCTAAATTTTTACACGAATAGAAAAAAATTATGGAAAAGAGTATAATAGAAACGATAAAAAGCAAACGAAACTTAAATAAAAATATATTACATTTCCGGTTAAAATGTTGTATGAAATTAAAAGCATTTTATATTAATACAATAATCTAACCTTTGGATTATGTTCTTATAGTTTTGAAAAACAAAACTTAAAAGAATTGCTGACAAATTATTAAAAAAAGTTCAACTCAAATAAAAACAATTTTTAAAATTTAAAGATATTATTCTATAAGTATAAAATAGCATTTAAATAAGTAGCAAATAATAATAGAAGTGAGAAACATAAAAAAACTAAAACTACACTATTTTAGTAAATATTTTATTAACTATACTGTTTTGATAAATATGTTTTTCAACTACACCACTTTAGGAAAAAACTCTAGTTTCTTTGTTTAATAATGTAACATATATATGACACTAGACCTTCCTATTCCTCTCGATTGCGAGTATTGTTAATTTGTTATATCCTTTTCACATTCGTCTTTAGTATGTTTAACCCCACCACTAAACCGTTTATACAATTATAAAATTAATATCTGGTGAGTATGTAATGTGTCACTTGAAATAGATTAATTGCTTTGATTTATATAATTTGTTTGTTTATCAATGGAGATGGCGAGTAGCTTGGTGAATGTAGGATGCTTAAAAATGGAATTTTGATATGTTGGTGGTTGGTTAGAGATTGTAATTATATTTGTCAGTTTGATACTATGAATTTTAATAGAGATTTCATGTATTTGAGTTCGTTTTGTTGTTGCAGTTTTAGTTGTCATCAAATTAGAATTTTTTGCAACTCGTACCTTTGGATTTTGTCGAAGTTGCAACCGAATTTGTGTGATTGTGATTAGGGGTGATTAAGGGTTTTTTGTACAGTCAAGTGGCCTCGTATGATATTTTCTTTTTATATAGCATATGTACAACCAACACTAAGTGACCCCATAGTGATTTTGATGCCTATAAAAATTTTTACATGAAAGGACTAATAATGAAGTATTATTCAAGTAGTCTACGTGTGGTATCACGTCCCTGCACATGCAAACGTTACGGGTTTGAAACAATGGCAAAACATTTTTTTACTCGTTTTTAATTTTAAGTACGAGGCCAAAAGCCTTTCTAACTCCCCCACACGCCTTTTCCTCTTGTTCTTTTTTAACTACCGTTATTAATATAACACGTTTTTCCATCATACTTCATTCACTCTTTTCAAAACTCTAAAATGTCATTACCATTTCTCTTGACAAACTCCACCTCTCCGATTTTCAAATGATGTTAACCAAACTTGTAAAAGGGATGTCGGGGAAACGTTTATTTCAACTTGGTTGATTAGTTAGAAGATTGAAACAAAATGTTTTGACTAGACTTTTGTTTAAATGTTTGGAATCGGTGGGTGCCGTTGAACTTCTGATTTCTGTTTGAAGATTAGAATTGTTTTTTGATTTTTGAATTCTGTTGGGCTTTAATTTTTTTTGTTCGATTGTTTCAGTTTGATTTTGATTCTCCATGCTGACTTGAATTGCAAAGAAATAGAGCACATTTGTGCTAAAATTATAATTTAATTGTTAAGAAATAGGTGAAAAAGGAAAATAATTCAAGGGATCCATGACTTTGTATTTATACAATACTTGGAGGACAATTGCTCAATGTGATCTGTTAGGATATGACATGTTACCTACTAGGCTTTGATTTTGAGTGGTGGTCCTAGATGAGGGCTTTTCGTATATTGCGTAAAGGTGTGTCACCTACTTTCGATTTATGAATAATGTTATCAATTGAATCCATCTTCTATTTAATCATTAATAATGTTATATTTGAAAATGTATATATGAATCTTGATTCTTGTTAATTTTACTCGCTTGTTCACATACGCACATGTCCGTTACAACCCTTGTAATCAACATTCGAATCTAATGTCTGGTCTTAAATTCTATTTCGACGGAAGTATGATGAAATGAAGATTAAGAATTACTAATACAATATAATTGTCGTAAAAATCCTTCGCGTACCAATTCTCAACAATCGGCAAAACTAAAATCACCTTCAAAATCCTAGGCAAACAAACAAAACGAAACTAAAATACTCTGATAAATTCACCCGCAAAACGCTACATATTAGTGTAAAATTACCTTCAAGATCATTCCAATAAAACAAAAATTATTTTAAAAGCCTAATATTCTTTGTGACCCGACCGGAAAAAAAAATCCTTTTATAGACATTCAAATACCAAAGAATTATGACCTTGTTAAAAAGTTCTTAAGCTCGTCATTATTATTATGTCTTACGTAAGTTTGATGTGAATTAAGTTTGTGTAATATTACGTGTAACCACAAGCACTCATAAGAAACTTCCATACAACACACATTGCAAGTTTTTCTATAGTGATTTACAACTTTTTCCGCCTGTTGTATATTTAAAACATATGAAAATTCCATGTATCTCACTATCTCCTACTTGAAGAATGGATTTCTTATGGAGAACAAATTGAAAATAGAATTATGGAATTCTCTTTAAGAGCTGTTGAGCTAACGGACTTTGTTCATTTGTCTCTCTTAGCTGGCTTTCAGGCATGAGGCCCCCTTCCTCCATTTTTGGTTGCGGAAGGAAACCTATGTTTCAGCCAGCTTTTAATGGTATAATAGTATGCATTCTATGGTCTATACTTATATTTTCGAAAAGAACTTGATTTTCCTAGTTTGGATGGTTTCACAAAAACATCAAACATGAGAGAGTACGCCGATGGAAGGAATAAGTTGTCCTGGTGATCATAAATGATAATAGAGAGGTTTTGAGTTTGAGATCACGCGCTCTCTTGTGCTAGCGCATCGCAGGAACTTCATACGTAATTAAGTTGTCCTTTACAACACAATGAATATTATGTATGATGAAAGCTCTAATGCACAAATGAAATTATAATTGTGCCTTGGACTTTTAGTTTATTATTAAGGAGAATAAAAGAGAACGATAGATAAATTAATATCTATTTATAAAAAGTCCTTAATTTTAAAGTGTGTTATAGACTTTACATAACTTCATCATATTTAGTTACAAGCGGGTTGTTTCAGCTATATATTATGTACATTGACTTAAGTGATAAAATAAAAGAATAACTAGTAAAATAAATAGTACAAAGCAAAGAACTAAACATTTGAGTACTCTTTCTAAGCAACTTTTTAAATTATTTTTTAAAAATCATATTATAATTTATCATACTTTTTATAATCATATTAATAAATCTATTATTTGTTACCTTCAAATGAGGTCAAATAAGTCCAGCCTAATCCATTCTAATCAATAATATTTAATTGTGTGTTTAATTCATTTTACCCATTGTTAAATATTTCTAGAGATGGGCCATTTAAAAGTTATGATTTAATATAAGATATTAAAGTGCTTGGTATAACAAGTCAAAAAAAGACAGTTGCAATGCAACACATTGCATACCATGTGCTTCAAAATTAAGTGCACTTTGAAAGATTATTTCATCATGTCCCCTTGTGGACAAATTATTGTTGCCTATCTGTCTTTTATTCCTTTATACAAATTATAAATCATATAAATACAATAAACATTTTATTTATTATAATAATTGAAATCCCATGTACACAAATTAAAATACTGGAAAAGCTTTAGTGTGGGCCATATGTTCGTTATGGAAAAAAACATTAATCAAATATTCACATCTGGTTACGGAAATATTGAAGTATTATAATGGAAAATAAAATCCATGAGTCTGTTTGTGTGGGAATATACAGGACAAAATCAAAGGAAAGTATATTCTAGAAGAAAAACAATATTTTATAATAGACTTTTGAAAATGTATTTAGTTTCTATAGCATGAGTTGACTAAGTTGTCCTCTCAATTTCAATTTGAGAAATATGAACCTTTAATGTTATATATATCAACGTTACGTATAAATGCTTATCATTTTCATGATTATATAATTATAAATAGCTCCATATTGTGTCTTTTATAAATGAAACAAGTAAAAAAACACAAAAACACTATCTAATATTAGAAAATATGTATTAAAATTACAATTTTGCCACATCGAAGAAGTCATAATAAAAAAACCTTGAAAGAATACATAATGATTGAGGTAATTACAATTTTGCCACATGAAAGTAAGCATTACTTGTACATAGAGCTTTAGAGCTTCAAATATCTCTTTTAAAGTATATTACATACAATTTGTCAATTTGATGTTCATATTCACAAGATACTCAAAAGTCAAAAGTATAAATTCCAGTCATGCCAATGAGCCCATGTATTTGGCCCACTGGGTGACAATATCTTAATTTGCAAGCCTGTCTTTCATAAGACTACATATAATTATCTAAGGGTTTTTGGAATCTTATCAAGCCATCGGCCCAATGTTCATACCCTACCAACAAACAAAGCAGACTCAAGCCCAAGTTACAACTCAACCCAATTTGGAATTATGGGTATAGAAATGATTATATGTTTGTTTTAAGGTGGAGGTGATAAAACACCGGGTTCGGAAACGAACCCGATGAAATCGGGTTGGACCTGAGCCGAGCCACAGGTTAAAATCATTTTATACCCGGTACTTTAAAACCGGTTAAAGCTTAAATGAAAAATTTGTGAGTAAGATGTTAAACAAGAGTTTCTCTAAACCCTTTTAGTAAACTATATTTAACCTATGTCTTTATAAGGTAAATTCAATGTTAGCATCTAAAACTATTTGTAGTGGTTGTTTAGTTAAAATATCAGATAAATAAAAACTGTTTCACTAAATCTCATTTTAAATCAAATAGTGGTTAACTAATGTTTGAAGCTCCTATTGATCTAATAATTTAGGAAAAATTGTTTTTAGCGACTGTCAAGAGCTTGGAGCCTTATGAATTTGGAGCTCTTTTTAATTAGTTTGTAATGGTGTTTGGAGCCTAACTTGTGTCTATGTAATCATCTTTGGAGCCCTTAAAATACCACTACGTATAGTCTAAACTCTAAAAGTCTTTACAAGGCAAGTTCTATTTTGTTAGTATCTTAAAGTCGTAGTTCGATACGAATCGTACAGGACGTTCTGAAGCATTGAATCCAAATTAAGGTCTATAATTAAGGGCACCACCTAAGTTGTCCAAACTCATGCTACAGGCGTTACGACAACCCTGAAAATTAAGCACCAAACACAATTCAAATACCACAGTTGTTCTTTGTGAGTTTTAAGCTAAGCTTAACTCCCCAAAAATACAATTTCATATCCTTCATGTGACACCCTACATTTATCCCACATCGGCCGTGGACTAGGAGAGATTCCTGATTCATAAGGAATATCATGCCTCTAACATCAACAACGCGTTTTGGGCGTATTGGTTGTGGATGAGAGGAGAACTCCACAGTTAAGCGTACTCAGGTGAGAGCAATCCAGGGATGGGTGACCTCCCTGGGAAGTTTTCACCCGGGCAACCAAAAGCAAATCCGTGAGCTCCTCGTGGACAAAGCGGACAATATTGTTGGTGTGAGGGGGCGGGTGTTACAGAATGGTATCAGAGCCACTCCTGTACCGTTCGGGATGTGGGACATACCTCACCGAGGATGGTGACTTCTCGGGCTCATCGAGGATGATGAGTCCAAAGGGGGGGGGGGTGATTGTGACACCCTACATTTATCCCACATCGGCCGTGGACAGGAGAGATTCCTGGTTCATAAGGAATATCATGCCTCTAACATCAACAACGCATTTTGGGCGTATTAGTTGTGGATGAGAGGAGAACTCCACAGTTAAGCGTGCTCAAGTGAGAGCAATCCAGGGATGGGTGACCTCTGTTGGAAGTTTTCACCCGGGCTGTGACATCTCGTAATTTTGTTAACTTAGAAGTTAACTTTGTTAAATCTTAAAAGGGCCTTTTATGTCAATTTTGAAACTTTGTGGACTTATTATGCTTAATAATTAATTTGGTGATTAACAAATTAATTAAATGAATAATAGAAATAATATTATTAATGTTTAAAACGTCTGTTTATTATTATAAAACTTAACATCAAGTATAATAATCTTGCTAAATATGATTTTTATAATAGTAAAACTAATACTTGTAATTATGCAAGTAATTTCGACATTTGCTCTTTTTGTTAAAAATAATAATAATAGTAATCATAATAATAATAATAATACTTATAATAACTAAGAAAAAATAATAATAATAGCAATAATAACAACTTGTAAAATTTAGTTAAACTTAAAAAGAGAAGTCTAGGGGGCTTAATTGTCCATTTAGAAACTTAAAACATAAGTCCTCACATAAAATAACAAACTTTCAAACAACAGGGACCAAAAGTGTAATTAACTAAAACCCAACCCCCACCCATTTTCTCTCTCCCCGACTTTCCGGCCGCCGGCCGGCGAAGCTCCGGCGCGGCGCCGGCAAGGTCCGAAACCCTTTAAAACCTTTCGGGATCGATCCCAAACCGTTCCAAATCCATTCGTATGCATGTTTCGAACGTGAAT
The DNA here is from genome assembly GCA_025215565.1 of Flaveria ramosissima. NCBI lineage: Eukaryota > Viridiplantae > Streptophyta > Magnoliopsida > Asterales > Asteraceae > Flaveria > Flaveria ramosissima. The sequence continues at coordinate 31,938,144 of CM046044.1, read as the reverse complement.
GCATGATTTAATTTCATTTAAAGCACCGGTTACTACATGAACCATCGTGTAACCGATGGTTCAAATCGATTGAGCCGTTCAACATTGAAGACTCAATAATAACTCAATTAATCGGGCATGGACAATCTTTTAACTATCCTTAATCTATCTACGTTTCCAATTCCACCTGAAACCCACACAGAGCTCATACCCGATTCTCTCTGAATCCACGATCTGCAACTTAATCGTGATCCATTTTCTAAGCGAAATTAATCGCAATTGATATGGGGCTTCTCTTAATCATCAACAAGCGAAGCTTTTCAAGTGGTCAATCGAATTAAACCATCAAGAATCAGCTCTGTTCGGTAATTCCACGATCACGCTCGTCCCTGTTCTCGTTTGCTAACTAAACAGAATCAATTCAGGTAATTAAGCACGTCTACATACTCGGTTTTACATGAGAAACAAAAGCCCCATGTTTAATTCAAGCATCGAAATCGTTTTCATGATCGATTGGAATCAAATCAAACTAGGGTTTATGTGGATTTGGGGTTTTCTTTTCAAATTGATTATATAGTTTTGTTTTGAATCTAAACTCAAATTAGGGCCTTAGCCCAATTGGTAACATACAACCCCCATAGGCAGGAGGTCCCGGGTTCGAACCGGGCCCCTGCCATCTTTTTTTTATTTTAATTGTTTTGCCATATTTTTAATACAGAAAAACTATTATTATATTAATAAATTAAAATAAAAATTAAATTGTTAACTAGAACATTTCAAGAATTATTAAGTAAATTTTAAGGAGTTTAATACTTATGATTATAGTTTTATTTATTTATTTATTTATTTTAAAAATAACAAAGATTATAAAACATTATTAACTCTTTCATGTAATTTAAATGCTAAAAATATGTTATGGTTCAAATTTTGATTATTTCAAAACATTATAAATATATATGTTAAATAACTAATTATTCAAGTAGTTATTAAAATAATTATTTGAATAATTTAATATTCATCTAATCATATAAACATTTTATATCATAATCAATTAATAAATTTATTCGTTAACTTTTATTTAAATTCTTGAAATTTATAAAACAATATAATTTGCTCTACTCTTATTTTCTTAGGTTTGGTATGATAAAACCTTTATGTTAAATCATGTTAAAAGCTCAAAACTTTCTAAAATAGTTCTAAATGATTTTAAGTCATTTAAATACATATTTAAATAATTCTCTTTATCAAGTTTTAAATAATTAATTATTAAATTAATTATTTCTTTTCGCATATTATACTTAATTTCTATTAAATCAATAATTTAACTTATTGAGACATTTTTTTTATTCGTAAACTTAATTGATCTTTATTAAACCAAAACGTAAACGATTCATTATTACCCCCAAATTCCAATTGGAATCCTAGTTCGTGTTTAATCGTTAAAACCTTATTATTAACCTAAATCTTGTAATATATATATATATATATATATATATATATATATATATATATATATATATATATATATATATATATATATATATATAGGTGTCATGTGACGTTTCATCTTGGAACAATGTTTATTATCAAGCTTATTAATCTTCATTCTCATACTTATTGCCATGTGAGTATTTCCATACCCCTTTTTGCTTATTTTCACACTTTGGGGTGAAACATGTTAACTTATTATCATTGCACTTGTAAAATTATTTGAGACTTGTAATCTTTATGGCAATTCATCATGCAAAGTTGTGGTTAGTTGAACTTTTATGGTTACCATGTTATGGCGTTATATGTACAATCATTAACTATTGCTAGCCCAGCGAAGTCGTAGATCTATGGGCCAGACAAGCCTGCTTTGGTTGATCCAAGTACACTTAGCTGATCGTATAAACTTGTAAACGTTTGAGACTTGTAAAACTTTATCGAGGTTTGATTGTTGCATTGTTCATAACATCACTAATCACTTTATTCACTAACTTATGACTTGAATTGCCATCTTTTATATACTTATGTATTGAAAACTATGGAATGCTCACCAACATTTTTATGTTGACCTTTTATTTTTAACATGTTTCAGGAATACCTCAAGTATGTGTTCTACTCTTTGAAGCTTATCACATCTAGGATTGGTCCTAGAGATAATTTGGATGACCATCTTATTTGTAGCATTTGTACATGTTGTATTCTTTGTTGAACCTTTTGCTTGTAATGTTACAATTGAATCTTATGATTAATATATTTGGATTTAATAAATAGCGTTATGTGGCTGTGAACAATCGTAACCCTCACATCTCGACGTTTCCGCCGTCAAGGCTGGGGTGTGACACGGGCAACCAAAAGTAAATCCGTGAGCTCCTCGTGGGCAAAGCGGATAATATTTGGGTGTGAGCGGTCGGGTGTTACACTTCATAATAAAATAAAATAGAAAAAACTCAACAAAAACATGATTAGTTTTTGCATAATTAAGCAACATAAAATAAGTTGGATTGATTCATGGTGATGTGATCAGATGTTCCCGTGTCAAAAAGCCAAGGGATTGGATAATGTTAGTTCTAGTGGTTGTAGTGTTAACAGCCGGTCCATTGTTGGTGTCACACCCCGTTGACCGAGACTGGTTGTGACTAACTGATATTAACACAATGCAACGGAAATAATAAATAATAAATAATACTTATAAATAATAAAATGACTAAATGAGGGTGGGTGTTAATCTTTATTTATCAGACGAACATCCGGTTAAGTACGAAGAAGAGCGTCTTCCTCTTCTATTATGTCCTATGTTAATGATCATGGGAAGAATGAGGTTCATGTGGCTACTTGTGATGCTATAATTCAGGTATTCTATAGCTGAGTTTGTATAGTAGGATTGGGGTTGAAATTTCAAGCACATTTAGTTTTTCTAGGAATGATTTTGCTAGGATTTGAACTGACTTTTGCATTGACAAAGATGGTTCTCTTGATCGCTTTTAAGTCTTCACCTTTATTAATCAATTGCTTGATTGTAGCATGCTTCTTGTTGCTTTGAACTTATTTTTGCATCATAGTATGAATTTTACTTACAAATGCAACAGATATATGGTCGGTTCAAATCGTCCCCAAATAATTTTTTGCTGAATTAAAAAAGGTTGCTAATAGTAAGAAAATGGTTCACCCGTCATAAGTTCTAATATAAAAAATAGATTAATAATGAGTAATGAAGTTGTCATCCCCCTTGGTTCAAAATAATAAAGGAAGAAGAAACATCAAACTAACTCAAAAAAAATTAAATATCCACTCATAATTTAGTAGCAATATAAATAAGGATTGGACTGTACACACCCCTCTTTTCTACTTGTCATACTCTCCCCCTTAATCATAATGATTGAGGTAATTACAATTTTGCCACATGAAAGTAAGCATTACTTGTACATAGAGCTTTAAGAGCTTCAACTATGTCTTTTAAAGTATATTACATACAAATACAATTTGATGTTCATATTCACAAGATACTCAAAAGTCAAAAGTATAAATTCCAGTCATGCCAATGAGCCCATGTATTTGGCCCACTGGGTGACAATATCTTAATTTGCAAGCCTGTCTTTCATAAGACTACATATAATTATCTAAGGGTTTTTGGAATCTTATCAAGCCATCGGCCCAATGTTCATACCCTACCAACAAACAAAGCAGACTCAAGCCCAAGTTACAACTCAACCCAATTTGGAATTATGGGTATAGAAATGATTATATGTTTGTTTTAAGGTGGAGGTGATAAAACACCGGGTTCGGAAACGAACCCGATGAAATCGGGTTGGACCTGAGCCGAGCCACAGGTTAAAATCATTTTATACCCGGTACTTTAAAACCGGTTAAAGCTTAAATGAAAAATTTGTGAGTAAGATGTTAAACAAGAGTTTCTCTAAACCCTTTTAGTAAACTATATTTAACCTATGTCTTTATAAGGTAAATTCAATGTTAGCATCTAAATCTATTTGTAGTGGTTGTTTAGTTAAAATATCAGATAAATAAAAACTGTTTCACTAAATCTCATTTTATATCAAATAGTGGTTAACTAATGTTTGAAGCTCCTATTGATCTAATAATTTAGGAAAAATTGTGTTTAGCGACTGTCAAGAGCTTGGAGCCTTATGAATTTGGAGCTCTTTTTAATTAGTTTGTAATGGTGTTTGGAGCCTAACTTGTGTCTATGTAATCATCTTTGGAGCCCTTAAAATACCACTACGTATAGTCTAAACTCTAAAGTCTTTACAAGGCAAGTTCTATTTTGTTAGTATCTTAAAGTCGTAGTTCGATACGAATCGTACAGGACGTTCTGAAGCATTGAATCCAAATTAAGGTCTACAATTAAGGGCACCACCTAAGTTGTCCAAACTCATGCTATAGGCGTTATGACAACCCTGAAAATTAAGCACCAAACACAATTCAAATACCACAGTTGTTCTTTGTGAGTTTTAAGCTAAGCTTAACTCCCCAAGATTACAATTTCATATCCTTCATGTGACACCCTACATTTATCCCACATCGGTCGTGAACAGGATAGATTCCTGGTTCATAACGAATATCATGCCTCTAACATCAACAACGCGTTTTGGTTGAGGATGAGAGGAGAACTCCACAGTTAAGCATACTCAGGTGAGAGCAATCCAGGGATGGGTGACCTCCCTGGGAAGTTTTCACCCGGGCAACCAAAAGCAAATCCGTGAGCTCCTCGTGGACAAAGCGGACAATATTGTTGGTGTGAGGGGCCGGGTGTTACAGAATGGTATCAGAACCACTCCTGTACCATTCGGGATGTGAGGCATACCTCACCGAGGATGGTGACTTCTCGGGCTCATAGAGGATGATGAGTCCAAAGGGGGGGGGGTGATTGTGACACCCTACATTTATCCCACATCGACCGTGGACAGGAGAGATTCCTGGTTCATAAGGAATATCATGCCTCTAACATCAACAACGCGTTTTGGGCGTATTAACTGTGGATAAGAGGAGAACTTCACAGTTAAGCGTGTTCAGGTGAGAGCAATCTAGGGATGGGTGACCTTCTTGGAAAGTTTTCATCCGGGCAACCAAAAACAAATCCGTGAGCTCCTAGTGGGCAAAACTGATAATATTGGGGTGTGAGCGGTCGGGTGTTACACTTCATAATAAAATAAAATAGAAAAAACTCAACAAAAACATGATTAGTTTTTGCATAATTAAGCAACATAAAAATTGATTCATGGTGATGTGATCAGATGTTCTCGTGTCAAAAATCCAAGGGATTGGATAATGTTAGTTCTAGTGGTTGTAGTGTTAACAGCCGGTCCATTGTTGGTGTCACACCCCGTTGATCGGGACTGGTTGTGACTAACTGATATTAACACAATGCAACGGAAATAATAAAATAATAAATAATACTTATAAATAATAAAAGGACTAAATGAGGGTGGGTGTTAATCTTTATTTATCAGACGAACATCCGGTTAAGTACGAAGAAGGGCGTCTTCCTCTTCTATTATGTCCTATGTTAATGATTGTAAGGATTCCTTTAAGTCTGATGCAAACTAAAACATCCAAAGTCTCTCTGCAAGTAATGCACTAAGTACTGAAGTAGAATTGCTTCGGAAGTTTTACACCATGCACTAGAAATATTCTAAGTGTAAAATCTTCCGAAGCCAAGACCAATATCTTCCGAAGCCAAATATGAAGTCTTCCGAAGCCTCAGAGACAAAGTCTTCCAAAGCTTCATCCTATGAAGACAGATTTCTTCCGAAGACTTTTAGTAACATGCTTTATCTGATGTACTGTTCCATAAAGCTGGACACCTTTCCGCTGCATCTCTGTAAAGTCACCAACTTACATGAGTTGGTGAAAAGGTCCATGCTTTTGGCAATTGTACATTGAGGTCTTGAGTCTGTAACCTTTTACTTTATGTACTTTATCCTTTTTGTAATAGATAAGGATGTGAGCTATGGCATGTCATAGTCACAAGGTCAAAAGGAAGATATGCCTTTTGATTCTACAATTGATTTTGTTTGTGTCTAGTCAATTGTATCCAGCTGGCTTTCAAAGTATAGCCGGCTGTAGGTTGTAGTATAAGTATTCCTTGTTCTAGTATCTTTCTTTGTGCTTTGTAACACTTGTAATAGAACTTGAGAAAGCAATATACTGCATCCTTGAAACCCAAATCTCTTGTTCTGTCTCTTTATTATTACTTTTGTTCTTTGTATCATTATCTTGGTTAATCCAATTTACTGTTTGATCAAGTTTGGTTAATCTCCTCTTTGTGTTGTTGTGTTGTAATTGTTAAGCCCTTAACCGGTCCTGCAATTGGTATCAGAGCATTTCAGGCTCTTGATATAAGATCTCACCATCTTAAGATCTCTCACACACACAAATACTAAACTTTCAAAATGGCATCTATTTCAAAGACTGATATGGAGATTGGAACCATGAACAAGTCCCCACTGATCACTCTTGATGACTTTGATACCTGGTGTATGAGAATGGAAGGTTTCATCAGGTCTCTAGACTCAAGAATGTGGGAATCTGTTAAAAATGGACCTTTCATACCCAGCACTCCTTCTGCTACTAGTGCTGGTATGATCCCCAAAGATGTGGCTAACTACTCTAATGAAGATAGGAAGAGAGTAGAGATTGATAGAAAGGCCATGACTGCTCTTCAAACTGCCCTTTCAAACTCTGTGTATAGAGGTTTCAAGAAGTGCAAAACAGCTAAACAGCTGTGGGATGCACTAAAACTGATGTATGAAGGCTCCTCTGAAGCCAAGGAGAACAAGAAGGATCTCCTGAAGTAGCAGTTTGAAAACTTCACCTTCAAAACAGGTGAAACCATGACTCAGCAATACTTCAGGTATGTTGAGATAGTGGATACCCTTGTGGATGGAGGAGTTCCTCTTGAAAACAGAGACATTGTAAGGAAGTTCATGTCCTCACTTCCTAGGCAATGGACACACTACTGTGTGGTAATCAAGAGGACTGAAAATCTCAAAACTCTTACTCTGACAGAGTTATATGGGATTCTCAGTGGCTACCAGATGGAGATGAACATGCAAGGTTCATCTGGCAACTCCAACAATCAAATGGGTTCAGCCCTGCATGTGGTTGAATAGGATAGCATAGAACCCTAACATCATCTCATATGCTACCCTGACAACTCACCAAAGGGTCCTTTCATCACCTTCCCAGAGACACCTAGGGAGAACTACTCTCAAGGAAGCCCATTCCAAGAGACAAGCTTTTCTCAAGCCTTTGTGTCTTCTGATGAAAGTTGTGGCAACTCTCTTTTCACTCTTGAAGACCTGGATTGTATCCATCCAGATGACCTGGAATATATGGAAATAGTTCAGCAGATGGCTCTTCTCACTCATAGAGCCAAGAAGTTTTACAAGAGAACTGGAAGGAGGTTTCCAAGCAATGCAACCAGTGGAAAGTTTGGCTTGGATAAAAGCAAAGTCAAGTGTTACAACTGTAACTTGATGGGCCACTTTTCTAGAGAGTGTAAGGCACCTAAAACAAATGGTGGTCAAGCACAAACTAGACCAAACTACACTGACAAAGCCCCTCAGAATGAGAAGCCAAAGCAACAAGCTGCTGTTGCTGTTGAAGAAGGAGGCTTTGACTGGAGTTTTCAGGTGGAAGATGCTTCACCAAACCAAGCACTAATGGCAGATCATGATGAAGCCAAGGTATTGGAACATCTGTGTACTCCTGAATGCATTGCTAAAGTTAACATATATAGGTCCTATAACTTGGAGATGAGATCTGATCTTGAGTCCTTAAACATTTTAAAATCTGATTTTAGAAAGTCTGAAAATGATTATAAACTAAAGATAGAGGACTTAGAGAAAACCATTTCAGTTCTAAAACATGAACATACAGATTTTAGGACTCAAATCCAAGATCTCATAACCAAGCTGACTGAGTGCCAGGCTAAGCTTGTGATCAGCAAAGCCAGGGCAGAAAAGAGTGTTCTTGAAGAAGAGACTTTCAAGAACATGATATCCTCATCCCTACACAACAAAGTGTGTTATCAAAATAGACAGGGACTGGGATCAAATGAGATAGCTCCTCCACACACAATCTTGTCTGTAAGATCTCCTAGGTGTGGAACTTGTGAAGAGGAGCTTCCTCTTATAGATCCTATAAGTGAAGAAGATGAAGAAGAGATAGTGAAGAATTCCTCTGAGAAGAGTGAAGAGGAGGATTCTACTAAGGGCCACTATCCTTATGAGGAGAAGAAGTCTCCTGTGATGACCAAGTCAAAGAGAAAGAACTTGATCAGGAAGAGCAAAAGAAAGACAAAGAAGGATTAAGAGATCAAGGCTACTTTTGACTCTAAGCAGAAACAAGTTTTTATTTCTGCAGGGTTTGAAGTAGTAAAGACTGAAGACATCAACCAAAACTCCTCAGCTAAAAGTTTTGGTTCTTGTCCAAATCATCTCAGTACCAAGAAGAAGACTGATCTGGTGTGTACCTCTGCTGCACAGCCTGGACCATCAAACTCCAAGAACAGTTCACAGCCCAAAAGAACTATCTCAGCATCTACAAAGATGAAGGTGGAGAAGGGATGTGACCAAAGACAGTTTTGCTCTCATAAGGAGACTCTTGTGAAGAAGAAAATGTTGTGTGTCATGTGTGAAAGTATCTCTCACATTGCTAAGGATTGTCCATACAATCCTAAAAGTACTATCCATATGACCAAGACAAAGACTTCAAAGAGTTTCAAGAAGATTCAAGCTTCGGAAGGAAAATCTATTTCTTTCGGAAGCTCCAAATCAAAGAAGAAGGTAAATGGAAAATTACCTTCGGAAGAAAAGTTGGTCTCGGAAGAAAGGAATTCTTCCGAAGCACTGAAGTCTGCTGCAGTGACTGCAGAATCTTCCGAAGGTTTAGTCATCAAAACTTATGAAGTCCCAAAGGCTTCCAAGGTTTTGAATGTAACATCCGGCATTTTCAAGTTATAAACCCGAACCCGAACTAAAATCGAACTATCTTACGATATGAATTTCTTTATTTAACTTATTTTATTTATATTAATGAATTATATAGATTAGACGTGTAGTTTAAATTGATTTATTCAATTTATCATTTGAACAACTTATAATAACTTGTTGATTTATAAATAATTCTTTTTCATAAAATTATAAACTTTATTAATCATGCTACAACAAATAACTAAATGGAAAAGACTTATTAAAACTTATAAAGTTATAAAATGAATTTTATTATACTTATAAAGTTTTATAAGTAATTATGAATTTTAAATATTGAAAATAAGTAATCAAATTATAAAGTTACAAGTTTTATAAAAGTTATAAAGATTAACAAATAAATAATTTGATTGATTATTCAAATTGGTTTTATAAAGTCTATAAATATTTTATAAAAAAGTTATTAAAATTATAGTCTTCAAGAATTTAAATTTTAAATTATAATTATTCTTTTATTTATTTAAATTATTTAATTTTATATTTATTTCAAATTCCAATCATAACCCCCTTTAAAAGACTTATAAATCACCATTAACACCATTCATAACCTCCTCCTAACCTCAAGTATAAAAGCAAGGCTTAGGCCTCACTTTTCATTTGCTCATTCTCTAAAAACCTTACTGTCATATCTTTCTTTCATCCATTGGTTATGAAGAATTTGAAGAATTTTATTTTACAAGAAATTTCAAGAATTCTTAATACTAAGGTAATCCTTTATTGTTTTTATATTATACATTTTAATCATCCTAACATTCAATTGTTCTCATGACTTTATGTTCTTACTATTATTCTTTCTTCTACTAAACCTCTTTTTATTTTAATAATTATCATTTGATCATTAAAATTTTAATAATCACTAATCTTAAAATAATCACTAACATTCCTAAATTAAGCTAACAACACACTAACATAAACAAAGAATCCCGTTTGCATATGGACGGCTATGCCGCCGCATTCGGTTATTCTGCAAGATTATTGTTCTAAATGATAGCTATGCCAAAGTCTTAGAATATTTTTATAACTAAAACGAAGACTAATATACCATATATTAACATAATAAATTGTTCTAACCCGTTTCATGTATTAACAATTTTAAAAGTGCACATAAGTGCCTTACTACAATTCTGGCAGAATATAGTCTTACTTCAACCGACCATAACTTGATCATAACAAAGTAAATTTAGGTAAACTCAGACTCCAATGTTAAGTTCATTGAATTACCTTTTAAACGACAGTTTATACGTCTTCAAACTCAATCGGACGACTCAACAATAGCCTTCACAAAATTAGTGCGCATTTCAGCACCTTCTGTCTTGTGATGCGTGTTTGACCTATTTAAAGATCTTTTCATAAAAATGTTTCTGAATGAAAGTTGTCCGGGAGACTTTGAACTAGTCAAGTATAATTTTTTATAATTTTATGAAACCGTTTGTTATTTTTAAAACCTGTTCAAACACATACCAAACATTCTGTCCAGAATCTAAAATTGATGCAATAATCCTTTTTCGATCTACCTTTCGCTTTTTAGCATTCTCTAAACGTTCTAACTTCTTGTAATGAATTCCAACATCAAGTTATTGTTTTTCTATCATTTAGGAGATCACCTTTGACTCTTGACATCCAAGCTTTCTTATGTACTCTACAATCATCACTATACTTGTGAGTATTTCCATACCCCTTTTTGCTTATTTTCACACTTTGGGGTGAAACATGTTAACTTATACTATTGCACTTGTAAACTTATTTGAGACTTGTAAACCTATGGCAATTCATCTTGTAAAGTTGTGGTTAGTTGAACTTTTGTGGTTACCATGTTATGGCGTTATATGTACAATCATTAACTATTGCTAGCCCAGCGAAGTCATAGATCTATGGGCAAGACAAGCCTGCTTTGGTTGATCCAAGTACACTTAGCTGATCGTATATACTTTTAAACGTTTGAGACTTGTAAAACTTTGTCAAGGTTTGATTGTTGCATTGTTCATAACATCCCTAATCACTTGATTCACTAACTTATGACTTGAATTGCCATCTTTTATATACTTATGTATTGAAAACTATGGAATGCTCACCAACATTTTTATGTTGACCTTTTATTTTTAACGTGTTTCAGGAATACCTCAAGTATGTGTTCTACTCTTTGAAGCTTATCACATCTAGGATTGGACCTAGAGATAAAATGGATAATCATGTTATTTGTAGCATTTGTACATGATGTATTCTTTGTTGAAACTTTTGTTTGTAATGTTACCAATGAAACTTATGAATAATATATTTGGAATTAATAAATAGCGTTATGTGGCTGTGAACAATCGTAACCCTCACATCTCGACGTTTCCGCCGTCAAGGTTGGGGTGTGACATTGAAGGTCAAGTCCAAGACTCCAAAGGTGGTGTGGAAGTCTAAGAAAGACCAAGTGACTGAAGTTTCTCCATCAACAACAGCTGAAGATCACTCTAGCACAACCATAGGATCTATTACTGTTGCATTACCTTCTATTATACTTAGTGAGCCCAAGACAAGTAAGGCTTGGGTTTCCAAATGTAACTAATCATTTTCTTTGTGCAGGAACAACTCAAGAAAAACAGGAATGTCTGGATCATTGATAGTGGCTGTTCCAGGCACATGACAGGCAATAGGTCACTACTCCATAACTTTGAGAGAATTCATGGAGGACCAGTTGCTTTTGGAGGAGATGAAGGTGGTTACATTTCTGGAAGGGGCAAAGTCACAAATGGTAAGCTCAGCATTGAAAAGGTAAACTTTGTCAAGGAGCTTGGGTACAATCTTCTGAGTGTATCCCAATTTTGTGATCAGAGTCATAACATGCTCTTTACTGAGCATGAGTGCATTGTTCTCAAGCCTGGAGTGGTCATTCCTCATGAGCACATCCTGCTTAGAGCCCCCAGGAAAGGGAACATGTACAAGATGGATTTGCAAGAAACATCTCCCTCTGGAGAAGTTTCATGCTTTCTATCAAAAGCAAATAGTGATGAGTCTTTCCTATGGCATAAAAGAATGTGCCATGTAAACTTTAAGAACATGAATAAACTAATTAAACATGATTTGGTAACTGGAATGCCAAAGAAAGAGTTTACAAGTGATGATCATTGTGTTGCATGCCTGAAAGGGAATCAATATAAGGTAGCTCACAAGCCTAAGGAAAAGAACTCTATCACTACTCCCCTACATTTGTTACATATGGATCTCTTTGGCCCCACCAGTGTAATGAGTCTAGGAAGGACCTCTTATTGTTTGGTGATCACAGATGATTTTACAAGATTCACTTGGGTTTTCTTTCTTAGAACTAAAGATGAAACCCCTGAGATTCTGAAGAATTTCATCTTAAAAATTGAGAATCAAAGTGATCACAAGGTCAAAACCATAAGATGTGATCAAGGGACTGAATTCAAGAATCAAATCCTTGATACATTTTGTGATGATAAAGGTATTACAAGACAATACAGTGCTCCCAGGACTCCTCAGCAAAATGGTGTTGCTGAGAGGAGAAACATGACACTAATTGAAGCTGCAAGAACTATGTTGTCTGACTCTAAACTGCCCATCACCTTCTGGGCAGAGGCAGTAAATACTGGTTGCTATGTGCAAAATAGAGTTTTAGTAGTTAAGACACATGGTAAGACTCCTTATGAACTTTGGCACAAGAGAAAATCTTTTATTGGTTTTCTCAGGTCATTGGATGTCCCTGCACTATCTTGAATACCAAGGATCAAATTGCCAAGTTTGCTGAGAAATCAGATGATGGACACTTCATTGTATACTCTTCCCAAGCCAAGGCTTATAAAGTATACAATCTCAGAACTAGAATTGTTGAGGAGTCAGCCAATGTGACTTTCAATGAACACACACCCTGTGTGGCTGGTTATGGTCCTGATTGGCTATTTGATCTTGATTTAGTTACCAACTGTTTTAACAAATCTTATGAGAATGTTTCAGGATCTACAGAAAATTTAGATACATGTGATCCTGATCCAAGATTTGAGCTAGGAAGACCCTCATCTCATACATCTTCAGATCCAGTTGGAACTACTTCAGCAAATGAGGTTTCTATCAGCACTACAATGACAAATTCAGTTGATACATCTAGTGTGCCTTCAAATTCCAGCTCAGGGGCTCCACAACCAGATAAAGATACCTCAATTGTGGAAGACAACAATGGTGATGGTGAAAGTGATCAGGAATTCCTTGATGCTAATAACCACACCATAGATGACAACATCAATGATGTCACACACTCATTGGATCAAGTTAATCTTGATATGTGTGGTGATGTGGAGGGTGAATCATCTATGCCAGATCTAAATTTCTCGAATTTGGATCTTTCTCAGTAACTTGCTGTGATCCCTCAGCTAAGGATCCACAAGTCTCACCCCACTACAAACATCATTGGAGATATTGTCACAGGGGTAAGAACAAGAGGACAAACTCATGAAGCAAATGTTTGTCTTCACTCTTGTTTCTTATCCCAGATAGAGCCAAAGAAAGTTGATGAAGCTCTAAAGGATGGAAGTTGGGTTGAAGCTATGCAACAAGAGTTGCTTCAATTCAAAAGGCAAAAAGTTTGGAACTTTTGTCATCTTCCTCATGGGAAGACTACCATTGGAACCAAATGGGTTTTTAGGAATAAGAAGGATGATAGAGGCATTATCATCAAGAACAAGGCAAGACTAGTTGTTCAAGGATACACACAAGAAGAAGGGATTGACTACACTGATGTCTTTGCTCCTGTAGCAAGATTAGAAGCTGTTAGGATATTCCTGGCATTTGCTGCATCCAAGAACTTCAAGGTCTTTCAACTTGATGTAAAGTGTGCTTTTCTGTATAGAGTGATTGATGAAGAGGTTTATGTCAAACAGCCACCTGGTTTTGTAGACCCTGATCATCCTGATTATGTCTGCAAGCTTGACAAAGCTCTTTATGGGCTGCATCAGGCACCCAAAAAGTGGTATGAGACATTATCTGAGTATCTTTGTAAACATGGATACAGGAGAGGTACTATAGATGGAACTCTCTTCATCAAAGGACAGGGAATGACTTATTGCTAGTTCAGGTATATGTAGATGACATCATCTTTGGTTCAACTAATCCAAAGCTCTGCAAAGACTTTGAGAAGCTGATGAAAGACAGATTTGAAATGAGTGCAATGGGAGAACTCAATTTCTTTCTGGGAATTCAAGTGAAGCAAGTTGAAGATGGCATCTTCATAAGTCAGTCAAAGTATGTTCTAGACATACTTAAGAGGTTCAACATGACTGATTGTAAGATTGCTAAGACACCCATAGCCAGAAACCACTCCCTTGGACTTGATCTTGAGGGGGAGTGTGTAGATGAACATTTATACAGGGCTATGATTGGGTCTCTTATGTATCTTACAGCTAGCAGGCCTGATATCATGTTTGCTACATGTATTTGTGCAATATATCAAGCCAACCCTAAGATGTCTCACCTCATCCTTGTCAAAAGGATTTTAAGATACCTCAAAGGTGCCTCAACACTTGGTTTATGGTATCCAAAGAATCCTGACTTCAATCTGTATGCTTATACATATAGTGATTATGGTGGTTGCAACATGACTGCAAAGTCTACATCTAGGGGATGTCAATTCCTTGGTGGAAGGGTTGTCTCATGGAAATGAAAGAAACAATCCTGTGTGTCTGCATCAACTGCTGAGGCTGAATACATTGCTGCTGCAAGTTGCTGTGCTCAAGTGCTTTGGATTCAAATCAGATGCTTGACTATGGATTTAACTTCAAGGAGACTCCTATCCACATAGACAACAATAGTGCTATCTCTATCATTGAGAACCCTGTGCAGCACTCAAGGACCAAACACATCAATATCAAGTATCATCTAATAAGGGATAACTATGAAAAGGGATTAATTAAACTAGTCAAAGTTCATACAGATGAACATTATGCTGATCTGTTTACAAAAGCTTTTGATGAACAAATATTTAAATATCTAATATCAACTATTGGGATGATTAACTTTCAGTAGATCTTTTCTTAAAACTAATTCTAATTATTTCTTAAAATATGTGTGTCCTAAGTTGTCTAGTTCATCACTTTCATAAGCTCATGTTTTCTTTGGATATAAAATCCTTTTTTGAAGACTTTCCTTAGATTCTTGAAAAATTTTCTGATCCTTCGGAAGAAAATCATGTCTTCAAAATAAATAACTGTCTAAGAAGTTTTACCTTCGGAAGAAGTCTAAATCTATCTTCCGAAGCTTAAATTCTTGTCTCAGACACTTATATGTTTTTAAGGACTTTTTCCTTCCGAAGAAAAATTAACTCTCGGAAGCTTTGCTGTTTCATATACAAAGCATTCAAGTGTTTATTTCTCTTCCGAAGCAAAATTTTCAAGACTCTCAGGAAAATCTTCCGAAGTCATTTTAGCTTCGGAAGCTTTTTCATTAAAACTTCCGAAGATAATTTACCTTCGGAAGCTTTTCAAATTCCAAGAAAACTACTTTTTGAGCAAAAGTAAACTACTTTTTCAGAGGTGGGACCGACTTTCGGATTTCAAAGTTTATCCTCTTTCATTAACTTTGGTTCAAATCCCTTTTCACATAAATACCCAACGGTTCCCCCTCTCCCTCACTATCTTGCTGAATTCCACTATTCCTCAAACCTAATTCCCAAAACTACCTTTGCTTTCTACCTTTCTTCAACCTTAAGCTTCTCAAATGGCCAACCTTAACCTCAAAAACAACCCAGATTTCTCCATGCAACTTCACAGGCAACACAACCAGGTTGCTCTGTTAAGCTCTGAGAAAGATGAAAGTTTCTCAGAGATTTGCCAATTCTTAACTCTATCAAATTATTTCACCTCCCTAACCATTGATCCTACTCTGTATGAGGATCATCTGCTTTAATTCTGGAAGACCTGCCAAGAAGTCATTATGGATGGGGAGAAGGCACTGTCTGCCACAGTGCAAGGGAGGACAATCTTCATCACTCCGGCCATCATCAATACTCATTTGCAGCTGGATGATGAAGAAGGTGAGTTGTCCTTCCCAAAGGAAGCTGTCAATCATTCCTTTGAGCAGATGGGCTACGAGGGAGATTTCTCTGTAAAGACCTTCAGGAAAGGGAAGGTCTCATCCCAGTGGAAATACCTACTCCATGTGGTTATCCACAGCTTGTCAAACAAGCATGGAGGGTGGGACCAGATTTCTGAGGATCTCTCCTTCATAGTGCATGGAATGGTTCAAGGGGTCAAGTTCAGGTACTCTCAATTTGTTTATACCAATTTACTTGCAAACTTGGACTCCTTAGAATATTACATGTTTCCTAGATATGTTCAACACATTCTCAACTGTGAACTGGGCTCACAGTTGAGGGAAACAGATAATATTCTTGAATTGAGACAGATGAAGCCCGACATCTTTAAAATCATGAAGAAGCCAACTGTAGGCTTCTCAGGGGTAGAAACAACCCTTGTCCCTGAAATGTTAGAGCTCATTGCTCAAGGTGACAACCTAGCAACACAAGCTAGTGTTGAACCCACACCTTCTACCTCTTTACCACTAAAAAGGCCTCAAATAACCCTAACCTACCAAAGAAAATCCAAAAAACGAACCCCTGCTCAAGCTATTGAGTCTATGCAGGTCCCCATATACTCACCTTTACAGGAGGAAGTGGACACTAGAGCTCCCACTTCCCCTGAGGAGCAAACCACTCCCCTCTCTTCAACTATCAGGGATGAGGTTCCTCATGCTCACCCTGATGAGCTCACAAGCCCAACAGCCTCAAGCCTTCACTCTGAGTCTCAACACTCAAGTGAACAACCTTCAAGGGACAGTTACCATCCCCAGCCTTTAGATCTAAATCAACCCATTCCCAACCTATCCTTCTATACTAATGAAGACTTAGGATTTAGTGAGTACCATGAGTCTCTCTTCTCTTCCCTTACTCAAAGAGAGATGAGTACTTCTGAGTCTCCTCAGTCTAGCCCACATCAGTCACCTATAACTGAGGTGGACACTTCTGAACCTGTTCAGGATGTCCATATGGAAGAGGCTCCCACTTCTGCAAGTGATTACATAATTAAGACCTCAACCATGGCAACTCAGCCCACTGACATCTCAAATGAGATTGCTAGTGAACAGAGGAAAACCAGCAGGCAAGAACCTCAAGCTGGTGGTGAGAGAGAGGACTTTGGTCCAATCATCTCATCCCCTAATGATTCTTCTGATGAAGAAGAGGGGAATCTGAGACTAATAGTGCCAAAACTGTCAAAAACATGCTCCTATTTAGTCTCTAAGGTCAGTCACCTTGAATCTCAGGTGACTACCTTACACAACAGGATCAATGATCAGCAATTTCAAATTTCATATCTTAAGGAAAAACTAGCTGAGAGACCTTTAAGAAGAGCTCAACCAGGAACACAAGAACCTGTGGATGTGATTGATTTATCCTCCAGCTCACCTATGCAAGTGGGTGATGCTACCAAAAAGGGGGAGAAAGTTATTGCAGCCACAGAACCTGGGAGTTCTTCACAGAGAATGGACATAGAGGACTCACCATCCTCACTTGTAATTGTGCATTCTCAGCAACTTCCTCAAGTTCATATTAATGTGGACTCTATAGACTCTATCATCAGGAGTCTCTTTGAGGAAGGTATGCAAGTGGGTGATGCTACCAAAAAGGGGGAGAAAGTTATTGCAGCCACAGAACCTGGGAGTTCTTCACAGAGAATGGACATAGAGGACTCACCATCCTCACTTGTAATTGTGCATTCTCAGCAACTTCCTCAAGTTCATATTAATGTGGACTCTATAGACTCTATCATCAGGAGTCTCTTTGAGGAAGGTATACCAAGGGCTGTGTCATCCCCACCTCAAGGAACTTCAAACTACATCATAAGGTGGAGGTATGATGCTGACAGAAGAGCCCTTATTCTTCACAGAGTTCAAGAGCAACAAGAAGTATTTGACTTTGAAAACTTGAACTTCTATGAAAGTTTGGATCTAGTCAATATGCCACTTGTCAATCCAAGCAACTCAAGACAAGCTGACAGATTGGCTCAAAGAATCCAAGACAGGATCACTGCAGAGTTCAGCTTAAGAAGGAGACTTAGGCAATCAGGCAATGACATCGGTAAACTAGATGTTAAGGTGGACCCTAAGATTAGTTTCATATGGGAAACCTTGACTAAAGGCCCAGTGGCAGAACCTGAGACCCTTGTCTCATCATCATCAACTGCTGCAGAGATTCACATTCCCTTTAAGACACCTGCTGGTGAAGGTGTTTCTCAGCCTCTCTCTGGCCAGAGCATGGATGCTACACCAAGCAATGAAGGCCAAGCCTCTATCCACCCTGAGTCACAAAGGTCTGTGGGTGACAAAGGAAAAAGGATTTTGACTTCTGAGGAAATTGAGGAGGAAGAGAGAGAGAGGAAGAGGAAGCTAAGGGGAGAAAGTTTCTCTGGGTCTTCAGGCTTTATGCAAGCTGCAATCAGGGCTGTCCCCAGATCAAATACTCAAGATGATGAGTTAAGGGCAGTCAGGATTACTTACTTGCACACCAGAAACTATGATATTGATGAAATCATTTCCCTTCCCTTAGAACAACTAAATGAACTGGCTGACATGGAAGTGTCAAGAGAGATAAAAAAGAGGATGCAAGGTTACTTCTCCAATTCAAAGAGGAGAAGAGACATAAAAGACTCTACAAGCATGCTCCTACTCTCTCCCCAGTTCAAGAAAGCCCTGTACAAGAAGATGTGGTTCAACAAGAACCTCAGGTAGACAAAGAAGAAGATAAGATCAAAATGATCAACTACCTGAGTGCCACAGGCTTCTGTCAGGCAGATGCACTTCTTCCCTTTGTTGAGTTTGAGTATTTAAAACAACTTGAGCTTGAGTTAGTCAAGGAGAGAAAGACAACTAAGAAGAAACTAAGGGAAGAAGCTGCAAAGTTAAGAGCTATCATCCAAAAGAGTATGAAGAAGTCTGCTGACAGATAAATGATGATGAGCTTCTTGAAGCTATATGGATTCTCCGGAAGGAGACTTGGCCCTATGTCTCTATCCACAATGGATGAGCATATAAGGGTAATCAAGCAGAAGATTAAGAATGGTGAATTGATTGACTTACACTCTCTTCCAAGTCAAGTTCCACCTGAAGTGGAGGTTAAGGTTGAACAACCTGAGACAACACAACCCGGACCTCCTGCTGAGCCTCAGCAAGCTTCATCTTCTGATCCACAGCAGGGTCAAACTCCCTCTACTTCTGAACCTGCGAGGGAGGAACACCCAACTGAGAAAGACAAGGATGATAAACAAGGTGCTACAGACCAGTCTTCTTAGTTAAAGTCATCTAAGAGGAAGAAAAGGATGGCTTCTAAATCAAAGTCTAAGAAGAAGAAGCCTAAATCATCTACCTCTACACCTCAGGCTAAGTCAGATCAACCTGAGGAAGTGCATGAAGAGGCAGCCCAATTAACTCCAATGCAAGTGGCTCCTCTGGCAGCTGAGGACCTTCTCTACCAATCTAGAAAGATGGCATGTAATCAGAGATCAAGGTATTGAGAATGTCTATACATGGCAAGACATAATCAACTTACCTCTGCATGATCTATTTGAAATGAGAAGATACTATGAAAGTTTGAATGATCCTGACCATCTAATGAAGAAGGGTATGGTCATGATTGTGCTGAAGACTACTAACATCTAAAGATCTTCTAAATGTTTTGGTAGCATCAGCCTAGGGGGAGTTTGTAAGGATTCCTTAAAGTCTGATGCAAACCAAAACATCCAAAGTCTCTCTGCAAGTAATGCACTAAGTACTGAAGTAGAATTGCTTCTAAAGTTTTACACCATGCACTAGAAATATTCTAAGTGTAAAATCTTGCGAAGCCAAGACCAATATCTTCTGAAGCCAAATATGAAGTCTTCCGAAGCCTCAGAGACAAAGTCTTCCGAAGCTTCATCCTATGAAGACAGATTTCTTCCGAAGACTTTTAGTAACATGCTTTATCTGATGTACTGTTCCATAAAGCTGAACACCTTTCCGCTGCATCTCTGTAAAGTCACCAACTTACATGAGTTGGTGAAAAGGTCCATGCTTTTAGCAACTGTACATTGAGGTCTTGAGTCTTTAAACTTTTACTTTATGTACTTTATCCTTTTTGTAATAGATAAGGATGTGAGCTATGGCATGTCATAGTCACAAGGTCAAAAGGAAGATACGTCTTTTGATTCTACAATTGATTTTGTTTGTGTCTAGTCAATTGTATCCAGCTGGCTTTCAAAGTATAGCCGGCTGTAGGTTGTAGTATAAGTATTCTTTGTTCTAGTATCTTTCTTTATGCTTTGTAACACTTGTAATAGAACTTGAGAAAGCAATATACTGCATCCTTGAAACCCAAATCTCTTGCTCTGTCTCTTTATTATTACTTGTGTTCTTTGTATCATTATCTTGGTTAATCCAGTTTACTGTTTGATCAAGTTTGGTTAATCTCCTCTTTGTGTTGTTGTGTTGTAATTGTTAAGCCCTTAACCGGTCCTGCAATGATCATGGGAAGAATGAGGTTCATGTGGCTACTTGTGATGCTATAATTCAGGTTTTCTATAGCTGAGTTTGTATAGTAGGATTGGGGTTGAAATTTCAAGCACATTTAGTTTTTCTAGGAATGATTTTGCTAGGATTTGAACTGACTTTTGCATTGACAAGATGGTTCTCTTGATTGCTTTTAAGTCTTCATCTTTATTAATCAATTGCTTGATTGTAGCATGCTTCTTGTTGCTTTGAACTTATTTTTGCATCATAGTATGAATTTTACTTACAAATGCAACAGATATATGCTCGGTTCAAATCGTCCCCAAATAATTTTTTGCTGAATTAAAAAAAGGTTGCTAATAGTAAGAAAATGGTTCACCCGTCATAAGTTCTAATATAAAAAATAGATTAATAATGAGTAATGAAGTTGTCATCCCCCTTGGTTCAAAATAATAAAGGAAGAAGAAAATCTTTTTGCTTTTGAGTTTGACATCAAACTAACTCAAAAAAAATGAAATATCCACTCATAATTTAGTGGCAATATAAATAAGGATTGGACTATACACACCCCTCTTTTCTACTTGTCATACCCTCCCCCTTAAAAATTAATTTTAAAACTTTTCATATTTCCCGCTTATAAAATCATTATTTTTAAGAAACTTTTTATTACATATTCTATCTTTACATTCAAGTTAGATTAAATTAATGTTTAAATTCTAAATCAATCAATCTAATTTTATTTTTAAAATAATTTCATATGTTGTATAATTATATTAAATTAATAGTACACTATAATAGATTTATTAATACGAAGAGATAAGTGTTAAATATATTAACTTGATAAAGTAAATTAATATACTAACTTGAAAATATCATAACAATGTAAAAGGTTTCTCTTGAATTTTTGAAAAAAATAAATTACAGGTTATTAGAATAAAAACAAATTTAAAATA
The DNA here is from genome assembly GCA_025215565.1 of Flaveria ramosissima. NCBI lineage: Eukaryota > Viridiplantae > Streptophyta > Magnoliopsida > Asterales > Asteraceae > Flaveria > Flaveria ramosissima. The sequence goes on along the minus strand of CM046044.1, from coordinate 31,916,690 downwards.
GTATAAAAGTTTATTGGTTATTATCACAATAAATGTCAAAACGGATAAAATGAAAACAAAAGGATCAACTTGTATTTTTTAAAACCTTAAAGGGATGGGGTATGACAAATAAAATAGAGATAAAAAGAGGTATGTATAGTGTGTCTGAAGTGTTAGATTTGAAAATATCTCCCCTTTTACAAAGCCGAGAAGACTGCGATTTAAGAGAAACATTACACCATCAGTAGACTCACTCAGGGTGTTATTTAGCCTACAGCCTTGAACCCAGAATATGTATGCCGACTGCATTCAAAAACATTTCGCGTATGATGTAATGTTCAATATTTATTAAAATTGCTAGATTTTGATGTAATTTGTTTTGGTTATAGTATTTTGTGCACTATACTTACAAAACTAATAAAGCCTTCTACAGGGGTGATTGATTAAACTAACAGTTCCTTTGGTTATATTCAACTAGGTTAGTACTCCGTGTATTACACGAGTTGAATAAATAAAATATTAAATAGTTATTAATAAAAATTAATGAATTATAAAACGATCTTTTCATATAAGATATGATTCACATAACGTATGAGTGATAAAAGAATGATATCATATTTTAAACTTTTGTTTTTTTTGTTTTTTCAAAAAAAATTTGGTTTTTAAACAAATTATTTCAAAACAAACCGTTTTAAAAAAGTTCCATTTTTAAAAATCTATTTATTATAACTTTAAAATTTAATTACTTTTGTTTCATGAGAATTTTATTTTTAAAAGCCATAGGTTTTAAAATATATTGTTTCTTATTTTATAAGTATGAAATAAGAAGTACGAAATTTATATATGTTTTAAAGCCTATAGGTTTTAAAGCCATAGGTTTTAAAAATATAATTTTTTTTTGAAAAAATTACTTATTTTATAAAGAAATTATTTCTTTACGAATTGCATTTGTAAAAAGATCTCTTTTAAAAAAAATTTATATATGTAATATGAAAGTAATTAAATAATATCATTTGTAATCAATGTGATATTTATTAGGAGAAAGAAACGAAAAAATAAAACTTAGTAGCTCTAGAATTGTAACAAATGATATAAAAAACCTTCTTTTATTAGTATTGATAGATTTAGGTTGCTTGCCTAACTTCTGATGCGTTACATAATGTTATTATTCTGTTAATTTACATGCTTAGGTTTTTATGTTTATTCTTGAATGTTTTTTTGTAAGTTGGTTATCCAGTGTTGGCGTCATATTTGGTTTGATTTGCATTTTTAAAGTTTCATTTTTGGTTAGTAGGTTATCATGTAATGTCAGTCTGACACCGGATGTGTTAAATCTACTTCTCTCCAATGCTTACTTTGGAGAGGATGCACTTGGTGAGATGCATTGGAGTATAAAGAAGGAGAGGATGCACATACTTCCCCAAGTGCAACCAAATGCACCCTAATGTGGGGTCCACATAATTTAATTTATCTTTTTATTAAAAAATCACATACTTTATTAAATAAAAAAAGCATTTTTAAAAGTGAAAAAGCCATTAACGGCTAGATAAGTTGTAGTTTTTTTTGACAAATATATTTAAAAAAAACGGCTAGTTTTTTCCCCCTATAAATACCCATTAATACTAACTCATTTTTCACCTCAAAATCTTACAAACTCTCAAATTTTTTCAACATCACACTTTCAAAATGGATCCAAGACAACAATTTTCTTTCACTGGTTTGTTAAACGATGATGATGATCAACAAAACCCACAACAACAACAACAACCATCATTCCCTCTTTTCTCACAATCACAAAACTTTTCTCAGTTTTCACAAGCACAACCATATCCCCAGTTTCAACAAGGACCTTCATTCCCGCAATTTGGACAATTTCCTGTCATGCCATAGTTTCAACAACCTGCTTTTGATCCTCAACAATTTCAACAATTTCTTCAATGGCAACAGCTTCAAAAAACCTCCCAAATGCAACAACCTCAGTTTCAGCAAACTCAAGAAGATCTTGTGGAATCACCATCAAAAGCAAAGCCACAAAAAAGATAAAGAATAAGAAGCCAAGCAAGATGGTGACTAAGAAGAATGACGAGCAACCAACAAAGACGAGTCGTCAAAAGTGGCCTAATAGTGATGAGATGTTGCTTGCCCAAGGTGTGATTTCAAGTTCCGTGGATCCAATCATTGGCAACAACCAAACTGGGATGCCTATTGGAGTGAGGTTGAAAAATACTATAATGAAAGTGAACCTGTAATTCCACGAGATGCTCACAATCTACGAAGCCATTGGCATATGTTTAAATCTAAGGTGAATAGATTTAATGAATTGTATCTACAAGTGAAATGTCGTTACAGGAGCGGTTGGTCAGATGACCAGTACATCCAAGAAGCTAAACAATTGTATATCAACGATCCATCTAACAAGACTTCTGCTACTTTCGCATACGAGCATGTATGGAATGTTGTCAAAGATCATCGTAAGTACAACTCTGCTACGCATGTTCATGGTTTTCAACCACCTAAAAGAACAAAAAGTAACAGCTCGAGGTGATCATGGTCATCCAACCATTATGCTGGAGGCTGTGGCATCACACGACCTTTGGATTTGGCATGCATTCTTTGGAGTGGCAGGTTCAAACAATGATATCAATGTTCTTAATCAATCACCAGTATTCAATCAACTCTTAGAAGGGAATGCACCACAGTGCAACTTTATTGTGAATGGGAATGAGTACACGCAAGGATACTATCTTGCAGATGGCATTTACCCAGAATGGTCAACACTGGTAAAGAGTTTCGTTTATCCGCCAAACAATAATCTTAAAATGCAATACTTTAAGCGACGACAGGAGTCTTGTAGAAAGGATGTTGAAAGAGCGTTTGGTGTCCTCCAATCAAGGTGGGCAATAATACGAGGCCCTGGAAGATCTACAAGCATACCAGTGTTAGGTGATATAATGCATGCATGTATCATTCTACATAATATGATTGTAGAAGATGAAGGTCATATGATAACTGATTGGTCCCGTGAAGAACATGAGCCTGAGCCACCAAGTTATAATGGAGGTGCACCCACTGAGTTTGCACACTATCTGCAGAGGTTTAGATCCTTACGAAGCAAAGATACTCACATCGCACTACGCAACGATCTAATGGAACATCTCTGGAATCTTAAGCAAGCTAATGAAGCTAATGAAGAGTAGATTTGCCCGAGTAAAAAGCTTAATTTTAGGTTATGGTTTCATTAAGTTTTATTTTGATTTTTAATCTTAATTCTACTTTAATTTAAATATATGTGTTTTACTTTTTCTAGGAAATGTAACTTTTTTATGTAATGCAAGTTTAATTTTTATTTAATTTTATCTTGTTTTTTATTGTTTATTATTTAAATATATTTTTACATTTATTTATTAAATATTTTTTAAAACTACAAAATAAAAGCTTTTAAAGAAAAATTAAAAAAGAAATAATGATGTGGAAGAGAGAGGTTGCATGTGGAAAGGATGGGTTGGAGTTAAAAAGAGGAGAGAGGATGCATGTATGAAGGATGAGTAAAAAGCTGATGTGGCAGTGATGACTAGGATGCATGTAGTAAATGTAGACTGTTGCATTGCGGGTAGTCTTATACTTTGTTGACATACATGCCCATGTGTTTGGTTTTATTTCTGAAGGCTTTCGTACTTTAGTTTTAAACCCTTACATCATTTTTGCTTAGTGATATTGCATGCCAGTTTGTACTTATCTTATAACTAGTATTATGCCCCATCGCGTTGCGGTGGGGGCGTAAAACTATGTTAAGTAACATTAATGTCACACCGTGCTAGCTATTACCAACACTTAAAAAGCCCACAAAATAAAAGAAATAATAACGAAAAGAAAACGTGGGCGTAAAAACGTTAAACCATGGACGCCCGTTGCGGCGTGTTAACGTGCAAAAATTAAACCGAAACATAAAACACGAAGCGATCGATAAATAGAAAAAATGAGGTAAAAATATTGAACCACATACGCATGTTGCAGCATGTTAACTTGAAAATTTTAGATTGAAACGTAAAAACAAAAAAATTATAATAGATGAAAAGTATATGAGATCAAAATTGAAAGTAAAAAAAATGTTAGTGGTAAAATATAAAAGATAACAACTATTAGTGTTAAAATTTAAAAGAAAAAATAACAAAGAAATACAAAAGTACAACTTATTAAGCATGAAGTACAACTAATGATGCATAACAAAGTTGAAAATTAGTATTATACTAGAATTAAGTTCCCGCGTTGCGGCGAGGGGCGTAAAACTGTGCCAAATAGCATAAATGTCACACCACCGCCAATTTCCACCAACACCGAAGTTGGGTTGTGTTAATACGGATAAATTAAACCGAAACATAAAACATAGAAAAGTTTAACTAAGTCGATCTAGGACCCGCGTGTTGCAATGAACCTGTCAAACGGGTAAAAATAGACGTAAAAAAGTTGAACCACACATGCACACTGCGTCGTGTTAAGTCACAAAATTTAAAATGAAACGTAAAACAAAACATAAGCATGTTGAACCACACATGCATGTTGCGTTATGTTAACTTGCAAAACTTAGAACAAAACGTAAAACATAAATTTACGAAAGACAAAAGTTTTGGGTTAAAGTTGTAAAGTAAAAAATTGTAAGGTGAAATTACAAAAGATAAAAAAAAGTTTGGGGTTAAAGAGTAAAAACTTAATTTTTGTGAGGCTACATTGCAAAATATAAAGTTTAAGGTTAAAATTAGAAATATTTTTTATACAACACTCTATGCATAAGGTACAACACCTTATGCATAGAAAAGTTGAAAATTAATATATTATAAATATAATTTTGGGTGTTGATTATCATTTTCAAAGATATCAGTAGTGGGCCTTATATTTTGGTTTTCTTTTTGAGTTATTAGGTCAATTATTATTTTAAGCAATTACAATTTTAATGTGATTCTTTGAGTTGTGTTGTAGATGAAGGTGGAGTTTGGTTGAAGAAGATTACTGTTAGAAATAGGTAGGAAGCCGAGGTAACCTCTTTGTTCATAATGTTACATGTCGGTTGTACCTAACAACAAGATTAAAATGAGTATGAATATTAGGGTTTTAGGTGTTGATTGGTGGTTTTTATTGATTTCGGTTTTGGTGCTTTCTTGATCGCATACTTTATTGATTTGTTTAAGCTTCCTAAGTATCATTTGTAAAAGAACACACTGCGACTCATTTATTGCCTTATGATTTTATAAAGAAAAACGAACCTTAACGAGTCCCTATTTCATACACGCACAACCTTGGCCAGCACGACAGTGCCAAGAACAATGCAACCAGCAACTGCAATACCAAAGACGCACGCCTCAACAACTGCCAAAAGATTGTTGGTTCTACGGGAAGGTGCATAACCATGAACTAAATATGATAGCTACATGGCAAGACGTAGTAGTGGATATGTAACCTGGTAAATAAAACTTTTGATGTTAGTTGCTACAAATGCCTAACAAGTAGCACTTTAGTCGGGTAAAATTCACGTCCCACAAAGGTATAATGAATACTCGTGCAACACGTGAAATGAAAAATCACCAGTTTAAATGAATATTTAAATGGATATAAAACAAACGAAAAAAACCCAAATGAGTGAGCATAAAAACAAAAGGATGTAAAAAGATATTATTGAAGTACTAGGTTAGAGCCCATGTAATACATGAGTGAAACAAATAAAACATATTAAAATCATTAGTTTTATAAATATTTTATTTTCTAGATTTTATTATCTATTGGTGAAATAAAAATATAATGAATATTTAAAAGTTATAACACATAATGAATTAGAAATTATTACTCTATATTTAATATGTATTAATAAAGTATTAAAATAACTACATTTTTATTTTATATGTTTAATAATTTAATTTACTTATTTATAATAATTATCATTTAATATGAGAGAGACAAGAAATACAAATATAAATATATTTGTTTTAACATATGTTAGTTAAAAAGAAAAATCAAATTAATTGTTTTTATAATTTTCGTATTTATTATGAGAGAGAGACGAGAAAATGATTTTTTTTGATATGCTAGAATGATGACACATGTTATTTAACATGCTAGAATAATAACACGTGTCTTAAAAAAACCATCTTCTATTATAGGTTATAGATATAAATAAACAAAACACATGTATAAACGAAACACGTTCATAAACATTTTAGTTATAATATTCGTTAATCAAATAAACAAACATATATGATGTTTTCATAGGGATTATTTTTATATTGGTTTATTGCCTGTTTATCCAAATCAAACCCCTATTTTGTCCATATGGATGAACCCTAGAATGCTCCATGCATCAATCATCAACCAACGTCCAAATCACAAGCCTTCTCTAGAACCCTCCATCATCTTCCAATTTCTTCTCTTCTTTCTCAATTCTTCCATGAATTTCCCCATGCTCCTTAAAACCACCTCCACCTAACTCTCACTCTCACTCTCAACAAACACTCATCTCTAACACACACTCACTCATCTTCCACAACAATCTTGATTCTAGAGCAAAATCAAATCAAATGTCAGCAACAACAGTTCCCCCTTCATGTTCCTTCAAACCCCAAATCATCAATCGCAATTCCACCTTCAACCCGTCATCAAAAACCCCCTTTTTCGGCAAACCCACGACAAATAACCACCGATCATGGGTCTTGAGGCCTCAAAGACGACGCCTTTTGAGGGTCGTGAACGAGAAGGTGGTCGGAATCGATCTGGGTACGACGAATTCTGCCGTGGCGGCGATGGAGGGAGGACAACCGACGATTATTACGAACGCCGAGGGGCAGAGGACGACGCCGTCGGTGGTGGCGTACAGTAAGAACGGTGATCGGTTAGTTGGTCAAATTGCCAAACGACAGGCGGTGGTGAATCCCGAGAATACGTTCTTTTCTGTGAAGAGGTTTATTGGGAGGAAGATGATGGAGGTTGATGAAGAATCGAAGCAGGTTTCTTATAGAGTTGTGAGAGATGATAATGGGAATGTGAAGTTGGATTGTCCTGCAATTGGGAAACAATTTGCACCTGAAGAGATATCTGCACAGGTATGACAATTTGATTTTCTCATGTTCTTTAATCTTATTGTTGTTGTGAAGTCGATTGTTATTGTATATTGTATTTGGATTTAGGTTCTGCGGAAGCTTGTGGATGATGCTTCGAAGTTTTTGAGTGATAAGGTTACTAAAGCGGTAGTGACAGTGCCTGCGTATTTCAATGATTCGCAAAGAACTGCAACGAAAGATGCAGGGCGTATCGCGGGTATCGAAGTTCTTCGCATAATTAACGAGCCAACTGCAGCTTCGTTAGCTTATGGTTTTGAAAAGAAGAACAATGAAACGATTCTAGTGTTTGATCTTGGTGGTGGTACATTTGATGTATCAGGTATACTTCATTAGTCATTACCAGTTACCCTGTATTTGTTTGATTTAAAGATGAATTTTAACATAATTGGATTGATGTTTTATCAGTTCTTGAGGTTGGGGATGGAGTTTTTGAGGTGCTGTCGACTTCAGGAGACACCCATTTAGGAGGAGATGACTTTGATAAGGTTAAAGAACTGTAATTAGAGAGTTATTGTTATATTTTATGCGTGTATTGAGCGTTATTGTTGAAATGTTTCTTGAATTTTAAACAGAGAATTGTCGATTATCTTGCTGAAAACTTCAAGAGGGATGAGGGTATAGATCTTCTTAAAGATAAACAAGCTCTTCAACGTCTTACAGAGACTGCTGAGAAAGCAAAAATGGAGCTTTCTACATTGACCCAAACGAATATTAGGTATATTTGTTGTCATTTGGCGAAGAAGAATCAGTCTCCACTTATCAAGATTTGTTTTTTTCTTGTTTGCTGATTATTTTTGGTGTTCTTGCAGTTTGCCCTTTATTACAGCAACAGCAGATGGGCCGAAGCATATTGACACTACACTAACCAGGGCAAAATTTGAGGAATTGTGCTCGGATTTACTAGATAGGTAGTTTAGTTATCAAGATTTAGTGGAACAGTGGTTAAAATTTGTTTAGTTGATGATTCAAGATCTGAACTTTGGAGATCTGATTTGTCACAGGCTTAAGACCCCTGTTGAAACGGCTTTAAAGGATGCAAATCTTTCTCTGAAAGATATTGATGAAGTGGTTCTTGTTGGTGGGTCAACGCGTATACCTGCAGTTCAAGAACTTGTTAAAAAGATGACTGGAAAAGAACCAAATGTGACTGTTAATCCAGATGAAGTTGTTGCTCTTGGAGCTTCAGTTCAGGTTAGTCATAAATGTTCAACTAAAGAATCATTGGTTTGTTACTTATATTTAAAATGTGGTTCTTTCTAGTGGATTATTGTGGGATGAAACATGTTTTTATTTTTCCAGGCTGGTGTTCTTTCCGGTGATGTGAGCAACATAGTATTATTGGACGTGACACCGCTGTCACTCGGGTTAGAAACATTAGGAGGTGTGATGACAAAGATCATTCCAAGAAACACAACATTGCCAACCTCAAAATCAGAAGTGTTTTCAACAGCAGCCGATGGTCAAACAAGTGTTGAAATCAATGTTCTTCAAGGAGAAAGAGAATTCGTTCGTGACAACAAATCTCTAGGAAGCTTTAGACTTGATGGCATCCCTCCAGCTCCACGTGGGGTCCCTCAAATCGAGGTCAAATTTGATATCGATGCCAATGGAATCCTTTCTGTCACAGCTGTAGATAAAGGGACCGGCAAGAAACAAGACATTACAATCACTGGTGCTAGCACATTACCATCCGACGAGGTATCAATCGCGTTCACTGTTAAAATCACAACAATCTGTTATCTTATTATTTGATTTTATGGTATCGATGCGCGTATTGGATTGTGATTGCAGGTGGAGAGAATGGTGGCAGAAGCAGAGAAGTATGCAAAGGAGGATAAGGAGAAGAGGGACGCGATTGATACAAAGAACCAGGCGGAATCAGTGGTATACCAATGTGAAAAGCAGCTTAAAGAAGTGGGAGACAAGGTCCCTAGTGATGTGAAAGAGAAGGTGGAGGGGAAGTTGAAAGAGCTCAAAGACGCGATATCTGGTGGGTCCACTCAGATGATGAAGGATGCCATAGCTGCATTGAACCAAGAAATGATGCAGTTGGGTCAGTCTATTTACAGCCAAGCTGGTGGTGCAGCAGCAGCCGCTGGTAGTGGTGAGACTGGTGGCAGTGGCACTGATAAGGGTTCTGATGAAGGTGATGGTGAAGTCATTGATGCAGATTTCAGTGAGAGCAAATGAATGGGGTTATGAAATAGCATAAAGTAGAGATATATTGTAGTGTTTAGCTAATTGGTTATGTTTTTGAGGGTATGTTGGTCTGTAAATATGTATATCACGTCTTGGACCGCGCTAAATGTGCCTGATAAATAATTTTCTGGAGCTGGTTCAAAACACCATAACTCTTATGGAAAAAAAGGTCTGATTTCTTGGTTATAAAACTTCGAATGTGATTATGTTAGCAGTGTTCCTTTCTTCCAAATGAGCGTGAACTTTCATGTGACATAGAAATAATGTTCGACCATAATGACCATTAGTAGAGTGTAATGATGATAGGACTCTAGCATTTAAACACAAAAACAAAGCAGTTTTTTTTTCTTCTTTTTTTTAAACAACAGTTTATTAGTAAGTTGGTGATATCAAATTAATAGGGCTGTAAACGAACCGAACAAACACGAACAATGTATTGTTTGTGTTCGTTCATTAAAAAATAAACTTATTCATGAACTGTTCACGAATACTTACCAAACGAGTTTCCTTGTTCGTATTCGTTCAATGAACATGTTTATGAATTGTTCATGAATACTTATCGAACGCGAACGAATACAAACCAAATTAAACGAAAACAAACAAATATTCATGAACATAACAAATACAAAAAAGTTTATGAACACAAACAAATACAAATGATTACATATTTATTATATAATAAAATCAGCATTTTAATCACAAAATTTACCATAAATAAATAAACACGTAATATAAATATCCAAAAACACTTGACACAATTGTCATAAAAATAACTAATACAAAAACTAAGAACATAATCGAACACATTAGTGAAAATAAAAGAACACATTATCAAACGTTCATGAACAGACATTAACAAACATAAACGGACACATTATTGAACGATAATGAAAATAAATGAACGAACACGACCTGTGTCATGTCCATTCATTTTCGTGTTCGTTCAGTTACTAAAAGAACGAACACAAACGAACTTTCCACCGAAAAGTTCGTTTGCACTCTTAGAAATTAGTAATTATTTGCTCAGGTCTTGGATTGAATCCATGAAACCTTTCATTTAATGACTTTATTCTAGGCTTTCCTTATTTTGGAGTCAACTAGAAACGAAAACCAAGACCGAATCATTATATGTGGGTTGGCCTTTAAAATTTACATGCTTATTAAACCAGGTGGGTCTAACTAGACCGAACCATTATATGGGTTGGCCCGGTTATCAGATTAATTTATAATGCTTTTAAAACCAGATGGATCTAACTAGACAAGATACTATGTTAAGATTTTTAAGTGACAAGTAAGAATAAGATAGTTGTCAATGACGAATACCTTTAAGCAAAAGTAGTAATATTCAATAAATTGCTAATCATAAAAATACAACTCATCTAATAAAAAATGCTCAATTACACATCTCATTACCACAAGAAAAGCCAATGAGCATTATTTGAAGGCAAAACCATAAATAAAGATTACAATCCAGCAAGTATCCACTGAAGAGCATAAAATCAAAAGAACAATTGATCATGTCAACTGAAATGACCATCATGATTAGTTGTTAACATATGCTGAAGACAAGAACAACTAATTTTCTAAATAGATAAGTTGTTAACAAGCCACTGATGGAAGTTACAAGACAAGAACAACTGATCTCGTCACCAGATCAGTTGTTAACAAGCATTGAAGGTAAAAACAAATGACCATCTACTGTCTAAGCATTGAAGACACAATCCATTGATCTACATCAGCTACGGAGTTATATACACTAGTGGTTATTAACCCCATTGTGTTGCTGATGTGAAAAGTCTGTTATAAATTGTAAGATGTTCTTTAGATTGAGTGCATGATCTCTATTTATTCACACATTGTATTTCGTTGTGAAGTTGATTTGAGAATCATATGTGTTGGCGAGAGTGAGTTCATCGGTGTAATAGTGAGATCATACTTTGAGGGGGAGTCAAAACAATTGTAATTGCTATTCTTGTGATTGATGAGAATCTGCAGCGACATCATTTTCAATTGTTTGGTTCTTCATTCGGCAAGAACTCGTTTCTCTGATGCTCAAATTTCTAATATCAAAGCAACCTTTGTTTCTCTGATGCTCAAATTCCTAACATTAAAGCAACCTCTGATCCAACAATTGGCATAATAGACACCTTTTAATTTAAATTCAACTATCTAATTCTAAATCTCCTATACCATTGTATAAACATGTAGCATTGTATTACCCTTTAATGTTTAAGTGATCATGACATAGTTGTCGGTAATCAGTTGGTGATCCTCTTTAAATTAGTTTCTATGTAAAAAAGGGTGTAACAATGATTGATTTAGTTCTCGCTTTGGACAGGGTCAAAGAGGGACTAGATCGCTTCATGATCTGATATATACAATCTTATCCTAAATTTATATAGGATGTTGTTTCTATGGTTTGATCCTATGACTTCAAGGTCACAAAACAACAAATTTTTGTACGTGCATAATATTAATGCCTACCACATAAAATTTTGTAACCTTATAACTAATGATTTCAATAAGATTTCATTACAGACCATTGTCTACACCACTAATAGATATTTCTTTAGGGCGACATTTTGATCTTAGTGATTAACGTTGTTTTAAGTGCAAAGATTGAACTTGTTGAAACAGTGGGTGCTTTCATGAGCGCTGTTAGTATCTAATGATTCTAAGGTTCAAAAGAGTATGTATAGTTAGAAACTTGAACTAGTGAAAGCAAAGAAATTCAAACACATTTGATGATATCCTAAAGATCATCCATCTGACAAAAACAACAAAGAAACACACATTTCTTCATAGCTTGTTGAACATCAAAGGCTTGCTAGTTGTTGAATGTTCATGGGATAAACAACATCAGGAGTACCACTAAATGCCTTCTTTCCCATCAATACATTCACAGCTTCTGTCGGATGGAACGCGTCCCAAAACACATACTCGTTCCTGTTCGGGCATGGCATTTGAAACGGTAAACATGTTATCTGTCCTCTATTTCTCCCAATACCGCAACACCCTCTATTCACCACACTAAAACCTGCAAATACCATCAACATTTTAACAACTTCATGCTATAAAACAAGAAAAGAAAAACACTAAATTGAATGTGACATATAGCTAGTAATACCATAAGATCTCGCGTTTGTGAGGATATCTTGAAACATGTTATGGACATCGATGAAAACGAATCTTGAACCAGGAAGAGTGGGGCTTAGGTTGTTGACCATGGTCTTCATGTTTGCATTGAAAGGTAGAACAAGCTGGTTCACTTCATCCGAGCATCTTCCTGATGCACTTTGTGCTAAAATGCTCGGGATACAACCCATCACCCCGATCCCAGCTAGAACAAACTTCCGGGCTCCAAGATTGTAAAGTTGCTATTCAATACAACAACACGAGTCGTAAGTTCCATGAAGTCACAAAATGTGTAATGTTTATAAGAGCATCACCAATAAGAGAATCTAAAAACACTAAAAAACGTGCCTAGTCACATCCATATCATTAAAACACTCATTTCTTAAAACTCTTAAAAATCTCTCTAATAAGGTGTTTTAAAAAACATTACCACATCATCACTATTTCTTATATTTGTTTCTAATTACCAACCCATCCAGCCCCACCCTTGTCCCACCTCCCCAAAAAATGGTGTTTTTTCATGTTTATATGTATGAACAAAGTTTATAAAAACAAACCCACCAATGATTCTTGGTATAAAAAACGGATGATGTGGCGTTTTTAAGGACTAAAAACGCCCTATAGGAGATGTTCTAACTTACTTTTAGCTGAGTACTGTACTCTTGGGACAGGAGATCCGCATATTGGTTCCCATCATACTGGTTACGGGTCGGGTAATTGGGCATGAGATAGTTGTTTAAGTAGTCATTGCTACCCATCCCCACAAAGAAAATGCACCGCGAGAGCGCTTGACCAAGATCGGCTGCACCCAATGCAGTACTTATTTGATCCAAACTGTTTTCGAAATTCTTTATCTGTTGATTGAACGGAATACGACCCACCTACACAACAGATCAAACTACAAAGATTAAGCAATGCATACAACTTCTAATACTTGCTAAAACTAACATCAATTATAATCAAAACTTAGTTTTTAAACCATTAACAAGATAATGACATATCATCTTCTTGTTTAGCTAGCTCACCCTATTTATAGAAATTTAGCAAGAGCAGCATCTCTATCCCCTAAAATAGCTAAATATCCCCCCTCACCCACACCCACACCCACACCCACCCAGACCCTACCAATAGCTCTGGTCATAAGTGAGATTTTACTGTGTATGTTTTTTTTATTATTGCATCTATGGTAAATCTGAAAACTTACAAAATTTCCACCAGTGTTATCAAGAATTCCAGCAGCAGCAGAAGCAAAATTGACACCATGCAGCATTTGATCTGCAGAATTTGATGCCTGAGAATAGGCTGGTAGTAGAGGCAATCCCAGTAATTCAGCTGCATGCAAATTTAAACATCTTTTTAGATCTTTACTTCAACAAACACAATCACTTATTTGCGTACATATAAAGAAAAAAAGATGTAGAAAAAGGGTGGATATATACCAATTTCATCAACCATGGTGTAACCATTAGAGAATCTACCAGTAGGACCTCCATTAAAATCAATGCCATAAGGGAAGTAGTTTGCTTTAGCCAAAGAAGCCAAGTCATTGTTGTTTCCATTGTCAATCAACGAGTCTCCAAACACGAACATCGCAGGCACCAACTCCTTCGTTGCAGCCGAAGCCGATGCACCACCACTACCACCACCATTGTTCTCATAATCTTGCCCACAAACAACAGCACCACCATACACCAAGACCCATAATAAACACAACAACTTAATCATCATTGAAATTTGTTGTTAGTTTTTCTGTGTGACTTGTGAGAAAGAAGAAGTGAAATTTGGTATTCACAGAAAGTTGACAGGAGTAGTAAATAAAGGGTGATACTGAGCGGTAGTTGGAGGGTAGTAAATGAGTTCACCTGTAAATTTGAATGGCGGTAATAAGTATGGCCTGTACCTTTACTTATCTAGCTAGCTACCACCATTCTTGACGTCTTCATCATGTTGGGATATATATATAGTACAAACTGTTGATCTCTAGTGTCCCTTTCGACACCATGTAACTAAACAAGTTTTATGGTTAAACGAAGATTGAATGCTACAAGAGTAGTGAATGAGTTCATTATTCTAGTTTTATAAAGAAGTACAAAAAAGTGACCTAAAGACTGATTACATAAAAGATTGGTCCTTACTATTTGTAAAGATACATTTTAATTATATCCATATTTAAATAATTTTAATTATCTTGTATTCTTGTTACATATCTCTAACCATATTTATAGAGATTATGATTGTATATTTGTATGGTCTCTCTTGCATTACCCAAATCAATCATTAGGATTTAGGATACCATGTGTGGACGTATGGTAACAAAAGACCCAAACCATAGGCCGAGCCATTTAAACCATGGTTGTGAACATGTGTCGATAATGCAAAGGTGTAGAATCATCACCAATGTGAACCGTTGAAGGACATTCACATTGCGTGAGTCGAGGGGTCCACTCACGTAACAAACTCCTTGGGCACTCTCAATCACTATGTATGCTCATCATCCATACATCATCGAATCCTATAAATACCAGGTAAAGGGGATGAAATCCTCATGCATAAAAAACTCTCTCTATCTCTAAAATCATAACTCTCTCTTGTATACGTATATTTATTCTCACACTAGAGAGTTGTTACAAAAAAGATTTTCCATCCTATGATGTTATAACCGGTGCTTTTGATTGTGTGTAGATATGGCGAGCAATATGAACAAAGGGATTTAATTTAATGAAACAAAGCTTTGGGAGAATCATTTTATCTTGCCGAATTTTCATATTTAAAACCATGAATAATTAGCTTTATAAAGAGATGTGAACCTAAAACTCTTGCAAACACCGTCGTTGCATACCTTTTAAATTCTATAGGCAGTATCTTACTTTGATTGCTAACACAACCAACCTCTGCCATGATAGAAGACTGATCAATTACTATGACATCTAATGACCGCACCAAAACTTGGTTATCATGGACTTAATCATGTGTATACGGTTATGAACATAATTTCATATTTTGGACGACACTAAAGTCATGTACACATCCTAGGTCAAGCTCTTCAAGCTCCATGTGTGTGGTTATGAAGTCCTTGACCTTATAGATGGCCCCTAACCACCTACAAACGAGTCATAATAAACAAGGTATGTCAGTGGTGTTTTTAGGGTTTTAGGTCTATGGATCCGCTACAAAACTTCAAAAACTTCACCTTTGCTCTACCTAATATATCTTCCTCGGCTATCCCATTTACCACCAAGGTCCTTCTTTCACGTCATGTTATATTTGGCGAGAGCACTTTTTCATTTATTAAGCCTAAACTCCCTTCCTCCTCCTGATTCATCAATGATGACACCATGCCATCATTTATTATGATAGAATATGGTGCTGATTTTATCAATGTTTAGAAGTACAGGGACTGCAGGACCGTTGAAGAGATGGTCAATACACTTAGTCTCATAATGAGAAGAGTATTTAAAACACTTAACAGATCAAATAGGGAACCGAGACTTTGTTTATGTTGCTATGGACACAAGTAAACAAGAGACAGAAACTTAAGAACAATAAAGGTGTTTGGTTTTCAAGATTGCAGTATATTGCTTCTCAAGTTCTATTACAAGTGTTATAAAGCATAAGAAATAAGTTACAAGGACTTGAGATACTTTATACTACATCCTACAGCCGACCATACTTTGAAGGCCAACTGGAAACATTGATCTAGACAACAAAATCAATGTAGAGTCAAAAGGCATATCTGCATTTTGACTAGTGACTATGACATGCCATAGCTCACATCCTAATATATTACAAAAAGGATAAAAATGCATAAGGTAGAAGGTTACAGACTCAAGACCTCAATGTACAGTTGCAAAAAGCATGGACCATTCACCAACTTGTATAAGTTGGTGAGTCTTTAGAGTGGCAGCGGAAAGTTGGTCAGCTTTATGAAAAGTACATCAGATAAAGCATGTTCTTCAAAATCTTCGGAAGAAATCTGTCTTCACTTCATTGGCTTCGGAAGACTTTGTCTTTGAAGCTTCGGAAGACTTCACTTTTGGCTTCGAAAGATATTGGTCTTGGCTTCGGAAGATTTCATACTAAGAATATTTTCTAGTGTAGAGTATGAAACTTCCGAAGCAACTTCTACTTGGTACTGAGTGCATGCATGCATGAAGCATCTGGGTTGTTTTGGGTGCATCAACCTTTAGATAACCTTACAAACTCCCCCTAGACTGATGCTACCAAAGCAAAGAAGTGATTTAGTTATTGCCAGTCCTCATCATGATAATGACCATACCCTTCTTCATCAGATGGTCAGGATCACTTAGACTTTCAAAGTATCTTCTCATGTCAAAGAGATCATGCAGTGATAGGTTAAACAGTCCTTCCACGTGTAGACATCTTGGCTACCTTGATCTCTGTTGACATACCATCTTTCTGGATTAGTAGTGAAGGTCCAGGACAAGATAGGTCTTCCTGATGCAAGAGGAGCTACTTGGATTGGAGTTGTTTAAGCTGCCTCTTGTTGCACTTCCTTAGGATGTTCCGATTCATCTTGAGGTTTAGAGGTGGATGACTTGGACTTCTTCATTGGCTTTTTCCTCCTAGCCATTCTTTTTCTCCTCTTTGAAGTTTTTGACTGAGAGGACTGGCCTTCAGCACCAGGTTGTTCTGTTTTGTCCTTCTTAGTTGGGTCCTCCTCTCTCACAGGTTCAGAATGAGAGGGAGTTTGACCCTGCTATGGATCAGAAGATGAAGCTTGCTGAAGTCCAGCAGGATCCAGGTTGTGTTGTCTCAAATTGTTCAACCTTAACCTCTACTTTTGGAGGGGCTTGACTTGGTGGGGAGTGTAAGTCAACAAGCTCTCCTCTCTTGATCTTCTGCTTGATCACCCTAATATGCTCAGCCATGGTGGATAGAGACATTGGGCCAAGTCTCCTTCCAGAGAATCCATACAGCTTCAAGAAGCCAATCATCCTCTGCATATCAGCAGACTTCTTTTGACTCTTTGGATGATGGCTCTTGACTTTGCTGCTTCTTCCCTCGTCTTTCTCTTAGCAGCTTTTGGATCCTTTTAAACTTGTAGCTCAAGCTGCTTGAGATATTAAAACTCAATGTATTCATATGACAAAGGAAGAAGTACAGCTGCTGGATAGAGACCTGTGGCACTCAGGTAGTTTATCATATTTTGTCTGTCAGCCTCCTTATCTACCTGAGGTTGTTCAGTTGCCACAACCTCTCTTGCAAGACTTTTTTGAACTGGGAGAGGTAGGAGCATGTTTGTATAGCCTTTTCTGCCTTCTTTCTTCCTTAATCTTGAGGAGAAAATCTGCATTATTTGCCTCCTTCCTCTCCTTAGACACTTCCATGTCTGCCAGTTCATTCAATTCATCTAAGGGGAGAGAGATGATCTCATCTACGTTATAGTTCCTGGTCTGCAGGTAGTTAATCCTGACTGCTCTTAACTCATCACTCTGAGTGTTTGGTCTGGGAGTAACCCTGATTGCAGCTTCCATGAAGCTTGAAGACCCAGTGGAACTTTCTCCCCTTAGCTTCCTCTTCCTCACTCTCCTCCTCCTCCTCAATCTCCTCAGGAGTCATTATCCTTTTTCCTTTGTCACTCACAGACCTTTGTGACTCAAGGTGGAGAGAGCTTTGGCCTTCATTGCTTGGAGTAGCATCCAGGATCTGGCGAGAGAGAGGCTGTGATACACCTTCACCAGCAGGTGTTTCACTGAAGGATTGGGATGCTGAAGTTGCTGGTTCTATGACAGTGCTCACAGATCTGTCACTGGGCCTTCAGTCAAGGTTTTCCCTTTGAAGCTAATCTTAGGGTCCACCTTAACATCCAGTTGACCAGTGACATTGCCTTCTCGCATTTGTCTTCTTGCTTTGAACACTTCAGCAATCCAGTCTTGAATTCTTTGAGCCATTATGCAAGCTTGCCTGAATTGACTTGGGTTGGCAAGTAGCATGTTAACTAGATCAAGACCTTCATAGTAGTCCAAGGTCTAAAAATTTAGGATCTCTTGCTGCCCTTGAACTCTTTGAAGTATGATGGCTCTTCTATGAGCATCATACCTCCACCCATTATGTAATTTGAAGCTCCTTAGGGTGGGGATGATATTGCCCTTGAAATTCCCTCCTTAAATAGACTCTGAATGAGTGAGTCCACATCAATGTGAACTTGAAGAGGTTGCTAACTATGGACAACTACAAGTGAGGATGGTGAGTCCTCAATGTCCCTACTCTGTGAAGAACTCCTAGGTTCTGTGATTGCTGAGAATTTCTCCTCCTTTTTGGTAGCATCACCCACTTGCATAGGTGAGCTAGGAGTTAGGTCTATTACATCCACAGGTTCTTATGTTCTTGGATGAGCTCTCCTTAAAGGTCTCCCAGCTAGTTTCTCCTTGAGATTAGAGATCTCAAGTTGCTGATCATTGACCCTGTTTTGTAAGGTAGTCACCTGAGATTCCAGGTGACTAACCTTAGAGACTAAATAGGAGCATGTGTTTGACAATTGCTGCACCTTTAGTCTCATGTTCCCCTCATCTTCATCAGAAGAATCATGGGGGGATGAGAGAATTGGACCAAATTCTTCTTTCTCACCACCAGCATGGTGTTCTTGGCTGCTGGATTTCCCCTGCTCACTGACAACTTCAAGTGAAGTGTCAATGGGCTGAGTTGCCATGGTTGAGGTCCTAATGATGTAATCACTTACAGAAGTGATAGCCTCTTCCATATGGATCTCCTAAACAAGGTCAGGTAGATCCACCTCAGTGATAGGTGAATGATGTGGGCTAGACAAGGAAGAGGCAGGAGTACTCATCTCTCTTTGAGTACTGGAGGAATAGAGAGACTCACGATACTCACTGAATCCCATGTCTTCATCATCATAGAATTCTAGGTTGGGTATGGGTTGGTTTAGATCAAGAGGCTGGGAATGATAACTGTCCCCTAAAGGTTGTTCACTAGAGTTTTGAGACTCTGAGTGAAGGCTTAAGGCTGTTTGGGTAATGAGCTCATCAGGCTGAGCATGAGGTGATGAGATGGGAGTGGTTTGCTCCTCAGGAGAAGTGGGAGCTCCAGTGTCCACTTCCTCCTATGTGGGTTGTGATATGGGGGCCTGCACAAGCTCAATATCTTGAGCAGGGGTTCGTTTGGATTTTCTGTGGTAGGTGAGGAGTATTTGTGGTTGTGTAGGTGATTGAGAAGTAGAAGGTATGGGTTCAACACTAGCTTGTGCTGCTAGGTTGTCACCTTGAGCAAAAAGCTCTAACATTTTTGGGACAAGGGATGTTTCTACCCTAGAGAAGCCTACAGTTGGCTTTTTCATGGTCTTAAAGATGCCGGGCTTCATCAGTCCCAATTTAAAAATATTACATGTTCCTCTCAACTATGAGCCCTGTTCACAGTAGAGAATGTGTTGAACATATCTAGGGAACATATAATACTCTAAGGAGTCTAAGTTAGCAAGCAAATTTGTATACACAAACTGTGAGTACCTGAACTTAACCCCTTGGACCATTCCATGTACTATGAAGGAGAGATCTTTAGGAATCTGGTCCCATCCCCCATGCTTGTTGGATAAGCTGTGGATGACCACATGAAGCAGGTACTTACACTGGGATGAGACCTTCCCTTTCCTGAAGGTCTTTACAGAGAAATCTCCCTCATAGCCCATCTGCTCAAAGGAATGATTGAAAGCTTCCTTTAGAAAGGACAATTCACCTTCTACATCATCCAGCTGAAGATGTGTGTTGATGATGGCTGGAGTGATGAAGATTGTCCTCCCCTGCACTGTGACAGACAATGCCTTCTCCCCATCCATGATGACCTCTTGATAGGTCTTCCAGAATTTCAAAAGCTGATCCTCATAGAGAGGAGGATCAATGGTAAGGGAGGTGAAGTAGTTAGAAAGAGCCAGAAAACGGCAGACCTCTGAGAAACTCGAATCTTTCTCAGAGTCCAACAGAGCAACCTGATTGTGTTGCCTGTGGAGTTGCATGGAGAAATCAGGGTTGTTTCTACGGTTGAGGTTGGCCATTTGAGAAAGCTTAATGGTGAAGGAAGATAAGAACAAAGGCGGTTTTGGGTGAATTTAGGTTAAGAGGAATTTGCTGGAGTAGAAGAAAGTGAAAGAAGGGGGGAACCATTGGGTATATTTATATGAAATGGATTTGAGACAAAGTTAATGAAAGAGGATAAACTTTGAAATTCGGATGTCGGTCCCACCTTTGAAAAAGTGCCCAAAAAGGTAGTTTTCTTGGAAGTCGAAAATCTTCCGAAGGTATTTTATCTTCGGAAGTTTTGATAAAAAGCTTCCGAAGCTAAAATGGCTTCGGAAGAAATTTCAAAGATTATAGAGAATTTTGCTTCGGAAGACATTTAGACTTGGAGATTTTATTCTAAGATAAATAAAAGCTTCCGAGACTTAAATTGTTTTCGGATGGAAATTTTTCTTCAATAACATATAAGTATTTATATTCATTTATGCTTCCGAAGATTTTTATAAATTTTCTTCCAAAGGTAAGTTGAAATAAGTAGTTATTTGTTTTGGATGACATAATTTTCTTCCGAAAGTAAAGAGATATCTTCCGAAGTAAAAATTTATCAAAATTCTAAATAATCTAAGAGATAAAATTTTAAAAGATTTTTCTTCCAAAGTAAACAAGGGCTTATGAAGGTGATGAAATAGACAACTTGGGACACATAGATTTTAGAAATAATATGACGTAAGTTTAAAGAAAATCTATTCAAAGTTAATCATCCCAATAGCTGATATAAGATATTTAAATCTCTGTTCATCAAAAGCTTTGGTGAACAGATCGGCATATTGTTCATTTGTGTTAACTTTGACTAGTTTAATTAATCCTTTTTTAAAGTTATCTCTAATAAGATGATACCTGATGTTGATGTGTTTTGTGCTTGAGTGTTGCACATGATTCTCTATAATAGAGATAGCAATGTTGTTGTCTATGTGGATGGGAGTCTCTTTGAAGTTGAATCCATAATCCAGCATGTGATTCTAAATCCAAAGCACTTGAGCACAGCAGCTAGCAGCACCAATGTATTCAACTTCAGCAGTTGATGCAGACGCACAAGATTGTTTCTTGCATTGCCAAGAGACTATCCTTCCACCAAGGAATTGACATCCCCCAGATGTAGATTTTGCAGTCATATTGCAGCCACCATAGTCACTATCTGTATATGCATACAGATTGAAGTCAGAATTCTTTGGATACCAAAGGCCTAATGTAGAAGCACCTTTGCGGGATCTTAGAATCCTCTTGACAGTGACTAGGTGTGACATCTTGGGGTTGGCTTGATATCTTGCACAAATACATGTGGCAAACATGATATCAGGCCTGCTAGCTGTGAGGTACATAGAGACCCAATCATAGCCCGGTAAAGATGTTCATCTACACACTCCCCCTCAAGATCAGGTCCAAGGGAGTGGTTTCTGGCTATGGGTGTCTTAGCAACCTTACAGTCAGTCATGTTGAATCTTGTAAGTATGTCTTGTACATACTTTGACTGACTTATGAAGATGCCACTATCAACTTGCTTCACTTGAATTCCTAGAAAGAAATTGAGTTCTCCCATTACACTCATTTCAAATCTATTCTTCATCAGCTTCTCAAAGTGTGTGTAGAGCTTTGGATTTGTTGACCCAAAGATAATATTATCTACATATACTTGAACTAGCATTAAGTCATTTCCTTCTTCCTTTAATGAAGAGAGTTCCATCTATGGTACCTCTTTTGTAACCATGTTCACAGAGATACTGAGATAGAGTCTCATACCACTTTTTTGGATCTTGGTGTAGCCCATAAAGAGCTTTATCAAGCTTGGAGACATAATTAGGATGATTAGGATCTGCAAATCCAGGTGGTTGTTTGACATACACCTTTTCATCAATCACCCCATATAGAAAAGCACACTTGACCTCAAGCTGGTAGACCTTGAAATCCTTGGATGCAACAAAAGCTAGGAATATTCTGACAGCTTCAAGTCTTGCTATAGGAGCGAAGACATTTGTGTAGTCAATTCCTTCTTCTTGTGTGTACCCCTGGCAACTAGTCTTGCCTTGTTTTTTATGACAAGTCCTCTATCATCCTTCTTGTTCCTGAACACCCATTTCGTTCCTATGGTAGTCTTCCCTTGATGAAGAGGACATAGGTTCCAAACCTTTTGCCTTTTGAATTGAAGTAGTTCCTCCTGCATAGCTTCAACCCAACTTCCATCCTTTAAAGCCTCATCATCTTTCTTTGGCTCTATATAGGACAAGAAACAAGAGTGAAGACAAACATTTGCATCATGGGTTTATCCTCTTGTTCTTACCCTAGTGTCAACATCTCCAATGATGTTTGTGGTGGGGTGAGACTTGTGAATCCTTAGTTGAGGGATTACAACAAGTTGCTTAGAGAGATGTAAATTAGAGAAATTTAGATCAGACATTGAAGTTTCAACCACCACATCAGCACACTTATCAAGTGAAACTTAATCCAATGAGTGTGTGACATCATTTATGTTGTCTTCAATGGAGTGGTTATCAGCATCAAGAAACTCTTGATCACTATCACCACCGCCATTTCCTTCCACATTTGAAGCTCCTTTATTTGAGTGTTGTGCCTCTAAGCTGGAATTTGGTGGCACCTCAGATGTCAGCTGGATTTGATATGGTTGTGCTGATAGAAACTCCATCTGTAGGATTAGTTACCACTGGAGCTGAAGTACTATGATTTGATGGTCTTCTCAGCTCAAATCTTGGATTAGGATCACCTGCTGATAAGATATCTTTTGACCCTGAAACATTCTCACAATATTTGTTAAAACAGTTGGTAACTAAATCAAGATTAAATAGCAAATCGAGACCAGAACCTTTCACACTGGGAGTGTGCTCATTGAAAGTCACATTGGCTGACTCCTCAACTACTCTAGTTCTGAGATTGTATACTCTATAAGCCTTAGCTTGAGAAGAGTATCCAATAAAATATCCATCATCTGATTTCTCAGCAAATTTGGATATTTGGTCTTTGGTATTCAAGATGGTGCAAGGACATCCAAATTGTTAGGATCGTGTATTGAACGAAATACTAACTGATTAATGTGTATACCGAATCAAATAGTGCGAAATCCTATTTGATTCGCGATCCAATCAGTGAGAACGCACGTAGAATCAATTATGGATTGAATCTAAACGTTAAGAACGATATGGAATCGATCTAGTGCGATCTGTGAACTTGGAACAGGTTCTTAGAATTCTCTGGACGGCTAGGGTACGTCTGGAGTCGAA
This sequence comes from Flaveria ramosissima, assembly GCA_025215565.1. Lineage (NCBI taxonomy): Eukaryota > Viridiplantae > Streptophyta > Magnoliopsida > Asterales > Asteraceae > Flaveria > Flaveria ramosissima. The sequence continues at coordinate 31,892,996 of CM046044.1, read as the reverse complement.
GTGATCTGAATTGTTACGTTTTTCCACGAATTAGGTGGTATTTATAGGTTAGGGTTGCTCATTCGGGCGACTGAACCATTAGTATGGTTCAGTCGTGCGATTGAGATGCGGTTGATCCATTCGCATGACTGAGTGTTTAGTCGTGCGACTGAGCCAATCTCATGTTACAATCATACGACTGATCCAGTCTCCTGGTTCAGTCGTGCGACTGAGTCATTCGTATGAAGTTGTTCATGCGTGTCCATTCGCATGGGCCATTCGCATGAGAACTTCATAATACTAAGTTTGAATGTATTTATTAAGCATTACATTATCAAGATTCATTCAAACAACCACAAACCTATATAATCAAGTCAATATGCGTTAAACAACTCATTAATGAAATATTAAACATTATAAACACAACCAAACATTTACATTTCATTAAGTACCCAACTCTTACATAAGTGTAAGACACTAAAGACATATTACATTCAGTTCAGAAACTAGGGGCACATGTACCTACAAACTCCCTCTTGGACCTAGTTTCGTCTAATGTCTTACCTTCTTCATAACCTCTTCATACTTCTTGTACTTCTCTTCTTTTGTGACTCCTGCGTGTATTTCAAACGCAAAGCAGAGTCGTATAACATTCTGAAACTGTAGAGCTTGTACAATATCTTGAGAGTCATAGAATAGTGGCCACTTGTATAATGTGTATACATCATTTGCAGACAAGTTTGTGAGCCACATCGGGTCAGATACCCTAATAGTATCTATTTTGCCCTCTTTGTTCAAGACTATGACTGCCTCTCCTGTCCTCCAATCATAGTACCACCATTTGAAGTGTGAAGTGAAGTCCTGTGGCATTTCCCGTTGTGGGATCTTAGACATGGTGTGCGGAGGACTCCACTTCAGCACTATTCTCGGTTTTCCAGTTATGGCATCAACCTCAGACCTTCGGATATACCTCGTTGGTTGTTGAGGTTTGAAGTTGACCCATCTGGTGTGGTACTCTCTCTTCAGAGCTGCTTCAAACCATCCAGACATCTTGCATGGATCAGCGTATAGCAATTTCAGCTTCGCTAACTAGTTCAGCTCAAATCCAGAAAGAGTCTTCAGGTCATGTGGGAACCTGAAGTACTCGATCCCTTGCTCACGTTTAAGTACATAAACGTTGAGATCTTCAAAATATGCCCATGCTATGATTCTGCCCGACACCTTGTGATGTTTCTTCACTTTGTACAACTTGGTGTAGACAGTCGACTTTGATGCACTGCATTGGGCTCTTATTTCTTCAAAGCATGCAACCCATTCTGCCTTTCTGATATTAACTTCAGTATCCGAGGCTTGGGCCTTATCTTCCGTCTTGTCCGACTCTTGTTCCAGTTTATCCAGAGTCTCCAAGGTTTCACTGACTAGATTGTCTCCCAGATTGGGAATGACATTACCCGCATTGTTAGTGTACTCTGGATAATGCTGGTCAGTGACATCTTCAATCTTGATTTCATCCACATCGTTGAGCTCGTCGTCACTTTCCACATGGACTGTTGGAGCGTCTTTCACGATCACGTCGACATTGAGTTTGAACATTTCTGCTATTTGCTCGTCAGTGAGATTGTGAAAGATCTCTCCTTCTTTAGGAGTGTACATCACCGATCTCCTGACTATACCCTGCAGATCAAGAATCAACGTGAGCTGAGTCTTGATCTGTTGGAGGGGAGCGACATCATATTCATCCCTCTAAAAGTTTGGATCTGCTTGATTTAGACATTCAACACAGCAATCATTAGTTAATAATCAAAACAGAAACATCAAAATTAAATATAAACATTCATTTCATTAATATGATACAAGATTCAAATACATATGATTTAAATAACAAAAACAGCTAAGTATTACTCTTGTCCTGGATCATATTCTCTTCTGCTGACGGGGCGGTTGTGGAGGCACCTTGATCTTGTGCTTTCTTCTTCCTCCTCTCACTTGCAGGTGTGGCACCCGCAACAAATGTGTCATCTTCATCATCATCAATATCATCATCACCAGCATCATCACCAACATCAGTATCATCCTCAGTTTCATCACCATCATCATCATCATCATCATCACTGTCATCATCAATATCATCTCCATCTCCCTCCTTGATCTTTAAGGGCTCTTCCTTTGATCCCTTGAGCCGCAGCATGATGGTCTTGTTGGTGGTCTCCAACTCCTCTATCCTTTTAGCTGATTGGGCATGCTGCTCCCGGAGTTGGGACATCTCTACGTGCTGTGCATCCATCAGCTGGGCCTGCTGCTCTATCTGCTGGGCCTGCTGCTCTATCTGCTGTGACTGCTGAGAATCCTGCAGAGACTGGGCAGCAGTAAGGTCTACTAGTTGACGAATCTGAGCAGTCTTCTCGTCATCGGCAGCCAACAGTCTCAGCACCATACGGTTAAGTGCCAAGAGCTGTTCCTCTACCCCACTAGGAGGTAGAGGTGATCCAGATGTATAGGCGGGGTGTGATGATGGGCCGGCATGGTGGCTAGTGATGGTGATGGTGGCAGTGGTGAAGATTGGGGTTGGTCTAGATGAAGGTGGTGGTGGATGAGGTGTGGTAGATATGGTGGTAGCTGGGATGGTGCTAGTAGGTGGAGTGGTGGTAGTAGGTGAAGTGGTGGTAGTAGGTGGAGTGGTGGAGGTGGAGGTAGTAGTGGTGGTGGTGATGAAAGTCAACCTTCTCTTCTTCTTCTTCTTCAAACCGTAGGGCTGAGCCATCCTTTTCTTCCTCGATCCCCTCGAGGTGGATGCTCCCCCTGGAACACTGCTGGTCTGATCGGGAGCATAAGTAGGATCAGGGTCAGCCTCCCCATATTCGCCAGGGCGTCCACCAACCTCCCGTATACCTCGGTCGGTGGCAACCACCCGACTCCCCACAGTGCGGGTTAGGGGCTCCTCATCAGGACAAAAGTCCTGATGGAACCCTGCAGCCTCTGCTCCATCATGGGTGGATGCTGGAGATGCTCTATCACCAGTGGGGGCCCTCTGTTGAGTGGGCCCTGCATCTCCACCATCACCGCTATCATCGTCGTCTGAATCATCGTCTGGGCGCTCTATCAGCTCAACATTCGAATCACTGTCTACGTGACGCCATTTACGCCTCCCCGGCGCCACGTAGTCCACCTTGGCAAGATAGCCTATGAGTCTCTTTACTAGGGGCTTGACTTGCTTTCCCCGGTAAACTTTCATACGACCCAGCGTCGTATCGTCCATAATCTCTAATGCCACGACATCATGGCTCTCCTTTGGAAGTGTGGGTAGCTGAAAGGGTGGTTCAGCACCAGTGCCACGTAGGCATTTTGTATCTTGTCTGAAAGGTCGTCGAACCCACCCTTTCGTGTGCCAAGTACTTGTACTGAGGACACAGGTTGCTCTTGTTGAGCACCCCTGAGTTGATATCCCCAGCGTACTTCATCCTCATGAAGCACCCTCTCACCGTCAGTGGGTGAAGTCTGGTGGGGTGGTCTGTGTCATCTCCCAACCCAAGTACACGCTGAATGTCTTCAGCGGTGATTCTATATCCAAACCAAAGATAGAGCTCCTAATGCAGTACGGCTCACGTGATCAGTCAACTGATGCATTCTCCCAAAAGGCTTGTTGTAGAGACCTGTAAGGGGTGCATGGTGTAGAAATAGCCCGGTGGATCCTGGATCGCTTAAGGAAATCGATGATCCCTGCAAACTCCACCCCATTCCGACTTGTGGAGTCTAAGTGAGCACAAATGTTGTGCTTAGGGTTGATAGACCATCTATCAGCCATCTATCTGTAACACAAGACACATAAACATTAGATGATCACACGACACAAATCAGTTCTAATTAACTTGATTGAATTCATTCTGGTTCATTCATGCGATTGAACCATGCGACTGTGTTCCCACGGTTGTCATGTCATGCGACTAGATTCAGTCGGGTGAATGAACAGGCGACTAAGTTCAATCGGTTGACTGAGCCTGCGATTGGTTCAGTCGGCCGACTGAGCTCATTCGTATGATCCATTCGGCCGATTGGGCCATTCGACCTACTCAATCGTGCAATTGGAGTTCATCCTGGCGTCCAGTCGCATGACCCACTGTTCGGTCGACTGGGATTCGAATCTTGACCAATTCGTGAACTTAAACGTTGTGTAATGGCTCTTTAGACTCGCATTTACTTAACTAATAACCTAATGACTTTAATTTTAACATTGTACTTGTTTTAAGTAGGTTATTAGTCCATTAAGAGGTTCGGTTCTTGTGAGGGTCGTATTTCACAGATTAGGGCACCATTCCTCCAGATTTCGGTGAGATTTCAACTCATTGTACCTGTATAATCGCACACAAACGTTAGACTATCAATAGAAGTATAAAATCTTGGTCTGATGAAATTTTGGCAGAGTAGCGGTTGGCTATGCGATCAGAGGGCGATTAGGGGGTGATGAGTCGAATGCGATCGACTGTGCCCTATTTATACTGAATTGGAGTTCAATCGGCCGACTGAACCCATTCGCTCATTTCATTCGGGCGAATGGACCTCAGTCGTGCGATTGGCTCAGTCGATCACCTTCAGTCGGCCGACTGGAGTTCAGTCGGGCGACTGGCTCATTCACACACTCTCATTTGGTCGAATGGCTCATTCTGATAAGCCATGGTCCATACTCATGTCCATTCGACTATATAAGGCATGAGTATGGTCCATTCGTACGGTTGGTCCATACTCATGGTCCAGTCGTGCGAATGGGTTATACTCATGACTTTTTGCCTTTATAACCAATTTTCACTTACACCCTTTTAAACTGTTGATTTAACATTATGAACCTTTGATCATCTCAGATATGATTATTTTAACTTGAAAAACTTTTGACCACCTCAGACGCCATCCTTTTAAAACACTTTGTCACCTCAGACGTGACCCATTTACCTTTGAAAACACGTGTGGTCACCTCAGACGTGACCCTTTTAGGTGATATACTCCCTTACTGAATTCCATGATGTAGTCCGATGTTTAACAAACTAAATTGACAAAATTTAAACAAAATAAAGGAACTAAAACTGAAAAAAATAAAACTAAGACATCTTTTTGTGGTTTTGTGAGGGTAAATCCTAAGATAGAAATCTAATGGATTCAGTTCCGGAACAGGCAGCTTCAATCTATTTTAACCATAACTGGATCAATTCAAATTGGAATCATACAGAAAAGTCAAATCATTCGAGACATGTTATCAAAAACCTTTTGATGCACTATTCTTGTTTTTCATCCAGAGTCATTAGCAAATTTAGGAAATCATACTGGTACTATTAGATCCCCACATTGATTTGGACTTTCAAGAATTGTAGCCACGATGATTGTCAGTATACTGGTCCTCTTAAATCCATACACAGACTTTTGACACAGATTGGTGATAGTTTAAGGTTTAATTATTTCAACCAACATTTGTGAATCCCACGCTTATGTGGTAATCAACATTCCTCAGGATATTTTTGAGCGGTCTACGGGTATTTTGACAAGAAGAAACTATTCTTAGAGCTTTCAAAGAGAAGCCAAGCCTCAGGTCAGTGTCATCGCATAGCAGAGAGACGGCAAACAACAATGAATTCTAGAATATCTAGGTTATGCTTATCCTCAGGTCAGTGCCATCACACAATAGGAGGCACACAACCTATCTTCTTGTTAGAGCATCTTTATTTTTCTTTTGCACATAAGGCACGAACAACATAAGTTATTAGCTTGATAGCGTTTGCTTTTCATTTTTTCCGTGCTTTGCTCTATTTATGGTCATCCGCTCATATTTGTGGCGTTTATTTGCTCGTCACCCCTTATTGGAATATTATTGATTGTGTTAACCAGTGATAAGATGGGAATCCACAGTCAGTCGAACAACTTAGTTTGATCCTGAGATCACCAACCAGGTCTAATCATCTATTGTGTTGAATCTACCGACATATCATCTGTGGTCTAGCAACCTCTAGGTCTACTTTCGTTGTGTTACCTTAGTAGTAACCAGTTTTGCTATCATTTTTCCTTTTATATTGCTCAGACTACACAGACTTATACTTTGAATTTAGCATTTTATCTAATTTAAACTTTTAAAGTCCCACTTGATTTGTTCCTGTGTACTATCATTTTCCAAAGTCATTGAATCGATATCACAGATACGATCTACTTTCTATCAGCTTGCCTCTCCTTCTCCCTCGTTTTTTTTATTTTTTTTATTATTTTTTTTAATGTTGTTAACTAAACCTATTCTCCCCCTAAAATTCTAAAACCATAAACGATTTGCGCTTTTAGGATTTTAATAGGCAAAGAAATAACATCAGATTAATTTAAACAGAAAATAGAATAAATAAAGGAAATAAAAATAAAAAATGGACTAAATGCATCGGACTAAACATGGTCATCATCTGGAATTACATCACTTTTCTTTTTAACACCGTTGACCTCTAACAAATATAGAAAACGTGGTTTGTCAAAAGCCTTTGTATAGAGGTCAGCGCGTTGAAAATCAGTGTTTATTTTTACCACATCGATTAAATTCTTTTCAAAACAGTCACGTATAAAGTGATATTTTATGCCGATGTGTTTGGTCTTAGGATGTTATATCGGATTTTTAGTTACTGTAATTGTAGCAGAGTTATCAATAAAAATAGGAGTAGAAGTGAAATTCAAACCGTAGTCCCGCATTTGCTGTTGAATCCAAATGATTTGTGAACAGCAACTTGCAACAACAACATATTCGGCTTCACAGGTTGACAAAGCAACCGAGGTCTGCTTCTTACACTGCCAGGTCACTAATTTCCTCCCAAAGAATTGACACCTTGCTGATGTAGACTTGTAGTTCATCTTGCAGCCACCGTAATCCGAGTCACTATACACTGTAAGCTCGAAGTCATCGTCATGAGGATACCACAACCCAAGTGTTGGAGTACCCTTCAGATAACGAAATATCCTTTTGACCCCTATCAGATGGTTAACCTTTGGCTTTGCTTGATATCTTGAACATAGACATGTAGCATACATGATATCAGGTCTTGAGGCAGTGAGGTACATGAGAGATCCAATCATTCCTCGGTACATGGTGGCATCAACCAGATCACCATTCTCGTCGGGTGCTACATCATGATTTGTAGCAAGTGGAGTTCCGGCTGCGGAAGCATTTTCCATGTCAAACCGACTGAGAATGTCTCCTACATACTTGGTCTGATGTAGGAAAATCCCTTTTGGTGTCTGATCCACCTGTAACCCGAGAAAGAATTTCATCTCTCCCATGGCACTCATCTCAAATTTAGCCTTCATTACTGCTTCAAACACTTTACATAAATCTTCGTTCTTTGACCCGAAGATGATATCATCAACATAGATTTGAACAAGCAGCAAATCACCATCTTTCTCTTTGATAAACAGTGTACAATCAATAACACCTCTGTGAAAGCCGTGTTTCACAAGGTGAGTCGAGAGTTTCTCATACCAGGCCCTTGGGGCTTGATGAAGCCCATATAAAGCCTTGTCGAGTTTGTAAACTCTATCCCAATGAGCCTGACGTTTCTGACCCTGAAGTAGAGGCTTGAGAAGGACCAGCTGAGCTTGACACAAAAGCTGTTTGAAGTGGTGCTCCAGACGTTTTGGCTTGTGGAGTCGCGTTGTACAGTGCCGGATTCTGAGTATAAGAAGACTTTTGAGCTCTGTATTTCATCCTTAATGCTTCCTCTCTCAGCTTCATAATGAAATCATTTATGTCCAACTTCGCTAGCATACCATTCTATCTGAGATTGGAGACAAAAGAAGCCCATTTCTCTGGCAACCCATCTACAAAGTTTGACACTTTGTCCTCCATGGTCGTTGTAACTCCATGAGTGTGTAGCTCACTTATCAAGTGGTAGAACCTATCGATGACATCATCCAAGCTCTCATTACCCATCGACGAGAAGTTTTCGAACTCTTTCTTTAACTCTTTAGCCTTTATGGCTTTCAATGACGCATTCCCATCATACCGTTTCTCCAGCTCATCCCATAGCTTCTTTGCTTGCTTGTTCTTTCAGAAAATTGATAGAAAATGTCCTTAGGAATTGACTGAGTAAGCAAAGCATAAACTCTCTTTTTTGCATTGTACTTAACTTTTTGTCCATCAGTCATGCCACCTAGTGTAAGTTTGACTTCATCAGCACCTACTGGCATACAATACCCCGTCTCAATTGCTTCCCACATATTGGGATCTACTCCATTTAAGTAGATCTCAAAACGTTGCTTCCAGTGTGAGAATTCATCTAAAGTGATTAGCTTAGGGGGTTTGTTGTGATTCCCTACTTCACTCTCCAGTAGCAGTAAATTCTAAATACGTGAGTCTTTCTCTGCTGTGAATGCTGAGTATTGGTCCTCTATTGCGATTAACTTTAGTCTTTGGAACAAACTGTTTCACTTTTGCGAATGGAGCTGTGTGATTGGGCTATTCGTGCGATTGAACAATGTGAATGGTTCAATCGTGCGGCTGAACTAATACGGATGGTTCAGTCGGGCGAATGAACGGATGTGGTTGAGCAATGCGAATAGACTACTCAGTCGTACGAATGGAGGTACGAATGAGTCCAATCGTGCGTATGAGGGATGCGAATGTGTCCAGTCGTGCGATTGAGTCAATCGTGCGACTGAAGCTGCTGGATTTTGAAAATTTCTAGGTTTAAGGTGTTTTGGCCGTAAAAACCCGAATTTTCACTAACCCTAATTGCCGTATGCCGGAAAAACCAAACTTTATGAGCAGGAGACGTCTAAGACACTGTTTGACACGAAAAGATTGCGTTTTTAGTGAAAAACACAAATTTTGTATAAAAAACGATTGAATCACACGTAATCAAGAGCCAAAGCTCTGATACCACTTGTTAGGATCGTGTATTGAACGAAATACTAACTGATTAACGTGTATACCGAATCAAATAGTGTGGAATCCTATTTGATTGGCGATCCAATCAGTGAGAACGCACGTAGAATCAATTATGGATTGAATCTAAACGTTAAGAACGATATGGAATCGATCTAGTGCGATCTGTGAACTTGGAACAGGTTCTTAGAGGTCTCTGGACGGCTAGGGTACGTCTGGAGTCGAAGTGATCTGAATTGTTATGTTTTTCCACGAATTAGGTGGTATTTATAGGTTAGGGTTGCTCATTCGGGTGACTGAACCATTAGTATGGTTCAGTCGTGCGATTGAGCCATGCGGTTGATCCATTCGCATGACTGAGTGTTCAGTCGTGCGATTGAGCCAATCTCATGTTACAATCATACGACTGATCCAGTCTCCTGGTTCAGTCGTGCGACTGAGTCATTCGCATGAAGTTGTTCATGTGTATGGTCCATTCGCATGGGTCATTCGCATGAGAACTTCATATTACTAAGTTTGAATGTATTTATTAATCATTACATTATCAAGATTCATTCAAACAACCACAAACCTATATAATCAAGTCAATATACGTTAAACAACTCATTAATGAAATATTAAACATTATAAACACAACCAAACATTTACATTTCATTAAGTACCCAACTATTACATAAGTGTAAGACACTAAAGACATATTACATTCAGTTCAGAAACTAGGGACACATGTACCTACACAAATGACCTGAGAAAACCAATGAAAGGTTTTCTCTTGTGCCAAAGTTCAGAAGGAGTCTAACCATGAGTCTTGACTACTAAAACTCTGTTTTGCACATAGCAAGCAATGTTTCTGCCAAGACGGTGATGGCAGTTTAGAGTCAAACAACATAGTTCTTGCAGCTTCAATTAGTGTCATGTTTCTCCTCTCAGCAACACCATTTTGCTGAGGAGTCCTGGGAGCACTATATTGTCTTGAAATTCCTTTTTCATCACAAAATATATCAAGCTTTTGGTTCTTGAATTCAGTTTCTTGATCACATCTTATGGTCTTGACCTTGTGATCAAATTGATTCTCAATCTTTAAGATGAAACTTTTCAAGATCTCAGGAGTCTCATCCTTAGTTCTAAGGAAGAAGACCCAAGTGAACCTTGTAAAGTCATCTGTGATCACTAAACAGTATGAGGTCCTTCCTATGTAACAAAGAGATCCATATGTAACAAGTGTAGTGGAGTAGTGATAGAGTTTCTTTCCTTTGGCTTGTGAGATACTTTGTGTTGCTTTCCTTTGAGGCATGCAACACAGTGATCATCACTTGTAAACTCTTTCTTTGGCATTCCAGTTACCAAATCATTCTTAATTAGTTTATTCATGTTCTTAAGGTTTACATGGCATATTCTTTTATGCCATAGTTTAGACTCATCACTATTTGCTTTAGATAGAAAGCTTGAAACTTCTCCTGAGGGAGATGTTTCTTGCAAGTCCATCTTGTATATGTTCCCTCTCCTGGGGGCTCTGAGCAGGATATGCTCTTGAGGAATAACCATCCCGGGCTTGAGAACAATGCACTCATGCTCAGTAAAAAGCATGTTGTGTCTCTGATCACAAAATTGAGATACACTCAGAAGATTATATCCAAGCTCTTTAACAAAATTTACATTCTCAATGCTGAGTTTACCATTTGTGACCCTGCCCCTTCCAGTAATGTAACCTCCAGCATCTCCTCCAAAAGCAACCGGCCCTCCATCAATTTTCTCAAAATTTTGGAGTAGTGACCCATTGCCTGTCATGTGCCTGGAATAGCCACTATCAATGATCCATACATTCTTGTTTGTCTTGTGATGTTCCTGAATAAAAGAGATGTTTAGTTACATTTGAAAACCCAAGCCTTGTTGGTCTTGGGCTCATCAAAAGAAGTTGAAGACAATGCAACAGTAATTGATCATATAGTTAGAATTGGAGGATCATTTGCTGATGTTGATAAAGAACTTTCAGTAATATGGTCTTTCTTTGTCTTCCATACCACCTTTGGAAGCTTAGACTTGACCTTCAATGCTTCAGAAGTTTTGACAACTTCAGAAGTTTTGGAGACAGGACCTTCGGAAGATCTTGCTATCACTGCAGCAGGCTTCAGTACTTCGGAAGTATTCCTTTCTTCTGAGACCAATTTTCCTTCCGAAGGCAAGTCTTCACTTGTCTTCTTCTTCATTTTGGATCTTCCGAAAGGAAAAGAGTTTCCTTCCGAAGCTTGCTTCTGCTTTAACTTCTCAGAAGTTTCTTTCTTGATCATGTGGACAGTACTTTTAGGAATGTAGAAGCAATCCTTTGCAAAATGAGAAGTACTACCACACATGACACAATCCATTTTTTCCTTCTGAGAGTCTTCCTTTTGAGAACAAAGCAGAACTTGATCACTTTCTATTTTCATCTTCATCTTTGCAGATGATGTGGTAATTCTTTTAGGGTGAGAACTACCTTTGGAGTTGGATGGTTCAAGTTGTGCAGCAGTGATACATAACTGATCAGCCTTCTTCATGATGCTGGGATGATTTGAACATGAACTAGAACTCCTGGTACTAGAGTTCAAGTTTGCGTCTTCAGCCTTAACCACTTCAAAACCAGCAGAGAAAAAAACTTGCTTCTGCATAGAGTTAAAAATGGCCTTGATCTCTTGAGCCTTCTTGGATTTTCTTTTGGCCTTCCTAATCAAGTTCTTTCTTTTAGACTTGGTCATCCCGTCTTTGTTTCTCTCCTCAGGAGAATAGTGACCCATCTTAGGATGCTCTTCTTTACTTGTAACATCTTGTAATTTTGTTAGTTAAAAGTTAACATCGTTAAATTCCTGTAAGGACCACGGTTGTCATTTATGAAACTATGTGGATTACTTATGCTTGTTTTTCTTGTTTTACTTTATATCTTTAATTTAAATAATAATTAAAACTATTAAAATGAACATAATAATAATAATAATAATAATCACAATCATAACAATAATAATAATAAATTATAATAATAATGACAATAATAATAGCTAAAATAATAATAACAATGACCATAATAATAATACTAATAATTATAGTAATAATTCATGGTATTACAACTCTTGCTTATTATGCTTTAATAATAAAAATGATAAGTAAAAAATAAATTAAAAATGATAATAAAAATAGAAATAATAATTTATAAAAGTTAAATAATTAACAAGTTAGAATAATGTTAAAAACTTAAAGTTTAATTAGGTTAAGGGGGCACTTATGTCAATTTGGGTAATTTAAATAAAAGTTTTTGCATAAAATCAAAACCACAGGGACTAAATGTGTAAACTTCGAAAACCCAAATCACCCCCCTTCTTCTCCCCGTCGACCGTCGGCCAAGGAAGTCCGGCCACCTCCGGCGAGCCCTAAACAACCAAAAGACTCGATTAAAAACGCAATTAAGCCGCATCTTAATCATCTAAGTCGGTTTCGAAACCTTAACCTCCAATAATTCGAACAAACTGAAGGTAATCCAACGAATTTAAACTTGAAACCGAAACCAAAATAAATTTCACTCGTTTCTATTCTCAAATCGAGTTAATAACCAAATTAATTGAGCATAAACGTACACTTAATCATTTAGAACCCAATGATTTGTTCAATTACATCAAAACAACGATTATCAGGTGAATTAGAATCAAAAAAATATCGCAATCTACAACTAGGAGTTCATCATTGCTCGGGAGTTTTGAATCCTAATTGATAAGGGGCTTTTGGTCGGACTCAATCCCCCAAGCTTTACACGGGGTTAATTCGGGTGGTGTTATCGATTCATACCAAAAACTTGTCTTCCTCACGATCGCGGCTGTGTTCGTACTCATCTCCATCAATTCGTATCAAATCACGTAAGTTACACACACACCTAGCCTCGATTTTACATGGGGAATCAAAGCCCCATGTTTAATTGGATTATCGTTCTCGAATTTCAGGTCAATCGGATTGAATCCGAGACCTAGGGTTCATGGGAAGAGGGGTTTTGTGTAAATATATGTTTTAATGATTTGAACCGGAGTCTAAACAAGACTTGGGGCGCTGGCCCGCCGGTTGGAGCTTTGGACATACACAAAGGGGACCCGGGTTCGAACCCGGGCACCCTCAAATATTTTTTTAAGCTTTTCAGCCTTTAAATAAATTATAGAAAATATTTAATAAGTATAAAAAAATGGTTTTGTAAACTTTAAATTTTTTTGGACATCAAATTATTTTCTGTAATTATTTTTCTTTCTAAATTTAAATAATTAAATATCTTTCTAATAAAACACTTTAACAAAGGTTATTTTTGGATTATTCCCATTAAAATGGATTTTTGATAATAAATTATTATTGGTCCAAATATTACCTTTAAATTATTATCGTTAAAATCATGATTATTTCATATGTTTATTCAAATTTTATATTTAGACTTTACTGGTTATTATAGATGATTTAATATTATTTTCTTTGTAATAAAATACGTAAATGGTATATTTCTTCGTTACATTATTTAGAGTACTACGAAAATCCTCAAATTCCACTTAAACCCTAGTTCTCGTTAAATCGTTAAATTTAACATTAAATTTAAATCTTGTAAATGTATATACGCTTAGGTACCTTGTGAAGGATTACGTTGGAACGTTGCTTATTATTCTTATTAATCGTCACTTATATACTTATTGATCATGTGAGTTTCCTTGCACCATTTTATATTATTTCACACCGTTTTGGGGTGAAACATGTTACATTATTTAACTTACACTTGTAAACGTTTTATTCTTGTAATGCACTTGCAATTCATACTTATATTTTGTCATGGTTATTTGTGTTATTGTAAGTCTTATATGAAATACATATTATGTTGACAATCATTAACTATTGCTAGCCTGACAACGTCATAGATCTATTGGCCTGACAAGCCTATTTGGTGCTAAAGCCGATGTATTGCCAACTCCTGATGATGTATGACTTGTTCATCATGGGAACCAAGTACACTTAGCCAATAGTATAAACTTGTAAACTTGTAATCAGTCGAGGTTTGATTGTAGCTAATGTGTTCTATAAACTTGAATAACTCATAACCTTTGACCATGAATTGCTACTTGTAATCTTTTGATATATTATGTATATTAAACCCTTGGAAACTCACCAACTTCATAGTTGACCCTTTATTTTCAACATGTTTCAGGAAATACCCAAGTTTGAAGTCATCATTTGAAGTTGGCATAAAACTAGGATTTGTACCTAGATTAAAGAATAAAAAGCTTGGATTATTTGTTATGTTTTGACTTGTTTTATGTTAAGACTTATTGTTGTATTTACTTTTGAAACTTATAATATATTTTCATTTAAAGATAGCGTTATGTGGTTGTGAACAATCTTAACACTCACATCTAGATGATTCCGCCCTCAAGGTTGGGGTGTGACAGATTGGTATCAGAGCCCATAACTATAGGATTTAGGTTATTAGAAATAGTGACCTAGACTATAGTTTATGCATGAACCTTATAGAATAATATTTATATTCTTGTAAAAGTATATTGTTTGCATGCTACATAATGCTATGCCTCCTTATGTGCAACTTGATGCCTTAGCATATGATTGCCTTGTAAATGCTTAAATTTTGTTACTTATCTCCCCTAGATTTATTCTTGACTCTTTGATTATCCTCGACAAATGAAACATCCTAAACTTATTCTCGACGTCACGTGGGATCGTGCACTTTATATCGTGGGTTTAATTCCTTAGACTCTATGTCTTATCTATGAAAATCTCATCAAGGTTTTGATTTCATGAACCTAAGAAATTTGTATGACACATAGACACCTGTATTCTGGTTTTCCTGGCAAAAGGCATTCGGGCTAAGGTAAGCATTTCGCATAAATCCTACCTGACTAGTTATGCTTACCTGGGGATTTCTGGGATGAGTGAAAAACTATGGTCAACATAGACAAGTTTTTAAGGCAAATGGGTCAATTTACCTTGACGTGTCAACGTTTCCAAATGGTAATGCGTTACCAAAATGGAATCATTCCATGTGCCTTACAACTCTTGATTTATCCTTGTTTAAATTACTGTTCTTTTATATCCACATTCCCGTGACTAACTCATTTTGTATCCAGCATGTCTCGTCACCATGGATGTCACACCCCGACCGATGGCGGAATCATCGGGGCGGACGAATGTGAATCGATTGCTCATAGCACATGGTAGTAAATACGTTGAAGTAATATTAAATGTCATTTTCATTGAATAAAACTAATTAATCAATACATTACAATCAATTAATAACATAATAAAATTTGTCTTTAACTTTGACTAAGTCCAAATCCTAAGTGTGCATTTAGAAGTCCACTAATCTTAATTCCTGAAATCATGTGAGAAAGTAACGAGTCAGCTAACGAATTAGCCGGTGAGTAATCACAGGTTTGAATACATATATAGATTGATTAAATGATTGAAAACAATTCAATTCACATGGCAATATCAAGACTTATAATGCAATAGTGTAACATAAAAGACAAACCAACACAATCAAACCTAATGACTGAATTGACTCGGTCCGCAGACGAAGCCTTATAGAACGAATGATTCCGGTTCCAATCACCACGCGACTAAACAAATGGGGTGGATTTGTCAAACCAATAGATCTATCATTCTTACCGTGGTTGCATGAATTAATGATTGTATTATCAAGTTTATCTGACTATGAACACATAATTACAAGTAATAACATAGCATGCAGTGAATTGAATTTAGAATGAAATAGAATAACAATGAATAACAATAATTGAATATTGAATCACATGATTTTCCCAAAATATAAAATATAAAAATGGGCAATGAATACTCACATTGTATAATGATAGTTGTATGGTTCATAAGGAAACTTGGATGTTCAAGAGTCAAGGGTGATGTCCTAAAGGATAAAAAAACAATAACTTGAGGACAGAATTCATTACAAGACGTTAGGACGTTTAGAGATTGCCAAAAGGCGAAAGCTAGATTGAAAAAGAATTGTTGCACAATTTTTCAGATACTGGACAGAATGTTTGGTACGTGTTTGAATAGGTTTTAAAAATATCAAACGGTTTCAAAAAATTATAAAAATTTACAGTTAACTATTTCAGAGTCTTCCGAACAACTTTTGTTTAGAAACGTTTTTATGAAAAGACCTGTAAATAGGTCAAAACAGCAGCACAAGACAGAAGGTGCTGAATGCGTACTTATCTTGTGAAGGCTATTGTTGAGTCGTCCGATTGGGTTTGAAGATGTATAAACTATCGTTAAAAAGTTAATTTGATGAACTTAATATTGGAATCTGAGTTTACTAAAATTTAGTTTGTTATGACCAAGTTATGGTCAGTTGAAATCAGACTATATTCTGCCAAAATTATAGTAAGGCACTTATGTGCACTTTTAAAATTGTTAAAGCATGAAACGGGTTAGAACAAATTTATTATGTCGATATATGGTATGTTAGACTTCATTTGAGTTATAAAAATATTGCAAGACTTTAGCATAGACATCACTTAGAGAAATAATCTTGTGGAATAACCGAATGCGGCGGCATAGCCGTCCATATGCAAACGGGATTCTTTGTTTACGTTTGCGTGTTGTTAGCTTGATTTAGAAATGACAGTGAATGTTATAAGGTTAGTGAATGTTAGAAGATTCGTGATCAAATGATAACGATTAAAATTAAAAGAGATTTAGTTGAAGAAAGAATAAAAATAAGAACATAAAGTCATGAGAACAATTGGATGTTAGGATGATTGAAACAATGTATAAATACATAATATAAAAGCAACATAATATTACCTTAGTATTAGAAACTTCTTGAAATTACTTGTAAAAGAAAATTCTTGAAATTGATCAAAACTAATGGATGAAAGAAAGATATGTGAATGAGATTTTTGAAGAATGATCAAATGAAAAATGAGGCCTAAAGCTTGCTTTTATAGTTGAAGTTAGGAGGAGGTTATGAATGGTGTTCATGGTGAGTTATAAGTCTTTCAAAAGGGGGTTATGATTGGAATTTGAAATAAATATAAAATAAAATAAATAATTAATAGAATCATTACAATTTAAACTCTAAATATATTAAAACCTAATTTTAATTTAATCATCTTAGTTTTTTTATACAATCAATATAGATTTTATAAACTCATAAAACTTTGCAATTTCATTATTTATTTTTATTGAATATTTAAAATTTTATAAATTTTAACCTTTTAAAATTTATTTTATAAATTATAGAGTTTAAGTTACATTGACTAAGTGACACATTTATTGTTTTTTGAACACAAAAATAAATAAAATAACTAAATAATAAATTTGATTTATAATATTGACTCAAATGGATTTGGGTTTGGGTTTATAGCTTGAAAATGGGTCGGATGTTACAATGGAAAGCGTGGAAGTTCCGACCGTAAGCTAGCCGCCATGATTGCACGTCAAATGGTTGCCGTCATCCCAACCATGGTTGCTGAACTCAATAGCACCATGATGACCAACGCTAGCAACAACAACAATGGCAATGGTCAAGGGGAAAATAGTGCGAATCAAGGGCGCAACAATCAAACCTGCACTTTCAAGCACTTTAGTTCATGCAAGCCCACTAGTTATAGTAGCAAGGAAGGAACCACTGGTCTTCTCGAGTGGTTCGAAAGTATGGAGAATACGTTCATCAATTGTGAGTGCCCCGAGGCACTCAAGGTTCGTTATGCCACTAGTATGCTCCAACAAAGGGCACTTACTTGGTGGAATAGCGAGAAAAGGAACCGTGGTGCTGAAGCTATGTTAGCACTTACTGGGATGAGTTCAAGAACATAGCCATCGCGAAGTTCTGCCCGGGGAGTGAACTACAAAGACTGGAGGAGGAATTTTGGAACTTAAAACAAGATGGTGGTGACCATTTGGCCTACTCAACTAGGCATCATGAGTTGAGCATACTGTTGCCCCATATGGTCGACACTGTCCCTCGCAACATCGAGAAGTTCATCAAGGGTGTACCACCCCAAATTCAAGATGTTGTGGTGGGTAGTCGACCCACAACTTTAGAAGAAGCCATCACTATCACCGCTCAACTCGCTGAAAAACCATATACGAGCGGGCACCATGTCTGTGAAGGGTGCTAAAAAGGTGGAGAAGACGGCTACTGAAGCCGTTAAGGAGACCAAAGCTGAACCATCCTACAACAATAACAACAAGAAGCGCAAGTTCACTCCGGCTCGTAACTATGCTGTGGCTGCACCCAAACCACCGCAACGACAACTTGTACCTGTGGCTGCACCTTTGGCTCAAGTGCTTGTGGCTAGGGCCTATGCTGGTCCTCAACCTATGTGCAACATCTGTAGGTACCATCATCCGGGGAACGCTCCGTGTCGTATCTGTACGTTGTGCGGTAAATATGGACACTTGGTGGCGACTTGTCATCGTGCTCCAAACAATGCCGCGATGGTTACGAATCGTGTTTGCTACAATTATGGGAAACCTGGTCACATCCGCCCACAATGCCCTCGTCTTGTGGGTAATGTTCCACAAGCCCGAGGACGTGCTTTCAACATCAATGCTAACCAAGCACAAGCAAACAACGATGTGGTGAACGGTATGCTAAACCCAACCTCAACTTTCATGATCTAATTCTTTTGATGCTTTACCTGTATCGTTAAATACCTTTAAAACTAGACAGGTATGTTCCTTATTAATAATACTTATGCCTACGCCCTATTTGATTCTGGAGCCAATAAGAGTTTTGTATCGTTAGAGTTTGAATCCGTTCTTGCTAAGCCACATACGAAACTAGAAAGACCCCTCACAGTTGAAGTCGCCGATAGAGAACCGATCACCAATCACCGTTGATATCGTTATTCGTGATTGTATCTTGAGTCTCGACGCACATGAATTCTTTATCGACCTAATTCCTATGAAACTTGGAAGCTTTGACGTTATCATTGGTATGGATTGGTTAGCCAAACACCATGCCGAGATCATTTGTTTCGAGAAGTGTATTCGAATTCCATTGCCTTCTGGGGATACATTGAAAGTGTTCGGTGAAAAATCCTCCAAAGGGCTCAAACTCATGTCGTGCACCCAAGCCCAAAAGTGCTTAAGCAAGAACTATATGGCTTTCTTGGCTTACGTGGTCAACACGAAAGTCAAAGGGAAAGATCTTAAGGACGTCCCGATTGTACGAGACTTTCCTGAAGTATTTCCCGATGACCTTAGTGGTTTACCTCCCATGCGTGAAGTCGAGTTTAAAATCGATTTGATTCCGGGAGCAAACCCCGTGGCTAAGTCACCATATCGACTTGCACCATCGGAAATGCAAGAGCTATCTAGTCAACTACAAGAACTATCCGAGAAGGACTTCATTCGTCCTAGCTCTTCGCCTTGGGGTGCACCTGTTCTGTTCGTGAAGAAGAAAGATGGGTCGTTTTGTATGTGCATCGACTATCGTGAACTTAACAAGCTTACCATCAAGAACCGCTACCCTCTCCCTCGTATCGATGATCTGTTTGACCAACTTCAAGGAGCTGCCATTTTCTCGAAGATTGATTTACGATCTGGTTATCATCAATTACGAGTCCACGAAGATGATATCCCAAAGACTGCGTTCCGTACTCGTTATGGGCATTATGAGTTCATGGTTATGCCTTTTGGTCTAACAAATGCTCCTGCTATCTTCATGGATCTCATAAACCGAGTATACAAGCCTTATCTAGACAAGTTTGTGATCATCTTCATTGATGACATACTTATCTATTTCAAGTCCCACACCGATCATGAGCTACATTTGCGACAAGTTCTTGAGTTATTGAAGAAAGAACAATTGTACGCAAAGTTCTCGAAATGTGAATTCTGGCTTGAGGAAGTTCAATTTCTAGGACACGTGGTGAATAGCCAAGGAATTCACGTTGACCCTGCAAAGGTGGAAGCTGTGAAGAATTGGTGCGTTCCTACAACTCCAACCGAAGTTCGTTCTTTTCTTGGTCTTGCTGGTTATTATCGGCGATTCATTGCCAACTTTTCGAGGATCGTGAAGCCGCTCACTTCTTTGACACAAAAGAATAAACCATTCGAGTGGGGGTCCGAGCAAGAAGAAGCTTTTGAAGCATTAAAGCACAAGTTGTGCAATGCTCCTATCTTGACCCTACCCGATGGTAATGACGTTTTCACCGTGTATTGTGATGCATCTAAACAAGGCCTCGGTTGTGTTCTCATGTAACGAGGAAAGGTCTTAGCTTATGCATCGAGACAATTGAAAGTCCACGAGGTGAATTACACAAAACACGATCTCGAGCTTGGCGCTGTTGTTTTTGCTTTGAAGATTTGGAGACATTACCTTTATGGTACACAATGCATAGTCTACACCGATCACAAAAGCCTTCAACACGTTTTTAATCAAAAAGATCTCAATATGAGACAATGTCGTTGGGTGGAGTTGATTAGTGATTACGATTGTGACATTTGTTACCATCCTGGTAAAGCCAATGTTGTGGCCGATGCACTAAGTTGAAAGGTTCATAACAATACGATCTTGTTTCAAGAGATTCGCGATCGACGCTAATGGTTTGACACTTTGGGAGAGTTTGATACCGAGATTCGTCTAGATGTCAACGAGACTACCGTACTGCTACAAAACTTGAGGATAGAAAGTGACATCGAGTCTAGTATCCTAGAGGCTCAACAAACGGTTCAACAAGAAGGAAGAATGAAGGATGAATTGGAGCATAACCTTATAGCTCAATTGGAAACGAAACCCAATGGGTTGATGTATTTCGCGAATCGAATTTGGGTTCCGAATCGTGATAATCTCCGTACCTTTATCATGAACGAAGCTCATCAAACTTGCTATTCTATTCATCCTGGCTCCGATAAGATGTACATGGATCTGCGTGGTCGATATTGGCGGCATGAAATGAAGAAAGACATAGTGACTTATGTAGCTAAGTGCCTCACGTGTACGAAGGTTAAAGCCGAACATCAACGTCCAAGTGGATTACTTGAACAACCCGAGATTCCTATGTGGAAATGGGAACATATATCCATGGACTTCATAACTAAGCTACCTCGAACCTCCCGTGGACATGATAGCATATGGGTGATCGTTGACCGATTGACTAAGTCGGCACATTTTATACCCATACGTGACACTTACAAGACATCAAGGTTGGCTTGTATATACGTTGATGAAATTGTGAGTCGTCATGAGGTACCTTTGCACATCATATCCGACCGAGACGCTCGTTTCACTTCGCACTTTTGGTCGTCTATGCAAGAACTCTTGGGTACTTAATTGGATCTAAGCACAACTTACCATCCCCAAATGGACGGTCAAACCGAGTGAACCATCCAAACCTTGGAGGATTTGCTACGCCTTTGTGTCCTTGACTTTGGTGGTGATTGGGATACGCATTTACCGCTCGCGGAATTTTCGTATAACAATAGTTACCACTCGAGTATCAAGATGGCACCATTCGAAGCACTTTATGGTCGTAAATGTCGTTCACCGATCTGCTGGACCGATATTGGTGAAAACTTCATCACTGGTCCTGAACTTATACAAGAAACGACCGATAAAGTCTCTATAATTCACAAGAGCCTTGAGGTGGCAAGAAGTCGACAAAAGAGCTATGCCGATAAGCGACGTAAGCCATTGGAATTCCAAGTTGGGGACATGGTTCTTCTTAAGGTCTCACCGTGGAAAGGTGTTGTTCGCTTTGGAAAGAAGGGTAAACTAGCTCCAAGATTTGTGGGACCTTTTAAATGCCTGAAAAGGATTGGGAAAGTGGCTCATAAACTGGAACTACCTTCCGACCTTAGTGGAGTTCATACTGTGTTCCATGTCTCAAATTTGAGAAAGTGCTTGGTTGAAGAAACTCTCCATGTTCCGTTGGAAGACATCCAGATCGACGAGTCATTGCACTTTGTTGAGAAATCTGTTGAAATTATGGATCACATTATGAAGAAGACTAGAACCACAACTATCCCAATTGTCAAGTTTCATTGGGAGAATAAGCGAGGAGCTGAGTTCACTTGGGAACGTGAGAAACATATGAGGAAAAAGTATCCGCATTTGTTTGTATAGTTTCATTTTTAATTTCAAGACGAAACTCTTTTAAGTTGGGGAGACTGTAACATCTTGTAATTTTGTTAGTTAAAAGTTAACATCGTTAAATCCCTGTAAGGACCACGGTTGTCATTTATGAAACTATGTGGATTACTTATGCTTGTTTTCGTTGTTTTACTTTATTTCTTTAATTTAAATGATAATAATTAAAACAATTAAAATGAACAAAATAATAATAATAATAATAATAATAATAATAATAATAATCATAATCTAAACAATAATAATATTAATAATTAATTATAATAATAATGACAATAATAAGAGCTAAAATAATAACAATGACCTAAACACGCGTGCGAATATGAGGCCCCTACTTAGTAGGATTGGCAGGTTTAGGGTGTGAAGTCCTGAGTGGCTTCACATGGCATGCAGTGCATGATTAGACTCCATGTATGATTTATTAGTTGTGATGTAATTTTAATTGTGTTGAGTATGTTGATTTACTTGAGATTTGCATGGGTTGTATGATAGATTAAGGTGGTATGATAGATTAAGGTGGTATGATGATCTTGGTAAACGAGAGGTTGATAATGTGACATACGTGAATAACTTGTATGCTAACTTTGTATGATGAGTTTTTATACCTGATTAAACGAGAATTAAATTAACATGTCACAAACCGGTCAAATGGGTCAACTAGGTCAAATGAGTCTTGTTCTCTAAAACCTTGGGTCAACGTGTTTATTGAGCACCTAGGGTTGTTAAGCTTTCTGTGTTTAGGTAACCTTTGAAGGGTTCTCTTTCTATCTGTTGTTAGCTCTTTTATCATTGTTCATTTGCGCATCAGGTGAGTGCATGCCCCACTTTTTCTATACACTCTTTTGGGGGAGATAACATACTTATTACAAACGCTTTATTATTATAAAATGTTTATAGTGTAATATAGTGTGTTATAACTTGGAAGCCCTCACCCTTTCGGATCATTAATATTGGTAATTAGCGGGAAATTTTGGGTAGTACTACTGGGTCTGATGAGCCCCACCTGTGCGACTCGAGGTCAAACGGGTGTAATATTGTCCTAAACACAAACATTGTCACGACCTGGTAAGTCGTGACGGGAGGCAACAAATGAAACACAGTCAGCTTTGATTGCGAAATCACTATACTTATTACTTAGGAATATAGACTAGCTATCTATTTCAATGCACTTCTTATGTTTTACAATTGTTATGGATTATGTTTAACGCAAACTATTGAACTCACTAACTATTGTGTTGACACTTTTAGTATGCTATTCTCAGGTCGTTAGCTATGGTTGCCAGTGAGAGCACATCACCAGTTCAACATGCATTTTAAGGCTTCATACTATGTCTTGACATTTGGTTTTCTATTTATGAGTTTTTAAACAATGGTTTGGTGCGTGTTTTGCCAATGTTCCAATTTTCATACCTTGGGTTTGTCTTATTTACAAAATGCTTCCGCACTGTTTGAAAGTTTTAAACTCTGGTTTGTTTTTACATGTTGCATATAGTGTCTTTCTGAGTACTAATGATTGGGATCCTGGTTTGTTCACTCACCTCGCGGTAAAACTCCGCACATGGATTTTGAGGGTGTGACAGGTACCAACCTCTTCCACCTTTCTTTTTCTTCCTAACCACTACCACAGTTATATTTGAATCCTCTTCTTAACTATACAATAGTAAAATCATGGATCATTCTTGTAAGGATTCCTATAAGTCTGATGCAGCCAAAACATCCAAAGTCTTTCTGCATGCATGCACTGAAGTACAAAAATAGAAATGCTTCAGATGTTTTACACCATGCACTAGAAAATATTCTAAGTGTAAAATCTTCCGAAGTCAGGGCCAACATCTTCCGAAGCCAAAAGTGAAGTCTTCCGAAGCTTCAAAGACAAAGTCTTTCGAAGCCAAGAAGTGAAAACAGATTTCTTCCGAAAGACTTTTAGATACATGCCTTTATCTTATGTACTTTACCAAAAAGCTAGACCACCTTTCCGCTGCAACTTTGTTCAGTCACCAACTTTCACAAGTTGGTGAAAAGGTCCATGTTTTTGGTAACTGTACATTGATGTCTTGAGTCTGTGCTTTTTACTTTATGTACTTTTATCCTTTTTGTAATATATTAGGATATGAGCTATGGCATGTCATAGTCACTAGTCAAAAGGCAATCTGCCTTTTGACTCTATATTTGATTTTGTAGTTGTCTAGTTTTATGTATCCAGCTAGCCTTCAAAGTATGGCCGGTTGTAGGATGTAGTATAAAGTATCTCAAGTTCTTGTAACTTTCTTTCTATACTTTGTAATACTTGTAAAAAAACTTGAGAGCAATATACAACATTCTTGAAAACCATACACTTGTGTTGTTTGCAATCTTGTTCCGTCTCATACTTTACTTGTGTTCTTAGTATCTTACATATAAGTTACCAGTTCCCTATTTGATCTGTTAAGTGTTCTAAAGATCTCTCCTCATTGTGTTGTTGTGTTGTAAGTGACCACCCTTAAACGGTCCTGCAATTCTTATGTAGTTTGACGATAATTTAAAAAAGACATGACAGACATACTAATTAGGTAAAAAACAACAATAAACTTAACACATGATCCATAAGATCAAATCTTACTATAAGAAGTTCATGAAGCGAAGCTAACTGTAACATCCGTCCATTTTCAAACTATAAACCCAAACCCGGACCCACTTTGAACTATCATACGATGGAAAGTTTCATTATTAAAATTATTTTATTTATTTTAATGAATCAAATGCGTTAAATGTGTAATTTAACCAATATTGGCAAGTGTTTTATTCAATTTCCATTTATTAAATCATTTAAACAATTTATAATAATTTTATAATTTATAAATAAATTTTATAAGGTTATTAAGATTTATAAGATTTTAAATATTCAATTAAAATAAATAATCAAATTACAAGTTCTTGTGAGATTCATAAAGTCTATAAAGATTTAATAAAAAAAGAAGTTGTTAAATTAAAATTAAAGTCTTAATAAATTTAGACTTTAAATTGTAATTATTTTTTTATTTTTTTAAATTATTTAATTTTATATTTATTTCAAATTCCAATCATAACCCTCTTTTGAAAAACTTGTAACTCACCATTAACACTATTCATAACCCTCTCCTAACCTCAACTATAAAAGCAAGCTTTAGGCCTCACTTTTCATTTGCTCATTCTCCAAAAATCTCACTCACATATCTTTCTTTAATCTATTGGTTTTGATCAATTTCAAGAATTTTCTAATACTAAGGTAATCTTATATTGCATTTATATTATGCATTTCTATATTGTTTCAATCATCCAATTGTTCTTATGACTTTATGTTCTTACTTTTATTTTTTCTTCTACTACATCTCTTTTAATATCATTATTAAAGAATTTCGTTTGCATATGGACGGCTATGTCGCCATATTCGGTTATTCCACAAGATTATTGCTCTAAATGATGGCTATGCCAAAGTCTTGGAAAATTTTTTTATAACTCAAATGAACTCTAATATACCATTTATCGACATAATAAATTTGTTTTAACCCGTTTTGTAAGGCCCCGTTCCTGGGACGCTTACAGTTGGATCCTCATCGCACATAAAACATATACTTACATTTATATTTCATAAAACGTCGCAGCGGAATTATCAAAATAGCCATCTCATTCTACTATAAAAGCTTTTGCCAAATAATACATCGTTAATCAGTTACAAAATATATTGTTGCATTACATCACAAAAGCCCTATATAAATGGATGCCATCAAAAAGAGCTGAGTAGCCTCGCAGCGCCATCCTCAGCAACATTACCTGCCAACTGGAAACACATCAAAGTCAGCGTTGCTGAGTGAGTTCTAGTTTTATAAAATAAAACATACTTTTCTTTCGTTAAAACCATTCTTTTCTTTCATGCGATCATACATCATACATACACATAGATAATAGTTATATTATCTTCTTCATTTGTTCATTCATTCATTCATTTTATCTTTACTTGCGCATTTGATATCTTCCGTACCAATACCATGTGCTACACCCCAAACGATATGGGTATTGGGCCAAAGTCAATAAATGAACAGCTGAGCGTATGCCGCAGTACCGGGGTAAGCGGTAGAGGTTCTATACAAATGGTCGGTCACAAAGACGGACCCCAATGTGCATCCTCCCGGGGTAGCGAACCCGCACACCGTTGGGCTAACACCTTATAATTGGCGTGTCCCGTTATCAAATGCTTGCAAGATCTTCATTATTTTCGTTCATTTATGCATGCATTCATTTCGTTTCCCCTTTTTCATCATCTTTCACTTTACGTTACATAATACTTTCAATTTATTCAATAACGTAACACGTAAAGCCACAGGAAAGATAAACATTCATCATAATAAGGAACATAACATGCACAGTCATCACGTCATACAGGGCAACATCATACATACATAACATGCATCATGCATAAACATGCAACATCATCATCATTATGCCCTACATGCTCTCTAAGGCCTCAATCATCACCCTACATGAACTTACGGGAACCTTTACGTCAAAACTTACATCTGCACTTTCCCCGAAAGTCAGAAGTTAAACTACACTTCTCCTCGGGTGCAACAGCCCTATTTGGGCGTATGGACACCCTTCAGTCGCATGGCCTCCATGCGACTGAACATCATGCGAATGAACCAACGCGGATGAACACTCATGCGAATGAACACCCAATCGTGCGAATGGACTAATGCGGATGGACCTCATGCGAATGGGACTGATGCGGATGAGCACTTATGCGACTGGACCTTCAATCGCATGACCTCCATGCGACTGGCCCTTCAATCGCATGACCTCCATGCGACTAGGCCCTCAATCGTGCGAATGGACCTCAATCGTGCGAATGGACCTCAATCGTGCGAATGGACCTCAATCGTGCGAATGGACCTCAATCGTGCGAATGGATCCCAATCGCACCCTATTCGGCCGTATGGCATCCATTCGGTCTCCAGTCGGTCGGCTAGCCCTAGCTGATGCAGAATGCAGTTCATCCCGACTGCAGCCGAGGGTTTTCGGCCTCCAACCCCATCCAAACCTCTTTTAGGCTCAAATCAACCATCCTAACCCTTAAGGAAACATACCACAACACCATTCAAGCACACACAAGCTCATAATCAAGACTCAAACGCATCATACACACACATACACATACACAAACGGGTCAAACATGTACACACTCAAAAACCCAATTTTCAGATGTTTTCCAGCCCCAAATCATTCAAAAACGTTTAAAGGAGGGATCCTAGAACTCACACAAACGAGCACAACGACAAGGGCTTCGATTTGACTCGCTCCTCAACGATTTTGGCCACTCGAACCAACTCGAACCAACTTTTTCTTCCTCTTTTTCCCTTCTCTCTTCTTTGGCTGATTTTGGTGGGTGTGGGAAGAGGGTAAGGGTTGCCCTCTCCCTTAAATACTCCCACTTCTCCAACTTTCTCTCGTTGGCGAGTGTGGTCCCTTGACTTTGGACTTTATTTCTTTTCTTCCTTCGTCTTCCAAATAAATAAATAACCGGGTGTTACAAGTCCACCCTCTTAAATAGGTTTCGTCCCCGAAACCTGTTATTCTTCGAACAAACGTGGATAATGCTGTCTCATTTCTTCCTCAGTCACCCACTTTGACTCGGATCCCTTCCTGTGCTTCCACTGTACACGCACCATGGGAACCACTTTATTTCTCAGCCTTTTCTCTTTTCGATCGATGATTGCCACTGGTTGCTCCACATAAATGAGCCGTTCGTCTACTTCGATATCCTCTAGTGGAACAATCATGTCTTCATCAGCTAATCACTTTCTCAGATGAGATACATGGAATGTTGGGTGAATTCCACTTAACTCGTCTAGTAACTCCAATCTATAGGTCACCTCTCCTACTCGAGCGATGATTCGGAAAGGGCCTATATACCTTGGGCTCAACTTGCCCCGCTTCCTGAATCGGATAATACCTTTCCAAGGTGAGACCTTCAATATAACCCGGTCGCCCACCTGGAACTCAATCGGTCTGCCTCGTTTATCGGCATACGACTTCTGTCTGTCCTTGGCTGCCTTCATGAAGGCTTTAATCTTCTCAAGCTTCTCAGTCGTAGCCTCGATTACCTTGACGCTCCCCAATTCCTTCTGACCAATATCACCCCAACAAACGGGTGTTCTGCATCTCCTACCGTATAGCATCTCATATGGTGGCATACCAATGCTGGCATGGTAGCTGTTGTTGTACGAGAATTCGGCTAACGGTAGGTGGTCATCCCAACTTCCCCCAAAATCAATCACACATTCCCGAAGCATGTTTCCTGTGTCTGAATGGTCCTTTCTGACTGACCATCAGTCTGGGGATGATAAGCCGTGCTAATATGTAACCTCGTCCCATGGCGTTGTGGAATTTCTTCCAGAATTTAGATGTAAACTAGGTGTCACGATCAGACACAATAGACACCGGCACACCATGACGAGTTACAATTTCGCTGATAAATAGGTCAGCCAACCTCTTAGATGAATATGTCTTGCGGATTGGTAGGAAGTGAGCACTCTTCGTCAAACGGTCAACTATCACCCATATGGCATCGTACCCTTTCGGGGTACGCGGCAGCTTCGTAATGAAATCCATGGTGATGTGCTCCTACTTCCATTCCGGTATATCCAAAGGTTGGATCTTCCCATACGACTTTTGATGCTCGGCCTTCACCTGTAAGCAAGTAAGGAACTTACTCACATGCTCCACCACATCGCACTTCATACCCGGCCACCAATAATCTTTCTTCATATCTTGGTACATTTTCGTGGCACCTGGGTGATTGGAGTATCAAGTCTTGTGAGCTTCATCCATGATCTTCACAAGTGTGTTTTCACCTAACTCCGCGACCACACCTCTCATTCTTTCAGAGTTAAGATGATCTTCTTTCATTGCCTCATCTTGAAACTCTTTAACTTGCTTCATTACATCGGAGGTCATGATCAACTGATAAGCTTTCACCCGAATCGGCTCGGTCTCTCTTTTCGGCTAAGGGCATCCGCCACCACGTTGGCTTTGCCCGGATGGTAGTGGATCTCACAATCATAATCCTTGATAAGTTCTAACCATCTCCTCTGCCTCATGTTTAGATCTTTTTGCTCGAAGAAGTACTTTAAGCTTTTGTGGTTCGTGAATATGGTGCACTTCGTCCCGTAGAGATAGTGCCTCCAAATCATTAACGCAAAGACCACGGCTGATCATTAACGCAAAGACCACGGCTGCCAGCTCCAAGTCATGATTAGGATAATTGACCTCATGAACCTTCAATTGTCAGGATGCATAGGCTATAACCTTTCCTCTCTGCATTAACACACACCCCAACCCCGAGTAGGAAGCATCTGAATAAACCACCAGATCTTCGCTTCCATCGGGCAATGACATAACAGGAGCTTGAGTTAATCTCGCCTTCAATTCTTCAAACGCCTTTTCTTGAGCCTGACCCCATACAAACTTTACATCCTTTCGGGTCAACTTAGTTAGTGGAGAAGCGATCTTGGAAAAGTCTTGAATGAATCTTCTATAGTAGCCCGTCAAACCCAAGAAGCTACGAATCTCGGATGGCGTCTTCGGTGACTTCCATTGCATAACCGCCTCCACCTTTGTCGGGTCCACCATGATCCCATCAGGATTCACCACATGACCCAAGAACTGAACTTCACGCTGCCAAAATGCGCACTTGGAGAATTTTGCATACAACTTCTCCCTCCTCAACGTCTCCAGAACCTTCCGAATGTGACCGGCATGCTCATTCTCACTCTTCGAATAAATCAGGATATCATCAATAAACACAATCACTGATTTATCCAACATAGGCCGACACACACGGTTCATCAGATCCATAAAAGTAGCTAGCGCATTGGTCAAACCAAAAGACATGACAAGAAACTCGTAGTGACCATAGCGCGTGCGAAAAGCTGTTTTAGGGATATCTTGTTCTTTCACTTTCAGCTGATGGTAACCAGATCGAAGATCTATCCTTGAAAACCAACTGGCACCTTGAAGCTGATCAAACAAATCATCTATCCTCGGTAAGGGGTATCGATTCTTCACCGTCAACTTGTTCAGTTCACGGTAGTCAATGCACATCCTCATACTACCATTTTTCTTCTTCACAACATGACCGGAGCACCCCAAGGAGAGATACTTGGTCTAATGAACCCCTTATCGAGCAGCTCTTGCAACTGCTCCATCAACTCTTTCATCTCCGTCGGAGCCAATCGATACGGTGCCTTGGCAACAGGTTGGGCACCCGGTATCAAGTCAATCTGAAACTCAATCTCACGGTCAGGTGGCACTCCTGGTAAGTCTTCTGGAAATACATCTGGAAAGTCACACACAACCGGTACATCGGCTAGTTGTGGTGCTGGCGTATCCACATCCTTTACATAGGCCAAGTAGGCACTACATCCACGCCTCATACACTTTCCCGCCACCGCCATCGAAATTACTTTCGGAATCGTCGTGACCCGATCACCATAAACCGTCACCGAACTCCCGTCAGGCGCTGTCAACCGAATCATCTTCTTGCGACACACAATGTTCGCCTCGGATTCCGCCAGCCAATCCATCCCAAGAACCAAATCGAAACCTCCCAAGGTCATCACAAACGGTCTAACAGGGAACTTATGACCTTCAAGTTCCACGTCACAGTTCTCTATCATCTCAGAAATCCTGGTAGACTTACCTATGGCAGTTTCTACATCAAAGGGCGCATCAACACGTCTACTACTAACAGGCAGCTTAGCACAGAAAGCAGAAGAAATAAAACTTTTACTAGCACCAGAATCGAACAACACAGTAGCTAAAGTTTGGTTCACTAGAAACGTACCGGACACAACGTCAGGGTCCGTCCTAGCCTCCTTTTGTGTCATGGTGAATGCCTTGGCGCTCGCCCTCGCTCCTTCACCTCCCGTCCTCTTCGCCTCGCGAACCCTCAGCCCTCGGCTTCTTACAATCCTTGCTCATATGACCAATTTCCCCACAGTTGAAAGATTTGCCCGCAAGGCAATCCCTTGCCATATGCCCTACCTTCCCGTACTTGAAGCACACATTCAAACCCAGCCTACATTCCTCCGCATGCTCCTTTCCACACTTGCCACCCTCTTTGACCCCGCACTCGAGGTGGCCCCACGGCGGTCATCCACCCGTGGCCTTTTTGTTACCCGTCGAGGCATCACCCGACCAAAACCTCCCCATTCCAGTTCCGATCACCACCACCCTTCTTATTCGCTTCAGTCACCACCACCTCCCGCTCATCATATAGCCTCCCAGCCAAATCGATTGCCGGCCTAAACGTGCTTGGCCGGGCGGCGATCATATGCCTGCGAACATCCACCGGTAACCCCTGAATATACCTCTTGATCTTCCGAGACAGAGGCGTCACCTGATCCGGCACCAACCGTGCCATTTCATTGAATTTTGTAGTGTAATGCTGGTGTGTCATGGTTCCTGCCTCCATCTACAGAAACTCCCTCTCTATCTTATCCATCTCCCTGTGAGTACAGAACTCCTCAATCACACCATCTTCTTCAGTTCGGGCCATCTCATTCTCCCGATTGCCCGGTTACCCTCCGCTTGGACAATGTTGTCCCACCAGCATAGAGCCGAGTCCACAAATGAATGAGTGGCAAACTTCACCTTCTGATCTTCCCGGCACTCGCTGATGTCGAGAACAACCTCCATTTCCCTCACCCAACGGTGAGCAGCTGCAGCACTGCCGTTTCCATCGAAAGTAGGGGGCTTGCATCTCATAAACGCCCCATAGTTACAGCCTCGTGCCACTCTTGCATAGGCTCATCTTCCTCTTCCTCATCTTCATTATTAGAGAAAATCGTTTCAGACTCCGGGTTGCTCTCGTTCCCCCAAAGACCTGTTTCTCTCTCTTTCTTTCTCCTTCTTTCACCGCCTGATGACTTCGGTCACCAAAGACGGTAAGATTTTCTGCATGACCTGGTGTACTTCTTCAACAATAGCCTCCTTTACCAAGGCCCTCAAGTTTGCACTCTCATCCGCAGCCTCCGGATGAGGGGTTTCAGGTTATTCAGGAACCATCTTTTCAACTCTTGGCCTTCCTCTTTTGGGTCGCGGCTCAACATCAGGCCCGCCAGGGCCTCCACCCCTAGAAGCTTTAAAAGATCTACCTCCAGCCATTCTCTAAATCACACTGAAAGATTCAAACACTAACACGGTCATTCAAAAAACAGCTCAGTTTATGTCAAGTATAGTAAGTCCCTAATTATAGTGGCCAATTGTGATTAGCCACTTACTTTACTCTTCGTACCCCAAGCATTACCTGTCCTGACTACATCAGTATTTAAATCTACCAGCAACACATAAACCATATAACATGTGCACATAATACCGGTTAACATTACGAAAATACCTGATGGCACGCAGCTACTCAGATTGGCATCCCATTCCCTTTTCCGTCCCATTTTCAGTTTAAGTTAAGGTTCATTTTGAAAATTTACCCATTTCACTTAAACTTTGGCTCTGATACCAACTTGTAAGGCCCCGTTCCCGGGACGCTTACAGTTGGATCCTCATCGCACATAAAACATATAGTTACATTTATATTTCATAAAACGTCGTAGCGGAATTATCAAAATAGACATCTCATTATACTAAAAAACTTTTGCCAAATAATACATCGTTAATCAGTTTCAAAATATATTGTTGCATTACATCACAAAAGCCCTATTAAATGGATGCCATCAAAAAGAGCTGAGTAGCCTCGCGCGCCATCCTCAGCAACATTACCTGCCAACTGGAAACACATCAAAGTCAGCATTGCTGAGTGAGTTCTAGTTTTATAAAATAAAACATACTTTTCTTTCGTTAAAACCATTCTTTTCTTTCATGCGATCATACATCATACGTACACATAGATAATAGTTATATTATCTTCTTCATTCGTTCATTCATTCATTCATTTTATCTTTACTTGCGCATTTGATATCTTCCGTACCAATACCATGTGCTACACCCCAAACGATATGGCTACTGGGCCGAAGTCAATAAATGAACAGCTGAGCGTATGCCGCAGTACCCGGGGTAAGCGGTAGAGGTTCTATACAAATGGTCGTCATAAAAACGGACCCCAATGTGCATCCTCCCGGGGTAGCGAACCAGCACACCGTTGGGCTAACACCTTATAATTGGTGTGTCCCGTTATCAAATGCTTGCAAGACCTTCATTACTTTCGTTCATTTATGCATGCATTCATTTCGTTTCCCCTTTTTATCATCTTTCACTTTACGTTACATAATACTTTCAATTTATTCAATAACGTAACACGTAAAACCACAGGAAAGATAAACATTCATCGTAATAGGGAACATAACATGCACAGTCATCACGTCATACATGTGCAACATCATACATACATAACATGCATCATGCATAAACATGCAACTCATCATCATTATGCCCTACATGCTCTCTAAGGCCTCAATCGTCACCTTACATGAACTTACGGGAACCTTACGTCAAAACTTACATCTGCACTTTCCCCCGAAAGTCAGAAGTTAAACTACACTTCTCCTCGGGTGCAACAGCCCTATTTGGGCGTATGGACACCCTTCAGTCGCATGGCTCCATGCGACTGAACATCATGCGAATGAACGCCCAATCGTGCGAATGGACTAATGCGGATGGACCTCATGCGAATGGGACTGATGCAGATGAGCACTTATGCGACTAGACCTTCAATCGCATGACCTCCATGCAACTGGCCCTTCAATCGCATGACCTCCATGCGAATGGGCCCTCAATCGTGCGAATTGACCTCAACCGTGCGAATGGACCCCATTCGCGCGAATGGACCCCATCGCACCCTATTCAGCCGTATGGCCTCCATTCGGTCTCCAATCCGTCGGCTAGCCCTAGCTGATGCCGAATGCAGTTCATCCTGACTGCAGCTGAGGGTTTTCGGCCTCCACCCCATCCAAACCTCTTTAGGCTCAAATCAACCATCCTAAGCCTTAGGGAAACATACCACAACACCAATCAAGCACACACAAGCTCATAATCAAGACTCAAACGCATCATACACACACATACATATACACAAACGGGTCAACATGTACACACTCAAAAACCCGATTTTCAGATGTTTTCTAGCCCCAAATCATTCAAAAACGTTTAAGGAGGGGTCTAGAACTCACACAAACGAGCACAAAGACAAGGGTTTCGATTTGACTCCTCCTCAATGATTTTGGGGCCACTCGAACCAACCCGAACCAACTTTTTCTTCCTCTTTTCTCTTCTCTCTTCTTTGGCTGATTTTGGTGGGTGTGGGGAGAAGGTAAGGGTTGCCCTCTCCATTAAATACTCCCACTTCCCCAACTTTCTCTCGTTGGCGAGTTGATCCCTCGACTTTGGACTTTTTTTTTTTTCTTTCTTCTCTTCCAAATAAATAAATAACCGGGTGTTGCATGTTTCATGCTTTATCAATTTTAAAAGTGCACATAAGTGCCTTACTATATATTTGGCAGAATATAATCTGACTTCAACTAACCATAACTTGGTCATAACAAACTAAATTTGAGTAAACTTAGACTCCAATATTAATTTCATTGAATTACCTTTTTAGCGATAGTTTATACATCTTCAAACTCAATCAGACGACTCAACAATAGCTTTCACAATATAAGTGCGCATTTCAACACATTCTGTGTTGTGCTGCTGTTTTGACCTATTTACGGATCTTTTAATAAAAATGTTTCTAAACAGAAGTTGTCCGGGAGACTCTGAACTAGTCAACTGTAAATTTTTATAATTTTATCTGAAACCGTTTGCTATTTTTAAAACTTGTTCAAACACGTACCAAACGTTCTGTCCAGTATCTAAAATTGGTGCAATAATTTTTTTTTTTCAGTCTACCTTTCGCTTTTTGGCACTCTCTAAACATCCTAACTTCTTGTAATGAATTCCGACCTCAAGTTATTGTTTTTTATCCTTTAGGACATCACCTTTGACTCTTGAACATCCAAGTTTTCTTATGTACTCTACGACCATCATTATACAAAATGAGTTTTTCGTACCCGGTTTTCAATTTTATTTCACACCTTTTGGAATGAAGCATGTTAACCGTGTAAATGCACACTTGTAAAATATCTTAATACTTGTAATGCACGTGCAATTCATGAATTAGACAATGTTGGTGCTAAGGATGCAATTCATGGTGCTAATGTTAACCGATGATTCCGCCGTTGGTCGGGGTGTGACACTAACCCGCCCTGGTTTTGTCACATTCTTTGCTTCCTCCAAGCAATTAGATAATGTTGGTGCTAATGATGCCATTGCCGAATAGTTAATTCAAACATCGTTGTCTTCATCCCAATCTCCAATGACAGTGGCAGTTTGCTTAAGGGGAAGAAGTTCCATGAACTTAACTCGATTAACATTTTGTCTGGATCCAAACTCATATGGTAATCAATTCATAAGAAATCAATTATAGATCATTGACAAAATCAATGAACGGGAACTATTGTTTAAATTAAAGAAAGACAACAAATAAAACGCAAAACGCATAAACTAAAATCCATGAACTTCCACTATATTACTATATTTCATTCTCAACAACAATATGTCCTTGATATGATATTTAAGTGTGCTTTATTAAGTTGTAGGATGGTTGATAGGCCAATGCTTTCTACATGAAAGCTTCAGTATATAATAATAGTAATAATTTTGAACAATCGATAATTATTAGCTGGAAATTAATTTAATTTTAACAAAATGAAACCCACCTTTATTAAAATATTTTAATGAGACATTTAATTTATTTAAAAAAAAGATAATTTGATTAACATTATTAATGGACATTTATTAAAGAAACTATATTTGTATACTAATTTGTAACTTTAATTATAGTGAGAACATGTGTTTAAATCTTAGATGCAGCCTAGATGGACACCCCAAAAAAAGTCATGTGTCTTATAGAGATTTTGATTTATTAGTATAGACTAGGTTAGATAGATGTGTGTTACACGAGTTAAAATAAAAAGTTATGTAATAGATTATATATATATATATATATATATATATATATATATATAGATAGATCTATCTATATTCTAGATAGATCTCTCCTCTCTCTCTCTAGATCTATCTCTCTATCTCTCTCTCTCTCTATCTCTCTCTTCTCTCTTATTCTCTCTCTATCTCTCTATATCCTCTCTATCTATATCTATATATATCTCTATATATATATATATATATATATATATATATATATATATATATAATCTAATAGGGTTAGGTTCAAATGATAACTTCATTTTCTATGAGAACTTATAGAACTAATTACAACCATTCATTTAGTTGATTCTAAACTTTCTTTTCCTTTTATTACAAATTAGCTTTAGTATATTCGTGTATTACACGGGTTGAATAAATAAAATATTAAATATAATAAAATTTTATTAAGTATAAAATGATATTCTAAAATAAGTTATGATTGAAATCATATATGAGTAAAAACTATATAAGTAATCAAATAATGATTTTAAGTTTTTAAGATTTTGGTTTTAACATTTTTTAGCCAAAGAAAAAAGGTTTAAACACGTTTCAAAACAAACTGTATTAATTAAATATCATTTTTAAAATTTATTTATTATAACTCCTGATTTTAATTAATTTTGGCTTATAAAAAATACTTTTTAAAAAGCTTCAAATTTAAAATATTTTGTATTGTTAATATAGTTTTATGTTTTAGAAAAAAATTTTATTTTGGAAAATTTAATTTTTATAAAAACATTAATAGGAAGATATATTTCTTAATTTATTAAAAAATTACACTTTAATCTATATAAGAGTTAAATACTGTTGGGTCAAGCATCTTTGAAGAAATTAAAGATTTCCAATTTATATTGAAGATGAGATTTGAAGAGCAAGAATCAACAAAGTATTAGTCTACGATCTATATTGTAAGTATCATAAATTCTAGACTAGTATAAATAACATACTTATCATTCATTGTAAGTGTGGATGGATCACCACCAAGTGTGGAAATCATATTCCATCACAACATCATATAATCATCCTTCATGGATGGTGAATTCATCATCAAATTAATAAACAACAACCATTATTAAACACTTATGTGTTTATCATTATTGAATTTTAGCATCATTCCATCAAATTCTGATCATATCAATAGAATCCTAAGATTCAAGCTCATCGGATCCCATTCAAATCGGGAACACACAATTGGTATCAGAGCTGGAGTTGATGGATTCATATTGGTTTTGATCAGATTTTATAGTTAGATTGCTAAAATTAGTTGAGATTGGAAGAAAACTTGGAGAAAAAGTTTTTGGTGTTGTTCTCTAGATCTATGGATTTGATGGTGAATATGATGAAATCAACATGAATTTGATGTTATCTAATCATTTCTGTGATAGATTCATCAATTGGAAGGCAAATCAATATAGTTTGGAGGCAATTTGATTAGAATTTGGGTTTCTAGTAGCATATGAACACTTACACACACTAGTGTGTGTGTTCTTGGTGTTTTCAAGAAATTCTCAGATCTGGAACATGGAATTGGATCAACCAGTGTTTTGGATTTTGATATAAGTTGTTTCTACACCAATTCACAATTCAATCAACAATATAAGGTGAATTTGAAGCTAATTATAGTATTAGTTTTTTTTGGGTTTTTGGTGTTTATGAGGTGATTATGATTCAGATTCAGATTTGATTTGGAATCAAAATTTGTGTTAAATTGATATACAAACAAGTTACAAATCAAATTAATACAAATTGTCATCAATATACAACAATTGGGTTGGGTTCTACATGGATCTAAGGGGGTTTCTATGGTTTATTTGCTGAAAATTGATGTTCAACAAATGTACAAGTGGTTTAGCAGCTTGTACAACTCATTTGTGTAGCAAAAATATCAGCAGATTATGATTTGAGTCCATTGAGGTTCTTGATACATAATCTACGGATAGGTAGTTGGTATCTTATTTGTAGATGTGCACAATTAATCAAACAAGCTTAATCTTATCCTGAAACAAAACAAACTCTCTCATCCCCAGCTTCTAAACAAACTTCACCAATTGAAAGCCTAGCATCCACTGAAGTGATAAATCTTGATAAGGGCCATGAAGATGAAGTGATAGTTGATGCTATAGAAGAAGTATGCATAGAAAGTGAGGGAAAGAATGATAAAGAGGTTGATCAGCAGATTGAATCCTCTAATTTGGAAGAACAAGATGAGAGTAATGATCACTTCGTTGACATTATTGCACTTAATGAACATGAGCTAAAAGATGAGGAGATTGATGTGAGTAAGAGCTTTTTGGTTGCTAAATAAAACAATCTTATCATCAAAAGTTTTCAGAAGATGGAAAAGTTAAGAGCATTGAAAAGGAAGTTGAATGAAAAAGAAGAAATTGTTGTAACTCAAGAAGAAATGATCAAGAAGTTAAGGGAGGTCATATGATGAAGTATTTATCATTATGGATCAGTTGATTACTGAGTCCCTTGATTCTGCTGATTCTAAAAAGAAAGAGAAGGAGAAATGCATGGGTGATCTGAACAAAGTCTTGAAAACTATTTCAGAACAAGTAGACCTATTGAAAGCAAAAGATGAGGAAATTGAAGCTCTAAAGAAGAAAGTGGCTTTAAAAGAAACAGCTAGTCATCCAGATCCAATTCAAAATAGTGCTCAACCAAAAGCAAAAGGGATGATGAATCATCAAAGAAAGCAAAAGCCTCTGATGAAGTGATAGTGTTGAAGATTCCCCAACAACAACAAAGGCAATGTCTCCTGAGCACACTCCATCAGCAGATCTATCCACTTTCAAACCAATTCAACACAATGAAGAAGAGAGTGATGCTAAGTGGAAAGAACTAACAAAAGGGTGAGACTCAAAAGGCTGCTGAAGAAGGAAAGTCTACTGAACGGCTTACTACTGAAGACATATTGGAAGAAAGAGCTCAATCATCCATGTTCATGGACTTGATCAACAATGGTTTCCTTTATGACTCGGTAGAAAGGATGAATATGAATGAGTTGATGAAAATATTAAAGAATTTGATGCAGCAAGGTTTGTGTTACCTGTGTGCAACTATGAAATGTTTACAAAGTATCAATCAATCCAGAAGATAAAGCGTGAATTAGGTCATTGTGATACCAAAAATCTCACCAAGTATAACATGATGTGTTGGTTGCAAAGCCATAATTATGAGCCTCAAGAATTAAAGGGAAGAACTGTGACTGAGCTTGGAGACATGATGCATTATATGATCAAGGTTGAATTAGAAACTAAAGTTAAATTCAAAACTGGGGCTCCTATCCATTTGCCAAACAACAAACAAAACAGCCAGGATTGTAAGGCCCCGTTCCCGGGACGCCTACAGTTGGTCATTCATCGCATATAAAACATACTTTTACATTCACACTTCTTAAACATCGCAGCGGAACATTTAAAATGAACTTTCACTTCTATATAAATGCTTTTGCAAGTTAATACAACATTCATTACAAAATAGTTTGTTCGCATTACAATGCAAAAACATTAATCAAAAGAATGCCATCCCAAAAGAGCCGAGTAGCCTTGCCATGCCATCCTCAACAATCATTACCTGCCAACTGGAAAACATATAAAAAGTCAGCGTTGCTGAGTGAGTTCTAGTTTTATAATAAAACATACTTTACTTTCATTAAAACGATTCCTTTTCTCATGCGATCATTTAACATACGTAAACACAGACAATGTCATTATTATCTTTCATCACATTCGTTATCTTCCGTTCTTTTCATATGTTCATTCTTCCGAGCCTGTTGCGACGACAGAGTCGCTCACCTCAATAGCAATCTCAATGATTGCACGCTATCCGAGTATGTTACAACCCTAGGGTTGCTCACCTCATTGCCCATCTTAATGATAGCAAGCTATCCGAGTCTCTTGCAACAACAAGGTTGCTCACCTCATGGCAACATCACGATAGCACATTACTCGCGTCTCTTGCAACAACAAGGTTGCTCACCCCATAGGCAATCTCAATGATTGCACTTCATTCGAGTCTTTTGCAACACAAAGTCGCTCACCCCATATATATGCTTGCAAGCCTTTCTTTCGTTCATTCATCATTCATTAATGCATGCATTCTTACTTCATGTTTCTCTTTCATTATCTTTCGCTTTACTTTACATAATACTTCATTCATTCATTAACATGACATGTAAAGCCACAAGAAAGATAAGCATACATCATAATAAGGAACATATCATACACATTCATCATCATCATACAGGGCAACATCATACATACATAATATGCATAAACATGCAACATCATCATCATGCCCTACATGCTCTCTAAGGCCATAACAGTCACCTTACATGCTCTTACGAGAAACGTTACGTCAAAACTTGCATCTGCACCTTCCCCTGAAGGCCAGAAGTCAAACTACACATTCCTCCGAGTGCAACAGCCCTATTCAGGCGTATGGACACCCTTCAGTCGCATGGCCTTCATGCGACTGAACATCATGCGATTGGACTCATGCGGCTGAACATCTATGCGAATGAACATTCAATCGGGCGTATGGACCTCATGCGGATGGAACTACTGCGAATGGCACCTATGCGACTGACCTCATGCGAATGGACTCATGCGACTAGCATCTATGCGACTGAACCCTCAGTCGTATGACTCCCCATGCGACTGGACTCCCAGTCGTGTGACTGAAGCCTTAGTTGTGCGATTGAACCCTCAATCGTGCGAATGAATCCCAATCATGCGAATGACCCTCAATCGCCTCTCATTCGGCCGTATGGCCTCCATTCGGTCGCCTAGCCCTAGCTGATGCAGAATGGAGTTCATCCCGAACCCAAGCTGCCATTTTCGGCCTACAAGCTCATCCAAACCCCATTCTAGGCCTAAACTAACCCTCCTGGACCTTAAGAATCCATACCATAACACCATACAAGCACACGCAAGCCCAGAAACATACACGAACGCATCATACACATCACACCCAAATGGGTCAAACACATACACACACCAAAACGGGTTTTAACATTTTCTAGCCCCAAAATCGGTTGAAAACAGGTAAAAGTAGGGTCCTAGAACTCACACAAAACGAGCACAACGTCAAGGGCTTCGATTTGGCTTGCTACACGACGAGTTTGGCCACCTGAATCACCCGAACCAACCCTTTTTCTCTTTTTCTACTCCTTTCTCTCTTCTCTCTCTATGTTGGCTGAAAATTTGAGTATGGGGGAGAGGGTAAATGCTGCCCTCTCCCTTATATACTCCACTCACCCGACTTTCTTTCGTTGGCGAGTTTGGTCCCTCGACTTTGGACTTTATTTCCTTTTCTTTCTTCGTCAGCTTCAAAATAAGAAATATCCGGGTGTTACAAGTCCACCCCCCTTAAATAGTTTTCGTCCCCGAAACATGTTATTCTTCGAACAAACGTGGATAATGTTGTCTCATTTCTTCCTCAGTCTCCCACGTTGACTCGGATCCCTTCCTGTGCTTCCACTGTACACGGACAAGAGGAACCACTTTATTCCTCAGCCTTTTCTCCTTCCGGTCGATGATTGCCACTGGTTGCTCCACATAATTGAGTCGTTCGTCTACCTCGATATCCTCCAGTGGAACAATCATATCTTCATCAGCAAAGCACTTCCTTAGATGAGATACATGGAATGTCGGGTGAATTCCACTTAACTCATCCGGTAACTCCAGTCTATAGGCCACCTCTCCTACTCGAGCAATGATTCGGAAAGGGCCTATATACCTTGGGCTCAACTTGCCCCGCTTTCAGAAGCGAATGATACCCTTCCAAGGTGAGACCTTCAACATAACACCCGTCACCCACCTGGAACTCAATCGGCCTGCGTCGTTTATCAGCATACGACTTCTGTCTGTCTTTGGCTGCCTTCATGAAGGCTTTAATCTTCTCAAGCTTCTCAGTTGTAGCTTCGATTACCTCGACGCTCCCCAATTCCTTTTGACCAATATCACCCCAACAAACGGGTGTTCTGCATCTCCTACAGTATAGCATCTCATATGGAGGTATACCAATGCTGGCATGATAACTGTTGTTGTATGAGAATTCGGCTAACGGTAGGTGGTCATCCCAACTTCCACCAAAATCAATCACACATGCTCGGAGCATGTCTTCCAGCGTCTGAATGGTCCTTTCTGACTGACCATCAGTCTGGGGATGATAAGCCGTGCTAATATGTAACCTCGTCCCCATAGCGTCGTGGAATTTCTTCCCAAAATTTAGATGTAAACCGAGTGGTCGCGGTCCGACACAATATACACCGGCACACCATGACGAGTTACAACAATTCCCTGATGAACAGATCAGCCAACCTCTCAGATGAATATGTCTTGCGAATCGGTAGGAAGTGAGCACTCTTCGTCAAACGATCAACTATCACCCATATGGCATCATACCCTTTCGGGGTACGCGGCAGCTTGTAATGAAATCCATGGTGATTGTCCCACTTCTCCCACTTCCATTCAGTATATCCAAAGGTTGTATCTTCCCATACAGCTTTTGGTGCTCGACCTTCACCTGTAAGCAAGTACTTACTCACATACTCCACCACATCGTGCTTCCTATCCGGCCACCAATAATCTTTCTTCATATCATGGTACTTTTCGTGGCACCAGGATGAATGGAGTACCGAGCCTTGTGAGCTTCATCCATTATCTTCAACCCGTAGATCCCCAGAACGAGGAAATCCACACACGACCGAATCGGGTTTTTCTAACACCGAGTGTGTTTTCACCCAATTCCCAACCAGACCTCTCATTCTTTCAGAGTTAAGATGATCTTCTTTCAATGCCTCATCTTGAAACTCTTTAACCTGCTTCATTACATCGGAGGTCATGATCAACTGATACGCTTTCACCCGAATCGGCTCGGGCCTCTCCTTCCGGCTAAGGGCATCAGCCACCACATTGGCCTTGCCCGGATGGTAGTGGATCTCACAATCATAATCCTTTATAAGTTCCAACCACCGTCTCTGCCTCATGTTCAGATCCTTCTGCTCGAAGAAGTACTTCAGACTCTTGTGGTCGGTGAATATGGTGCACTTCGTCCCGTAAAGATAGTGCCTCCAAATCTTTAACGCAAAGACCACGGCTGCCAGCTCCAAGTCATGAGTAGGATAATTGACCTCATGAACCTTCAACTGTCGGGATGCATAGGCTATAACCTTTCCTCTCTGCATTAACACACACCCCAACCCCGAGTAGGAAGCATCAGAATAAACCACCAGATCTTCACTTCCATCGGTAATGACAGAACAGGAGCTTGAGTCAATCTCGCCTTCAACTCCTTCGAACGCCTTCTCTTGAGCTTGACCCCATACGAACTTCACATCTTTTGGGTCAACTTAGTCAGTGGAGAAGCAATCTTAGAGAAGTCTTGGATAAATCTTCTATAGTAGCCCGCCAAACCCAAGAAACTACGAATCTCGGATGGCGTCTTTGGTGACTTCCATTGCATAACCGCCTCCACTTTCGCCGGGTCCACCATTATCCCGTCGGGATTCACCACATGACCCAAAAACTGAACTTCGCGCAACCAAAACGCGCACTTGGAGAATTTAGCATACAACTTCTCCCTTCTCAACGTCTCCAGAACCTCCCGAATGTGACCGGCGTGCTCTGCTTCGCTCCTCGAGTAAATCAGGATATCATCAATAAACACGATCACTGATTTATCCAACATCGGCCGACACACTCGATTCATCAGATCCATAAAAGCAGCTGGCGCGTTGGTCAAGCCAAAAGACATGACAAGAAACTCGTAGTGACCATAGCGCGTACGGAAAGCTGTTTTAGGAATATCTTGCTCCTTCACCTTCAACTGATGGTAACCAGATCGAAGATCTATCCTCGAAAACCAACTGGCACCCTGAAGCTGATCGAACAAATCATCTATCCTCGGTAAGGGGTATCGGTTCTTCACCGTCAACTTGTTCAGCTCACGGTAGTCAATACACATCCTCATACTACCGTCCTTCTTCTTTACAAACAGGACCGGAGCACCCCAAGGAGAGATACTCGGTCTAATGAACCCCTTATCAAG
Organism: Flaveria ramosissima; assembly: GCA_025215565.1. Lineage (NCBI taxonomy): Eukaryota > Viridiplantae > Streptophyta > Magnoliopsida > Asterales > Asteraceae > Flaveria > Flaveria ramosissima. Next base: position 31,848,894 of record CM046044.1, on the reverse strand, counting down.
CAGCTCTTGCAACTGCTCCATCAACTCTTTCATCTCGGTCGGAGCCACCGATACGGTGCCTTGGCGACAGGTTGGGCACCCGGTATCAGATCAATCTGAAACTCAATCTCTCTGTCAGGTGGCACTCCTGATAAGTCTTCTGGGAACACATCTGGAAAGTCACACACAACCGGTACATCGGCTAGTTGTGGTGTTGGCGTATCCACATCCTTTACATAGGCCAAGTAGGCACTACATCCACGCCTCATACACTTTCCCGCCACCGCCATCGAGATCACCTTCGGAATCGTAGTAACCCGATCACCATAAACCGTCACTGAACTACCGTCAGGCGCCGACAACCGAATCATCTTCTTGCGACACACAATGTTCGCCTCGAAGTCCGCTAACCAATCCATCCCAAGAACCAAATCAAAACCACCTAAGGTCATCACGAACGGTCTAACAGGAAACTTATGACCCTCGAGTTCCACATCACAGTTCTCTATCATCTCAGAAATCCTGGTAGACTTACCTATGGCAGTTTCTACATCAAAGGGCGCATCAACACGTCTACTACTAACAGGCAGCTTAGCACAGAAAGCAGCAGAAATAAAACTTTTACTAGCACCCGAATCAAATAACACAAGAAGCTAAAGTTTGGTTCACCAGAAACGTACCGGACACGACATCAGGGTCCGTTCTAGCTTCCTCCTGTGTCATGGTGAATGCCCTGGCGCTCGCCCTCGGTCCTTCACCTCCTGTCTTCTTCGCCCCAGAGCTCTCAGCCCTCGGCCTCTTGCAATCTTTGATCACGTGACCCTCTTCACCACAGTTTAAAGCATCGGACCGTACGACAGTCCTTTGCCATGTGCCCCGCCTTTCCACACTTGAAGCACAAGTTCGACCCAAACCTGCACTCCCCACTATGCTCCCGTCCACACTTACCACACTTCTCGACCCCGCACTTGACGTGACCACACGGCGGTCGTCACCCGTGCCCTCTTATTACCCGTCGAGGCATCACCCCGACCAAACCTCTTCCCCTGCCAGTTTCGATCACCACCGTTCCTTCTGCCACCTTCAGTCACCACCACCGTCCTCTCATCATACAATCTTCCCGCCAAATCCACCGCCGACCTAAACGTGCTTGGCCGGGCAGCGATCATGTGCCTGCGAATATCCGCTGGCAAACCCTGTATATACCTCTTGATCTTTCGGGACAGAGGTGTCACCTGATCCGGCACCAGACGTGCCATCTCGTTGAATTTCGTGGTGTACTGTTGGTGTGTCATGGTTCCCGCCTCCAGTTGCAAGAACTCCCTCTCGACCTTGTCCATTTCCCGATGAGGACAAAACTCCTCGATCACCACCTTTTCAGCTCAGACCATCTCATTCTCCCAATGGCCCTGCTACCCTCGGCTTGGACAATATTGTCCCACCAACATAGAGCCGAATCCACAAAAGATGGGTAGCAAACTTCACCTTCTGGTCTTCACGGCATTCGCTGATATCTAGAACGGCCTCCATTTCTCTCACCCACCGGTGAGCAGCAGCAGCAGTGCCGTTTCCATCAAAAGTTGGGGGCTTGCACCTCATAAACGCCCCATAGTTACAGCCCGTACCACCCCTTGCACGGGCTCATCTTCTTCCTCCTCATTATCGGAGAAAATCGTTTCAGGCTCCGGTTGCTCCCCTGAGGCCCTATTTCCCTCCTTCCTTCTTCCTCTTTCACAGCCTTGATGACTTCGGTCACCACAGACGGTAAGATTGTCTGCATGACCTGATGTACTTCCTCAACAACAGCCTCCTTTACCGAGGCCCTCAAGTTTGCACTCTCATCCCCAGCCTCCGGATGGGGGTCTCAGGTTCTTCAGGAACCTCTTTCTCAGCTCTAGGCCTTCCTCTTTTAGGTCGGGTTCCGCATCAGGACCACCACGGCCTCCACCCCTAGAAGCTCTAGAAGATCTACCACCAGCCATTCTCTATCACACTGAAAGATTCAAACACCAACACGGTCATTCAAGGAAACAACTCAGTTTATGTCAAGTATAGTAAGTCCCTAATTACAGTGGCCAGTTGTGATTAGCCACTTACTTTACTCTTCATACCCCAAGTATTACCTGTCCTGACTACATCAGTATTTAAATCTACACACAACACATAACCACATACCATGCGCACATAAAACCGGTTAACTTTAAGAAAATACCTGATGGCACGCAGCTACTCAGTTTGGCATCCCATTCCCCTTTTCGTCCCATTCTCAGTTAAGTTAAGGTTTATTTGAAAATTTACCCATTTCACTTAAACTTTGGCTCTGATACCAACTTGTAAGGCCCCGTTCCCGGGACGCCTACAGTTGGTCATTCATCGCACATAAAACATACTTTTACATTCACACTTCATAAACATCGCAGCGGAACATTTAAAATAAACTTTCACTTCTATATAAATGCTTTTGCAAGTTAATACAACATTCATTACAAAATAGTTTGTTCGCATTACAATGCAAAAACATTAATCAAAAGAATGCCATCCCAAAAGAGCCGAGTAGCCTTGCCATGCCATCCTCAGCAATCATTACCTGCCAACTGGAAAACATATAAAAGTCAGCGTTGCTGAGTGAGTTCTAGTTTTATAATAAACATACTTTACTTTCATAAAAACTATTCCTTTTCTCATGCGATCATTCAACATACCTAAACACAGATAATGTCATTATTATCTTTCATCACATTCGTTATCTTCCGTTCTTTTCATACGTTCATTCTTCCGAGTCTGTTGCGACGACAGAGTCGCTCACCTCAATAGCAATCTCAATGATTGCACGCTATCCGAGTCTGTTACAACCTAGGGTTGCTCACCTCATTGCCCATCTTAATGATAGCAAGCTATCCGAGTCTCTTGCAACAACAAGGTTGCTCACCTCATGGCAACATCACGATAGCACATTACTCGAGTCTCTTGCAACAACAAGGTTGCTCACCCCATAGGCAATCTCAATGATTGCACTTCATCCGAGTCTTTGCAACACAAAGTCGCTCACCCCATATATATGCTTGCAAGCCTTTCTTTCGTTCATTCATCATTCATTAATGCATGCATTCTTACTTCATGTTCCTCTTTCATTATCTTTCGCTTTACTTTACATAATACTTCATTCATTCATTAACATGACATGTAAAGCCACAAGAAAGATAAGCATACATCATAATAAGGAACATATCATACACATTCATCATCATCATACATGGCAACATAATACATACAACATGCAACATCATCATCATGCCCTACATGCTCTCTAAGGCCATAACAGTCACCTTACATGCTCTTACGAGAAACTTTACGTCAAAACTTACATCTGCACCTTCCCCGAAGGCCAGAAGTCAAACTACACTTTCCTCCGAGTGCAACAGCCCTATGCGAGCGTATGGACACCCTTCAGTCGCATGGCCTCCATGCGACTGAACATCATGCGATTGGACTCATGCGGTGAACATCTATGCGAATGAACATTCAATCGGGCGTATGGACCTCATGCGGATGGAACTACTGCGAATGGGCACCTATGCGACTGACCTCATGCGAATGGACTCATGCGACTAGCATCTATGACTGAACCCTCAGTCGTATGACTCCCCATGCGACTGGACTCCCAGTCGTGCGACTGAAGCCTTAGTCGTGCAATTGAACCCTCAATCGTGCGAATGAATCCCAATCGTGCGAATGACCCTCAATCGCCTCTCATTCGGCCGTATGGCCTCCATTCGGTCGCCTAGCCCTAGCTGATGCAGAATGGAGTTCATCCCGAACCCAATCTGCCATTTTCGGCCTCCAAGCTCATCCAAACCCATTCTAAGCCTAAATTAACCCTCCTGGACCTTAGGAATGCATACCATAACACCATACAAGCACACACAAGCCCGGAAACATACACGAAACGCATCATACACATCACACCCAAATGGGTCAAACACATACACACACCAAAAACGGGTTTTAACATTTTCCAGCCCCAAAATCGGTTGAAAACAAGTAAAAGTGGGGTCCTAGAACTCACACAAACGAGCACAACGTCAAGGGCTTGATTTGGCTTGCTACACGACGAGTTTGGCCACCCGAATCACCCGAACCAATCCTTTCTCTTTTTCTTCTCCTTCTCTCTTCTCCTCTCTATGTTGGCTGAAAAATGAGTATGGAGGAGAGGGTAAGGGCTGCCTTCTCCCTTATATACTCCACACCCGACTTTCTTTCGTTGGCGAGTTTGGTCCCTCGACTTTGGACTTTATTTCCTTTTCTTTCTTCGTCAGCTTCAAAATAAGAAATATCCGGGTGTTACAAGGATTTTTCAGAAAATGGATTCCTATTCGAAGAGTGCATAACCTCATGGATAAGCTCACACTCCCTGTTGTGCCCATAGTTGTTGAAATCAAAGACATGCATAAGGGAAAGGAAAAACTGATTAAAGAGCCAAAGGATGTTATACCAACCAAAATATGGCCTCTAGGAACAACTGTGAGGGAGATTACTGAACAAAAATCAACCTTGATCCAGTTGTATGATCATTTGACAACTCCCATGTCATCAGAAGAAAATAAGAAGTATTGGGGATATTTATTAAAGAAACTATATTTGTATACTAATTTGTAACTTTAATTATAGTGAAAATATGTGTTTAAATCTTAGGTGCAACCTAGATGGACACCCCAAAAAATGTCATGTGGCTTATAGAGGTTTTAGTTTATTAGTATAGATTAGGTCAAATACATATGTGTTACACGAGTTAAAATAAAAAGTTATATAATAGATTAGATATATGTTTAATCTAATAGGGTTAGGTTCAAATGAAAACTCCATTTTCTATGAAAACTTATAGAACTAATTATAACTATTCATTTAATTGATTCTAAACTTTCTTTTCCTTTTATTACAAAATAACTTTAGTAAACCCGTGTATTACACGGGTTGAATAAATCAAATATTAAATATAATAAAATTTTATTAAGTATAAAACGATATTATAAAATAAGTTATGATTGAAATCACATATGAGTAAAAACTATATAAGTAATCAAATAATGATATCAAGTTTTTAAGATTTTGGTTTTAACATTTTTAGCCAAAAAAAATAATACGTTTCAAAACAAACTTTATTAATTAAATATTATTTTTAAATTTTTTTATTATAACTTCTGATTTTAATTATTTTTGGCTCATAAAAATACTTTTAAAAAGCATCAATTTATAAATATTTTGTATTGTTAAAACAATTCTATGTTTTAGGAAAAAAAATTATTTTAGAAAAAATATATTTTTTTTTATAAAAAACATTAATAGGAAGATATATTTCTTATTTTTTTTAAAAAATACACTTTAATCTAAATAAGAGTTAAATAATATTATTAGTAATTAAGGTAATTATTAAATAAGAGAGAGAAGCGGAAAACTTTTGGTGAGAATAAATGTGATGTTGCCACATGTGCTCTCAAGATACTCTTTTATTAAAGTAATTTAAAAAATACACTTTAATCTAAATAAAAGTTAAATAATATTATTAGTAATTAAGGTAATTATTAAATAAGAGAGAGAAGTGGTAAATTTTTGATGAGAATGAATGTGGTGTTGCCACATGTGCTCTCAAGATACTTTTTTATTAGAGTAAAAAAAAATGGTACTTTGGTAAAATAAGGGCCTATTTAATTTTGTTAATTATCTTTTTGATTTAAATTTCCCTTGATTATTTCTTGTTATAAATCTTTTTATAAAACACAATTAATGCAATACAATTTTTTAACTAGTTATCCTTTATCATCCATATTTTATTCAAGATTTTTTATTGTTATAATTACTATATTTTTGAGTTAATTACGCAAATAGTCCCTGTGGTTTATTGCAAATAACAGGTTTAGGTACTAAGGGTTTTTTATAAAAGGTAGGGGTATTGTGTTTTCAATTTGTAACGACTTAAGGTATTAACACTAACAGAAGTTGACTCTCCTGTTAAATCTAAGGGCATTTCCGTCTTTTTACCTTACAGAGACTATTTATGTCATTTCATAAATAAAAAGGACTGTTTGTGTAATTATTTATATACATATAGATATATAAATGCATAGACACACACACACACACACCCCTTAATCTTATGTTCCAGATCTAATTTCACTTCCCCCATCACTGGTTACCACATCACCGCCGCCCCTACCGCCTACTACCACATCACTGTCGCCCCCACGCCTGTTGACACATCCCCGCCGTCGCCACCGCCGACTACAATAGCCCCGCCGCCCCCACCACACCACCGTAGCCTACCACCCCCATCAGCTCCCATTGTCGCCTACCACCCCCGCCAGCCCCTATCGTCGGCTACCACCTCACTACAACTATCTCGTTCAGCTCTTTAAATGAAACAACGGGACCAACAACACCATCATCATCCGACCATCACCACCACCTTCTCACCATCATCATCGCATCATCACCACCGTTGCACCATCAACTGCTGCTTCATCTCCATTGAAACATTAGGACCATCAACGCCATCATCATCCGTTGCTGCCTACAAGCCTTAAAGTTAAGAATCCCCAACTAGGTAATGCCTTATTTAGGTTTTAGGGTTTTAAGAAAAAGCTAGGGGGTGGGGGGAAGCCGCTGTGTGTTTGGTAATTATTGTGGTGGTGTCGTCGAATGGGTTTGATTAGACAAAATGGTGGTGATGGTGGTGGCTAGGTGGTGGTGAGCAGGTCTATTATGAGGAGGTTCAGAAACCCCAACAGGGAGCTTCTCTTTGCGCCACCGAAAGTAAGCAAGATGAGAAAGCCTCGATTTTGTCAAGGGGTCAGGTGTCGACAACACCATAGCACCCATTTCCGCAAGGGAAGTGACCGAAGGTCAATTGGGTGCCGCATTGTGGGTTTGGGTTCGGGACCAGAAGGTCCCCAGAAGCGATTGTGATTGAGAGGGTTGTCTCTCCAGCTCTGTAGACCAGACCATAGTGGGTGGTGTTGATGTGAGGCCATGTTTGGGATTGCTTATGATGGCGATGAAGACTATTGTAACACCCGAAATAAAGTCAAAACGGGCCAATTAATAATAATGGTCTTAGCCAGGATTATTTGAAGAAAAATAAGCGAGGAATGTGGTATGGACCGAGTAAACCTCGTGGGTTATGTGTTAGACGAGTTTAAGGTCGCGGGAACGCCCGGTATATATAAACGGATCAGCTTGAGCAACTCTCATTTGCAACTCAACACCCAGTTTCTAGAGAGAGAGTGTAGAGAGAGAAAGTGGAGACAACTGGTGATTCAAGGCTCGGTTGATCAAGAGATTGAAGATCAGTGTTCGTGGGCATCCAAACAACAAGAAAAGACCAAGAATCCAGGTAAGAAACATCGTTTAATCGTTCCTTTTTGATGTAAATCCGGATTCTAGGGCTAGGGGTTTTTGAAAGTGGCAAAGAATCACCCAAAACTCACATTTTTGTGTAAGAAAACATGTAAGAAGGTTAGATATAGCTTATTGGGTGATAAACCAAGGTTTTGGGTGTACAAGATTGAAGTTTTGGGTCAAAAATGGGTTGGTTCGTAATTTCAGCCGGTTATGCGAAATTAGGAGTTCGTCCAACGAAATTATGTATTCGTCCTGCGAAACTATGGATCTTCCTGTGAAACTATAGTTTCGCAGTCATGGTTTTCCAACGAAAGTTGGGCGAAACTGGCAGCGAAGATGCTAGCGAAACTACTAGCAAAACTGCTGGTGAAACTAGCAGCGAAACTGCTGGCGAAATTAGCAGTGAAACTACTGATCTTGCAGCGAAATTAGCAGTGAAATTAGGCAGAAATTAACCCCTTTGAGTGTTAACTTATCTGCAGGCTGCATAGTGTAACCCTTGCTTAGAAAGCTTGATTGAGAAGCTACTCACTGAGTCCAGGTGAGTTCTAGGTCCCCTATTTTAAAGGTTTTAAACTTGTTTGGGGCTGGAAATACATGCTAAATATACGTTTCTAAATGACCAAGGTTTTAAGAGGTTTTAACAAGAAGATCGATGCCAGGGGCGTTGCCCCTTGGACCCTACTAGGGGCTGCTACCCCTAGAACCCCTCTGTCAGGGGCTGCCACCCCCGAACCCCCGCTGTTCCGCGAAGAGTCGGTTATGTACTATGATGACTTGTACTTGTTGGGCATATGTATGCGAATGTGAATTGATGATGCATGATGTTTATGATGATGTATGATGGGGTATGTGATGCTTATGTGATGTTATGTATGTTCATGTTATGTTTTTTTACGTTCCTATTGTGTATTACTTTCGTGACTTGCATGTTATGAGTATGAAATGAACAAGAAGTATTATATATCATAAAGCGGAAGTTAATGATAATGATAAGAGGAACGTAACGAAAGAATGAATGCATGCATTAATGAACGAACGAATGTAAGAAAGTCTTACAAGCAATGTATGGAGGTTCACACCCAATGAAGGGTGTTAGCTCAACTGTGTGCGGGTTAGCTACCCCGGAAGGATGCACACTGGGGTCTAATGTTTGTGATTGACCATACGTATGTGATCCTTGTCGCTTGCCCTAGGTCCTGGAATCAGCTTCGTGCACAATGTTCGAGGTCTATGATAGACCTCAGGCCTAGTAACCAGCTTCGTGCACAATGTTCGGGGTATAGCACATGGCATTGGTCCGGAATGAAAGATGAATGATAATGATGAGTGTACTTGCCCCAGGCCCTAGGGTCAGCTTCGTGCACAATGTTCGGGGTACAGTACATGTCATCGGAAGTTAACGAATGTACGAAAGATAAGTAAAGAAGATTATGAATGAAAGTGAATGATAACGATGACGTGCGATGATGAATGAAGGAAAGTTAACGAATGAATGATCAAAGATAATAATGTTATTATCTATGTGTACATATGATGCATGATCGCGAATGAATGTAATGAAAGGTTGTAAAAGGATATAAAGTATTTTATTTATAAAACTAGAACTCACTCAGCAACGCTGACTTTTATGTGTTTCCAGTTGGCAGGTAATGGTTGCTGAGGATGGCACGGGGCGGCTACTTGGCTCATTTTGGATGGCATCCATTTTGTATAATGTTTTTGTGATGTAATGCAACAAGTTATTTTGTAATCAGTCAACGATGTATTATTTTGCAAAAGCAATTATAATGAAATGAAATGGTTGTTTAAATGTTTCCGCTGCAATGTTTTATTAAAGTTAATATAAATATATGTTTTATGTGCGATGATTGACCAGCTGTAAGCGTCCCGGAACGAGGCCTTAGAAGTTGGTATCAGAGCCAAAGTTTAAGTGAAACGGGTAAATATTTGGAAAAGAAACCTAAACTTAAACTGAGAATGGGACAAAGGGAAGGGATGCCAGTCCGAGTAACTGTGTGCCATCAGGTATTTCTTTAATGAAAACCGGTATTATGTGCGCATGTTATGTGATTTATGTGCCTTTAAATGATTTAAATACTGATGTAGTCAGGATAGGAAATGTTTGGAGTATGAAGAGTAAAGTAAGTGACTAATCACAACTAACAACTGTAATTAGGGTCTTACTATACTTGACATAAACTGAGCTATTACCTTGAATGACTGTGTTGGTGTTTGAATCTTATAGTGCGTTAGAGGATGGCTGGAGGTAGATCTTCGAAGGCTTCTAGAGGTGGAGGCCGTGGTGGACGTGGTGCTACTAACCACGGGTCACAAGGGAAGGCCCAGAGCTGAAGAGGTGGCTCATGAGGAGCCCGAGACCCCTCATCCGGAGGCTGGGGATGAGAGTACTAACTTGAGAGCCTCAGTGAAGGAGGCTGTTGTAGAGGAGGTTCATCAGGTCATGCAGACGGTCTTACCGTCTGTGGTGACCGAAGTGATAAATGTTGTAAGGGAAGGAGAAAGGAAGGAAAGGAACCGGTCCTCGAGAGAAAGAGGGCAACCGAAGACTGAGACGGCCGTCTCTACTGATGAGGAGCAAGAAGAAGAGCATGTGCCTGAGGCACCACGAGGCTGTAACTATGGGGCATTTCAAAGATGCAAGCCCCCAACTTTCGATGGCAATGGCACTGCTGCTGCTCACCGGTGGGTGAGAGAGATGGAAGCGGTTCTTGATATCAGCGAGTGCCGGGAAGATTAGAAGGTGAAGTTTGCCATTCACTCATTCGTAGACTCAGCCTTGTGTTGGTGGGACAATATCGTCCAGGCTGAGGGTAGCATGGCGATTAGAAGGATGAGGTGGAACGAGCTGAAGAAGTTGGTGATCGAAGAGTTGTGTCCTCACAGGGAGCTTGATAAGGTTGAGAGGGAGTTCCTGTAGCTAGAGGCGGGAGCCATGACACATCAGTAATACACCACCAAATTCAATGAGATGGCACGGCTGGTGCCGGATCAGGTGACGCCTGTGTCATGGAAGATCAAGAGATACATCCAGGGCTTGCCGGCGGATATCCGCAGGCACATGATCGTCGCGCGACCAGGTACGTTTAGGTCGATCGTTGATCTGGCAGGATGGCTGTATGATGAGAGGGACGCGGTGGTGGCTAAAGTGAGCAAGAAGAGTGGTGGTTACCGGAACTGGAACGGAAAGAGATTTGGACGGGGCAGTGCCCCGGTAAACAACAAGAGTGCGCGGGTGGATGATTAACGTGTGGTCACATCCGGTGCGGGGATAAAGAGGTGTGGTAAGTGTGGAAAGGAGCACACCGGGAGTGTAGGTGAGGACTAAACGTGTGCTTCAAGTGTGGGAAGCCTGGCCAGATGGCAAGAGAGTGCAAGGTGGCGAGGTGTTTTAATTGTGGTGGGGAGGGCCACATGAGTAGGGAGTATAAGAAGCCGAGGGCTGAAAGTTCTGGGGCAACAAAGAAGGGTGGAGGTGAAGGGTAGAAGGCGAGCGCTAGAGCCTTCACGATTACCCAGGAGGAGGCTAGGACGGACCCCGATGTGGTGTCAGGTACGTTTCTAGTAAACCAAACTCTTGCCTCTGTGTTATTTGATTCTGGTGCTAGTAAGAGTTTCATTTCTGCTGCTTTTTATGCTAAGCTTCCCATTAGGAGTAGAATTGTTGATGACCCTTCGATGTAGAAACTGTCATAGGTAAGTCTACCAGGATTTCTGATATAGTAGAAGGCTGTGACATAGAACTAGAAGGTCATAAGTTTCCTGTTAGACCGTTCGTGATGATCTTAGGCGGGTTCGATGTAGTCCTGGTAATGGATTGGTTGGTGGACTATGAGGCAAACATTGTGTGTCGCAAGAAGATGATCTGATTAACAGCACCTGATGGGAGTTCAGTGACGATCTACGGTGATCGAGTCACTACGATTCCGAAGGTGATTTCGATGGCGGTGGCGGAAAAGTTCATGAGACGTGGATGTAGTGCCTACTTGGCCTACGTGAAGGATGTGGATACGTCAACACCACAATTGTTCGATGTACCGGTTGTGTGTGACTTCCCAGACGTGTTTCCAGATGATTTACCAGGTGTACCACCGGACCACGAAATCGAATTTCAGATTGACTTGTTGCCCGGTGCCCAACCGGTAGCTAAGGCACTGTATCGGTTGGCTCCGACCGAGATGAAGGAACTGATGGAGCAATTGCAGGAGTTGCTTGATAAGGGGTTCATTAGATCGAGTATCTCTCCTTAGGGTGCTCCGGTCTTATTCGTGAAGAAGAAGGACGGTAGTATGAGGATGTGCATTGACTACCGTGAGTTGAACAAGTTGACGGTGAAGAATCGGTATCCATTGCTGAGGATTGATGACTTGTTTGATCAACTCCAAGGTGCCAGTTGGTTCTCAAGGATAGATCTCCGATCTGGTTACCATCAGCTGAAGGTGAAGGAGCGAGATATTCCTAAAACAGTTTTTCGCACGCGTTATGGACACTACGAGTTTCTCGTTATGTCTTTTGGTTTAACAAACGCGCCAGCTGCTTTTACGGACTTGATGAATCGAGTGTGTCGGCCGATGTTGGATAAATCAGTGATTGTGTTTATTGATGATATCCTGATTTATTCGAAGAGCGAGGAGGAGCATGCCGATCACATTCGAGAGGTGTTGAAGACGTTGAGAAAGGAGAAATTGTATGCCAAGTTCTCCAAGTGCGCGTTCTGGTTGCATGAAGTTCAGTTCTTGGGTCACGTGGTGAATCCCGAGGGAATTATGGTAGACCCGGCAAAGGTGGAGGCGGTGATGCAATGGAAGTCTCCAAAGACGCCATCAGAGATCCATAGTTTCTTGGGTTTGGCGGGCTATTACCGAAGATTCATCCAAGACTTCTCCAAGATAGCTTCCCCGTTGACTAAGTTGACCTGTAAGGATATGAAGTTTGTATGGGGTCGAGATCAAGAGAAGGCTTTTGAGGAGCTAAAGGCAAGGTTGACTCAAGCTCCTGTCTTGTCATTACCCGAAGGAAGCGAGGACTTGGTGGTCTATTCAGATGCTTCCTACTCGGGGTTGGGTTGCATGTTGATGCAGAGAGGAAAGGTTATAGCCTACGCATCCTGACAACTGAAGGTTCATGAAGTTAATTACCCTACTCATGACTTGGAGTTAGCGGTTGTGGTCTTTACATTGAAGATTTGGAGGCACTACCTATACGGGACGAAGTGCACCATCTTCACCGACCACAAGAGCTTGAAGTACTTCTTCAAGCAGAAAGATTTGAACATGAGGCAGAGGCAATGGTTGGAGCTCATAAAGGATTATGATTGCGAGATCCATTACCATCCGGGCAAGGCCAACGTAGTGGCAGATGCCCTTAGTCGAAAGGAGAGGCCTGAACCAATTCGGGTAAAGGCTTACCAATTGATTATGACCTCCGATGTGATGACACAGGTCAAGGAGTTTCAAGATGAGGCGTTGAAAGAAGATCGTCTTAACTCTGAGAGGATGAGAGGTCTAGTTGCGGAGTTGGGTGAAAACACACTCGGTGTTAGAACCCCATTCGGGCGGATGTGGATTCCTTGTTATGGGGATCTACGTGGAAAGATCATGGATGAGGCTCATAAGACTCGGTACTCCATTCATCCTGGTGCCATAAAAATGTATCAAGACATGAAAAAAGATTATTGGTGGCCCGGTATGAAGTGGGAACATATCACCATGGACTTTATCACGAAGTTACCTCGTACCATGAAAGGGTATGATGCCATATGGGTGATAGTTGATCGTTTAACGAAGAGTGCTCACTTCCTACCGATTCATGAGATGTATTCCTCTGAGAGACTTGCAGACCTATTCATCAAGGAGATTGTAAGTCGCCATGGTGTACCGGTGTCTATCATGTCGGATCGTGACACCTGGTTTACATCCAAGTTTTGGAAGAGATTTCACGAGGCGATGGGGACGAGGTTACATATCAGCA
>CM046044.1:31692386-31814049 GCA_025215565.1 Flaveria ramosissima | reverse complement strand
GAAAACACAATTCCCTAACATGTTACAAAAACCATGAGTACCACAAACATGTTAAATTGTATAAACACAAGGACTATTTTATGTAAGTAACTCTATATTTTTCTTCAAATTAAGTTATTATGGGTCATTGATATTTTAATCAAATTAACATATATGTATTTTATATATGTGTAAGATAATGTATTTACATATATGTTAAATGAAAAGAACAAAAGTGTAAAGTGTTAAGTATTTTTTTCTCCAATTAAACACCTTTATTAAGTTTTATATTCTCTCTCATCCCGTCCCTCCCGTCCCTTTTCTCTTATGTCTCTCATCTAACTTTTTTTACTTTTATATAAATCTTAAACATCAAAATAGACAAATAGTTATGTTTTTCTATAAATATGTTGGTTTTTTACAAATATGATGAACATAAAAAAATATCTTGAATATGAATTTTATTTTTTATACATAAACATTTAAAATAACTATTTACTTATGTATAAAACATATTTACAAAGATGAACGCTCATTTACATACATGTAAATATTCATATTAGTCATAAATTTTTCAAACCGATAATTATTTACGTATGTGTAAATTTTATAATAATCATATATTGTTCAAATCGCATGCTATATACAAATCTGTTAATATATATAAAAGTTTTACTTATGTGTAAATCAAGTATTTATATACCCATATGTATAAAAATATATGTGTGGAGATGCTTCTTTCTTACATTTAGTTAAAATTGATGTTCCATATATGTGTAAACTAATTATTTACATGTACGTAAACCGTCAGACATGTTTTCATATAATTTGTTTCAACGATAAATAGAAGAGGTAGTTAAGCAAAAGTAAATCATTCAATTTTGTGGAACAATTTAGCATCATAAGTTCCTAAGAAATATATGTCTCTCATTATTAACATCTTAAATACTAATTCGGCATAAGAGAATAATAGCCTCCCATACAAACAGATTAAAAAGATCAACAATTAATAATATAACATGTATAAATATAATACTTAATCTTTTGAATGAGATGTAAACAAATCGAGATTGGTGGTCGCGAGAGAGATTAAAAGATATTACGATGAAGATCGAGATCGAAGGCACAAGGTGAACATTGTAACATGTCTAACCTTCCATTACCCACCTTTAAGCATCTTATCCAATTAACTGTGTGTAAGCCCCGTTCCGGACGCTTACAGTGGTCATCATCGCACATAAAACATATAATTACATTGCCTAAGAAAACATTGCAGCGGAAACATTCAAAAATGACATCTCATTTCATTATAATTACTTTTGCAAATAATACATCATTATCCGGTTACAAAATACATGTTTGCATTACATCACAAAAGCTTTATAAATGGATGCCATCCCAAAAGAGCCGAGTAGCCTTGCCGTGCCATCCTCAGCAATCATTTACCTGCCAACTGGAAAACGTAATAAAAGTCAGCGTTGCTGAGTGAGTTCTAGTTTTAATATAAAAATACTTTACTTTCATAAAACTATTCCTTTATCATGCGATCATTCAACATACGTATACACAGATAATGTCATTATTATCTTTCATCTCATTCATTATCTTCCATTCTTTTCATTCATTCTTTCTTCCGAGTCTTTTGCGACAACATAGTCGCTCACCTCAATGGCAATCTCAATGATTGCACGCTATCCGAGTCTTTTGCACCCCTAGGGTTGCTCACCTCATTGCCCATCACGATAGCAAGCTATCCGAGTCTTTTGCAACAACAAGGTTGCTCACCCCAAGGCAACATCACGATAGCATTTACTCGAGTCTTTTGCAACGACAAGGTTGCTCACCCATAGGCAATCTAAATGATTGCACTTCATCCGAGTCTTTTGCAACAAAGTCGCTCACCCCATAATATATGCTTGCAAGCCTTTCTTTCGTTCATTCATCATTCATTAATGCATGCATTCTTACTTCATGTTCCTCTTTCATTATCTTTCGCTTTACATTACATAATACTTCATTCATTCATTTAACATGACATGTAAAGCCACAAGAAAGATAAGCATACATCATAATAAGGAACAATCATACACATTCATCATCATCATACAGGGCAACATCATACATTCATAATATGCATAAACATGCAACAACATCATCATCATGCCCTACATGCTCTCTAAGGCCATAACCATCCTCTTACATGCTCTTACGGGTTACTTTACGTCAAAACTTACATCTGCACCTTTCCCCGAAGGCCAGAAGTCAAACTACACATTCCTTCGAGTGCAACAGCCCTATTCGGGCGTATGGACACCCTTCAGTCGCATGGCCTCCATGCGACTGAACATCATGCGACTGGACTCATGCGGATGAACATCTATGCGAATGAACATTCAATCGTGCGTATGGACCTTGTGCGAATGGGATTACTGCGAATGGGCACCTATGCGACTGACCTCATGCGAATGGACTCATGCGACTAAGCATCTATGCGACTGAACCCTCAGTCGTGCAATCCCATGCGACTGGACTCCCAGTCGTGCGACTGAAACCTTAGTCGTGCGATTGAACCCTCAATCGTGCGAATGAATCCCAATCGTGCGAATGACCCTCAATCGCCTCTCATTCGGTCCGTATGGCCTTCATTCGGTCGCCTAGCCCTAGCTGATGCAGAATGGAGTTCATCCCGAACCCAATCTGCCATTTTCGGCCTCCAAGCTCATCCAAACCCATTCTAAGCCTAAATTAACCCTCCTGGACCTTAGGAATGCATACCATAACACCATACAAGCACACACAAGCCCGAATCATACTCTAAACGCATCATACACATCACACCCAAATGGGTCAAACACATACACACAAAAAACGGGTTTTGAACATTTTCCAGCCCCAAAATCAGTTGAAAACAAGTAAAAGTGGGGTCTTAGAACTCACACAATCGAGCACAACGTCAAGGGCTTCGATTTGGCTTGCTACTCGACGAATTTGGACACCCGAATCACCCGAAACACCCCTTTTTCTCCTTTTTCTCTCTTTTCTCTCTTCCCTCTCTTGAAATTTGAAATTTGTGGTGTGTGGGAGAGTGAGCTGCCCTCTCCCTACACATATCACCACATTTCCCAACTTTTCTTCGTTGGCGAGTTTGGTCCCTCGACTTTGGACTTTATTTTCTTTTCTTTCTTGCCGGCTTCAAAATAATAAATATCCGGGTGTTACAAGTCCACCCCCCTTAAATAGGTTTCGTCCCCGAAACCTGTTATTCCTCGAACAAACGTGGATAATGTTGTCTCATTTCTTCCTCAGTCTCCCACGTTGACTCGGATCCCTTCCTGTGCTTCCACTGTACACGCACAAGAGGAACCACTTTATTCCTTAGCCTTTTCTCCTTTCGGTCGATGATTGCCACTGGTTGCTCCACATAATTGAGCCGTTCGTCTACCTCGATATCCTCCAGTGAACAATCATATCTTCATCAGCTAAGCACTTCCTTAGATGAGATACATGGAATGTCGGGTGAATTCCACTTAACTCATCCGGTAACTCCAGTCTATAGGCCACCTCTCCTACTCGAGCAATGATTCGGAAAGGGCCTATATACCTTGGGCTCAACTTGCCCCGCTTTCGGAAGCGAATGATACCCTTCCAAGGTGAGACCTTCAACATAACCCGGTCACCCACCTGGAACTCAATCGGCCTGCGTCGTTTATCAGCATACGACTTCTGTCTGTCTTTGGCTGCCTTCATGAAGGCTTTGATCTTCTCAAGCTTCTCAGTCGTAGCCTCGATTACCTCGACGCTTCCCAATTCCTTCTGACCAATATCACCCCAACAAACGGGCGTTCTGCATCTCCTACCGTATAGCATCTCATATGGAGGCATGCCAATGCTGGCATGATAGCTGTTGTTGTATGAGAATTCGGCTAACGGTAGGTGGTCATCCCAACTTCCACCAAAATCAATCACACATGCCGAAGCATGTCTTCCAGCGTCTGAATGGTCCTTTCTGACTGACCATCAGTCTGGGGATGATAAGCCGTGCTAATATGTAACCTCGTCCCCATAGCGTCGTGGAACTTCTTCCAAAATTTAGATGTAAACCGGGTGTCGCGATCCGACACAATAGACACCGGCACACCATGACGAGTTACAATTTCCTTGATGAACAGATCAGCCAACCTCTCAGATGAATATGTCTCGCGAATCGGTAGGAAGTGAGCACTCTTCGTCAAACGATCAACTATCACCCATATGGCATCATACCCTTTCGGGGTACGCGGCAGCTTTGTAATGAAATCCATGGTGATGTGCTCCCACTTCCATTCCGGTATATCCAAGGTTGTATCTTCCCATACGGCTTTTGATGCTCGGCCTTCACCTGTAAGCAAGTAAGGCACTTACTCACATACTCCACCACATCGCGCTTCATACCCGGCCACCAATAATCTTTCTTCATATCATGGTACATCTTCGTGGCACCAGGATGAATGGAGTACCGAGTCTTGTGAGCTTCATCCATTATCTTCACCCGTAGATCCCCAAAACGAGGAATCCACACACGACCGAATCGGGTTCTAACACCGAGTGTGTTTTCACCCAATTCCCCAACCAGACCTCTCATTCTTTCAGAGTTAAGATGATCTTCTTTCAATGCCTCATCTTGAAACTCTTTAACCTGCTTCATCACATCGGAGGTCATGATCAACTGATAGGCTTTATCGGCTCGGGCCTCCTTTCCGGCTAAGGGCATCAGCCACCACGTTGGCCTTGCCCGGATGGTAGTGGATCTCACAATCATAATCCTTTATAAGTTCCAACCACCGTCTCTGCCTCATGTTCAGATCCTTCTGCTCGAAGAAGTACTTCAGACTCTTGTGGTCAGTGAATATGGTGCACTTCGTCCCGTAGAGGTAGTGCCTCCAAATCTTTAATGCAAAGACCACGGCTGCCAGCTCCAAGTCATGAGTAGGATAATTGACCTCATGAACCTTCAACTGTCGGGATGCATAGGCTATAACCTTTCCTCTCTGCATTAACACGCACCCCAACCCCGAGTAGGAAGCATCGGAATAAACCACCAGATCTTCACTTCCATCGGGTAATGACAGAACAGGAGCTTGAGTCAATCTCGCCTTCAATTCTTCAAACGCCTTCTCTTGAGCTTGACCCCATACGAACTTCACATCTTTTCGGGTCAACTTAGTCAGTGGAGAAGCAATCTTAGAGAAGTCTTGGATAAATCTTCTATAGTAGCCCGCCAAACCCAAGAAGCTACGAATCTCGGATGGCGTCTTTGGTGACTTCCATTGCATAACCGCCTCCACTTTCGCTGGGTCCACCATAATCCCATCAGGATTCACCATGTGACCCAAGAACTGAACTTCGCGCAACCAGAACGCGCACTTGGAGAATTTTGCATACAACTTCTCCCTTCTCAACGTCTCTAGAACTCCCGAATGTGACCGGCGTGCTCTGCTTCGCTCCTCGAGTAAATCAGGATATCATCAATAAACACAATCACTGATTTATCCAACATAGGCCGACACACACGGTTCATCAAATCCATAAAAGCAGCTGGCGCATTGGTCAAACCAAAAGACATGACAAGAAACTCGTAGTGACCATAGCGCGTACGGAAAGCTGTTTTAGGAATATCTTGCTCCTTCACCTTCAACTGATGATAACCAGATCGAAGATCTATTCTCGAAAACCAACTGGCACCCTGAAGCTGATCGAACAAATCATCTATCCTCGGTAAGGGGTATCGGTTCTTCACTGTCAACTTGTTCAGCTCGCGGTAGTCGATGCACATCCTCATACTACCGTCCTTCTTCTTTACAAACAGGACCGGAGCACCCCAAGGAGAGATACTCGGTCTAATGAACCCCTTATCAAGCAGCTCTTGCAACTGCTCCATCAACTCTTTCATCTCGGTCGGAGCCAACCGATACGGTGCCTTGGCAACAGGTTGGGCACCCGGTATCAGATCAATTTGAAACTCAATCTCTCTGTCAGGTGGCACTCCTGATAAGTCTTCTGGGAACACATCTGGAAAGTCACACACAACCGGTACATCGGCTAGTTGTGGTGTTGGCGTATGCACATCCTTTACATAGGCCAAGTAGGCACTACATCCACGCCTCATACACTTCCCGCCACCGCCATCGAGATCACTTTCGGAATCGTAGTAACCCGATCACCATAAACCGTCACTGAACTACCGTCAGGCGCCGACAACCGAATCATCTTCTTGTGACACACAATGTTCGCCTCGAAGTCCGCTAACCAATCCATCCCAAGAACCAAATCAAAACCACCTAAGGTCATCACAAACGGTCTAACAGGAACTTATGACCCTCGAGCTCCACATCACAGTTCTCTATCATCTCAAAATCCTGGTAGACTTACCTATGGCAGTTTCTACATCAAAGGGCGCATCAACACGTCTACTACTAACAGGCAGCTTAGCACAGAAATCAGCAGAAATAAAACTTTTACTGGCATCCAAATCAAATAACACAGAAGCTAAAGTTTGGTTCACCAGAAACGTACCGGACACGACATCAGGGTCCGTTCTAGCTTCCTCCTGTGTCATGGTGAATGCCCTGGCGCTCGCCTTCGGTCCATCACCTCCCGTCCTCTTTGCCCCTGAACTCTCAGCCCTCGGCTTCCTACAATCTTTGAGCACGTGACCCTCTTCACCACAGTTAAAGCACCGGACCGTACGACAGTCCTTTGCCATGTGCCCCGCCTTTCCACACTTGAAGCACAAGTTTGACCCCAACCTGCACTCCCCACTATGCTCCCGTCCACATTTACCACACCTTCTCGACCCCGCACTTTACGTGACCACGCGGCGGTCGTCTACCCGTGCCTTCTTATTGCCCGTCGAGGCATTACCCCGACCAAACCTCTTCCCCTGCCAGCTTCGATCACCACCGCTCTTCCTGCCACCCTCAGTCACCACCCCCGTTCTTTCATCATACAGTCTCCCCACCAAATCCACCGCCGACCTAAACGTGCTCGGCCGGGCAGCAATCATGTGCCTGCGAATATCCGCCGGCAAACCCTGTACATACCTCTTGATCTTTCGGGACAGAGGCGTCACTTGATCCGGCACCAGACGTGCCATCTCGTTGAACTTCGTGGTGTACTATTGGTGTGTCATGATTCCCGCCTCCAGTTGCAGAAACTCCCTTTCGACCTTATCCATTTCCCGATGAGGACAAAACTCCTCGATCACCATCTTCTTCAGTTCGGGCCACCTCATTCTCCCGATTGCCCGATTACCCTCCGCTTGGACAATGTTGTCCCACCACCATAGTGCCGAGTCCACAAATGAATGGGTGGCAAACTTTACTTTTTGATCTTCCCGGCACTCACTGATGTCGAGAACAGCCTCCATTTCTCTCACCCATCGGTGAGCAGTGGCAGCATTGCCATTACCATCAAAAGTAGGGGGCTTGCATCTCATAAACACCCCGTAGTTACAGCCTCGTGCCACCTCTCGCACAGGCTCCTCTTCCTCTTCCTCCTCATTATCGGAGAAAATTGTTTCAGGCTCCGGTTGCTCCCCCGAGGCCCGGTTTCTCTCCTTCGTTTCCCCTTCCTTCACAGCCTTGATGACTTCGGTCACCACAGACGGTAAGATTGTCTGCATGACCTGATGTACTTCCTCAACAACAGCCTCCTTTACCGAGGCCCTCAAGTTCGCACTCTCATCCCCAGCTTCTAGATGAGGAGTCTCAGGTTCTGTAGGAACCTCTTTCTCAGCTCTAGGCCTTCCTCTTTTAGGGCGTGGTTCAGCATCAGGGCCACCACGGCCTCCACCCCTAGAAGCTCTAGAAGATCTACCACCAGCCATTCTCTATCACACTGAAAGATTCAAACACCAACACGGTCATTCAAGGAAACAACTCAGTTTATGTCAAGTATAGTAAGTCCCTAATTACAGTGGCCAGTTGTGATTAGCCACTTACTTTACTCTTCATACCCCAAGTATCACCTGTCCTGACTACATCAGTATTAAAATCTACATACAACACATAACATATACCATGCGCACATAAACCGGTTAACTTTAAGAAAATACCCGATGGCACGCAGCTACTCAGTTTGGCATCCCATTCCCCATTCGTCCCATTCTCAGTTTAAGTTAAGGTTTATTTTGAAAATTTACCCATTTCACTTAAACTTTGGCTCTGATACCAACTTGTAAGGCCCCGTTTCCGGGACGCTTACAGTTGGTCATTCATTGCACATAAAACATATAATTACAGTTGCCTTAAGAAAACATTGCAGCGGAAACATTCAAAAATGACATCTCATTTCATTATAATTACTTTTGCCCAATAATACATCATTATCCGATTACAAAATACATGTTTGCATTATAACACAAAAGCTTTATAAATGGATGCCATCCCAAAAGAGCCGAGTAGCCTTGCCGTGCCATCCTCAGCAATCATTTACCTGCCAACTGGAAAACGTAATAAAAGTCAGCGTTGCTGAGTGAGTTCTAGTTTTAATAATAAAACATACTTTACTTTCATTAAAACTATTCCTTTTATCATGCGCTCATTCAACATACGTATACATAGATAATGTCATTATTATCTTTCATCTCATTCATTATCTTCCATTCTTTTCATTCATTCTTTCTTCCGAGTCTTTTGCGACAACATAGTCGCTCACCTCAATGGCAATCTCAATGATTGCATGCTATCCGAGTCTTTTGCACCCCTAGGGTTGCTCACCTCATTGCCCATCACAATAGCAAGCTATCCGAGTCTTTTGCAACAACAAGGTTGCTCACCCCAAGGCAACATCACGATAGCCCTTTACTCGAGTCTTTTGCAACGACAAGGTTGCTCACCCCATAGGCAATCTAAATGATTGCACTTCATCTGAGTCTTTTGCAACACAAAGTCGCTCACCCCATAAATGTATGCTTGCAAGCCTTTCTTTCGTTCATTCATCATTCATTAATGCATGCATTCTTACTTCATGTTCCTCTTTCATTATCTTTCCCTTTACGTTACATAATACTTCATTCATTCATTTAACATGACATGCAAAGCCACAAGAAAGATAAGCATACATCATAATAAGGAACATATCATACACATTCATCATCCTCATACAGGGCAACATCATACATTCATAATATGCATAAACATGCAACATCATCATCATGCCCTACATGCTCTTTAAGGCCATAACCATCCTCTTACATGCTCTTACGGGTTACTTTACGTCAAAACTTACATCTGCACCTTTCCCCGAAGGCCAGAAGTCAAACTACACATTCCTTCGAGTGCAACAGCCCTATTCGGGCGTATGGACACCCTTCAGTCGCATGGCCTCCATGCGACTGAACATCATGCGACTGGACTCATGCGGATGGTCATCTATGCGAATGAACATTCAAACGTGTGTATGGACCTTGTGCGAATGGGATTACTGCGAATGGGCACCTATGTGACTGACCTCATGCGAATGGACTCATGCGACTAAGCATCTATGCGACTGAACCCTCAGTCGTGCAATCCCCATGCGACTGGACTCCCAGTCGTGCGACTGAAACCTTAGTCGTGCGATTGAACCCTCAATCGTGCGAATGAATCCCAATCGTGCGAATGACCCTCAATCGCCTCTCATTCGGCCGTATGGCCTTCATTGGTCGCCTAGCCCTAGCTGATGCAGAATGGAGTTAATCCTGAACCCAATCTGCCATTTTCGGCCTCCAAGCTCATCCACACCCATTCTAAGCCTAAATTAACCCTCCTGGACCTTAGGAATGCATACCATAACACCATACAAGCACACACAAGCCCGAAATCGTACTCTAAACGCATCATACACATCACACCCAAATGGGTCAAACACATACACACACAAAAACGGGTTTTGAATATTTTCCAGCCCCAAAATTAGTTGAAAACAAGTAAAAGTGGGGTCTTAGAACTCACACAATCGAGGACAACGTCAAGGGCTTCGATTTGGCTTGCTACTCGACGAATTTGGACACCCGAATCACCCGAAACACCCCTTTTTCTTCTTTTTCTCCTCTTTTCTCTCTTCCCTCTCTTGAAATCTGAAATTTGTGGTGTGTGGGGAGAGTGGGCTGCCCTCTCCCTACACATATCACCACATTTCCCAACTTTTCTTCGTTGGCGAGTTTGGTCCCTCGACTTTGGACTTTATTTTCTTTTCTTTCTTCGCCGGATTCAAAATACGAAATATCCGGGTGTTACACTGTGTCGTATTAGCAACAAACTTGTTGTAATTCAACACCCAAAAACGAAAGCGGCTTTCAAGTCTCTGGTTGTTATCATCTATTTGGTTCACACTGATTTCTCTTGATAAAGAACTAGTGAAGAAATTACTTGATTAACTTTGATTGTATTAGAAATAGGTGATTATATCTCTTTTAAAATGGCAGATGTTGTAACTCCTAAAAAGTAGGATGATGATTGACTTTTAAAACCATTGATTGATTTACGAGAGAAAGTTGATAAAAATTAGGAAGGTGAGTTATTAAAACAAATTATAAAATATCTAAATTACCCTTACATGTTTTATTAATTATTTTTAATTTTAGATGTATTTACTAAAAATGCCATCATTATTTATAACCATTGATTTAATGATCTAAATGTTCATATTAGTTCTCGCGGTTCTGAAATTATTAACGAGTTCTGAAATGATCCTAACTCAAGTCTAATATATTTTATAGATACCATATAAATGAAATTATTATATATAACAAACATATTTAAGTTATAAATAATAATATAAAAAAATATTTTGTTATTTACAAATATCCATAATTCTCTTTATATACCTTTTTGAAGTATTTTAGTTTTATGAATGATTAGCTACATAATAACCTATATTTTAATAAAATTAAGTCTGATTAAAGTATTTTCAATAAAATGTTATTTATTTTTAGAAAGAAGTTATCTTGATTAGTATGACATTAAATGAAAGCTATTAAGAAAACTTTTTTGAAGTCAAGATTTTACCAAAGTTGTAATTTATTGTGGTGTTGATATGTGGACAATTCTAGGTGGCGCTTATGTGGCAATGACATGAATATGCTAGAAAATAGCCATGTGACACATAGAGATAGTGCTTTATTAAATTAGGTTAATGCCTCATTCTCAATATGTGATTAATTTTTCTAATATTAAATACTAGGTTAGAACCCTCGTATTATATTAGTCACTACAAAAAAAATGTCATACAGTGACACACAAAAAGTGTCATAGAATACCCAAAAAATGCCACTAATGACCCCTGTATGAATATGTGGCACACAAAAAAGGTTCCACTAGAAGCACCGCCACTAAAGTCATTTAGTAGCACTTTTTTGTGTACCACCCATTCTTCAAAAGATCTTTAGTGGCACTTTTATTTTTGCCATAATATTAATTACAAAATATCTATACCGATTTAGTGGCACATTTTTTTTGCCATAAATTTAAAAAAGGCTTTTGTGGGCACGAATGATGTGACAATAAATGTATTTCTAGCTAGAGATAAATGATGGTTTTGAATCATTACTAAATTACAATTTAAAATAAAAAAGGAAATGAAAAACACTTAAAGTTATATAATCATAACATAGATTATGGTTTCAATCCAAAGCATGTTCCAATGTTAGCGAACAAATACATAATAAGTTCGAAACTTATTTCAAGTGTTTACAAACAAAGTAAATATGTTTTTTCCGGTCGTCAACTCTATTCCAAGTAATCCATGAATGTTGCTATCTCTACTGCACCAACACTTCACATTTTGTCAACTCTTCCTTCATCATCATGACTTTTTGAAGATGACATTTCCTTACTAGATGAAGAACCAACACGAGGGACCTAAAAAATACAAAGTAATGAAAATAGATGTTAATACAAAGTAGTAGGGACGAGCAACAATAAGATATAAGGACTCAAAGTTATGTGTACATAAAGTAATAAACGGGTCAAACGAGTTAAGTTGTACATATACTAGATAAATGGGTCAAATAAGTAAAGCCATATATATAATAAAAAACGGGTCAAACAAGTAATACATATAGTAATAAATGGCTCAAACAAGTAAAATTATACATATGGAATTAAACAGGTCAAACAAGTAAAGCTATACATTAAACAACATGATCGAATTACCTTCAAACAGGTCCGACACTTATGTTGATCGAGATGAAGAACCCAATCGCCGGTACAAAATTCTTGATCGAGATGAAAAACCCGACACTAATTGCGGTTGATTGAGATCGAATTCACCTTTAAACGGATTCAAATTGCTAATCACCTTTAAATGGATTCAAATTGCGGTTAAGGGGTTATGATGGGGATATGGGCATTGTGGAAGACTCTTGAGAGGAATTTGGAGTTATGAAGGGAGATGGGCTTCCCGGAAGACTCTTGAAAGGAATTTGGTTAGGTTAATAAAAAAAACCCCTAGTTTTAATTTAATGAAATTTTTGGTGGGATTTGTTTGGAGGGATTTTTTAATAAAAATATGTGCCACTAAAAGTTTTTTAAGGAAAATTTGAGGGTGAATAGTATTGGATTGATTAGTGGCATAAAACTAAAAGCCATAAAATTATATAACATGTAAGTATGGCATAATAAAGTGCCACTAAAACCTTAATTTTGAAGCATAGATGATAATGTGACTAAATATATAGGTCAATAAAATACGACACACACAAAGTGCCACTAAAACTATATATTAGTGGCACAAAAGTTAAATATCACAAAAAATGTGTGCCACTAAATGGTACTTTTTTGTAGTGAGTAAACAATTATAACTTGTTAAAATCATGAGTTTTTATGAAGATTGTATGTTAAATGTTATTAACAATTGGTAAAATAAGAAATAATGAATATTTAAGCAATTATAAATGACGAATAATAAATATTAAGAATTACAATATTATATTTCAATATATGATATTACTAAAATCTTATATAAAAATTATATCTTAAGATACGATATATTTTTAAATAAGTCGTAATAAACTAATAGAATAATAATATTCATATTTTAGATATTTAGTTGTTTATTTTATTTAAGTAAAACTCTAATCATTTAATAATATGAGAGAGACGAGGAAAAAAAATTTAGATTGCACCAAAAAGCGTCATATCTCATCTCTAAACATTTATATATAATATAATATAGATATTTAATAATATAGTTAAATACATAAATGGTCTTTGTAATAATGTCATTTTTCAAGTTTAGTCCGTAGGTATGGTTTATTACAAGTTTGTCCACTAAATATGCCAAGTTGTAAAATAATTTTCCATAGCTCGGATGGACGTTAACTTTTGTCATTAAGTTGTGTAAAATGACCTTTATACCCCTTCACACAACTCTCTCTTCAACACTACCATCATCTATAACCTTCACCAACCACCACCTGCAATCTCCACATGCATCCTTCACCACCCACCTCCGACCACGGCCACCTGCAATTTTCACCACTCTCCTCCACATGTCTCAAGCGGCAATTTCATACCTTATTCGTCGAAACCCGAATATGTTGTGACGCCACCTACGCGGTTACCTATGTCGTCGTACAACTATCATCATCATCGCCACAACATCCTTCAGCTCTGTTTGAACCCAAAAATATGTGTAAAATCATGAAAAGAAACAATCAAATCATGAAACCCTTGCCGATGGTGGTTGTTATGGCGACTGTGATGCTGGTGTGTTACAGTCGTGATCATTGCCATCATTATCAACCACTACCTTTTAGGTTTTGGTTCTTTTTGATGGTGAAACCCTTGCGGTGGTGGTCATCGAAAATGAAGGAATGAAGATGAAGATGAGCGAGAGGGGTAGAGGTGGTGATGGTGATGGAAGAAAATGGCTTCGGTGGTAGCGATGGAGAGGTGGTGGTGGTTGTGCAATCTAGGTCAAGAGAAAGAAGAGGGAAGGAATATAAGAGTTAAAAATCATTTCACACATACTTAACAAAAAAAGTTAACATCCATCTAAGCTGGGGACAATTTTGTTACAACGTAACATACTTAGTGGGCTATCTTATTATACAACAATACTTTGGTGACTAAAATTGAAAAATAACCTTATCAGATGGACGATTTATATAATTAATTAAAAAAAGTTTTATGTTCATTTATGTATACTTATTTTCGTTTACCGTCTCAAGCAACACAAACACACGAATACACTTAAAGATTCTTAAGGCTATATCTTGTGGGATAGAGCCCACCTCAAGTTATTCTGTAACATTACGACATGTGACATTGACTGGATGTTGACCGCTCACTGGATAGAGCCCCTGATCAAATAACCTAGCCCTGTTGTGGATCAGGTGATCAGGGGCTCTGATGAATTTCATAAGTTATTTTTTTTAATTTAAAAAATAATATAAAATTAAACATTATAATAAAATAAAATTCATCAAAAACATAAACAAATATAAACCCATAATAAAAAAATAATAAATAAAAAATATTAATTTAACTAATATTCCTCTTCCAATTCTCTATGAATACAGTGTTTCTCTTTTTTCATTAAAGCTTTGTCCGATTCAGGGAAAGAACTAAAGTTACGGGTAAGAAAAACTAATTTCTTCAACCAAACTTTAAAGGCTTTCGTCTTTGCCACCGTCTTAATACTTGTCGTTATTTTGTCGATGTTTGCGGTAAATTTGGTGTGTGTAAAGTATATATATTTTTAGTAAGGATTTTTCACACAATTGAGCTTTAATTTAAGAAACGATTATCACTCTTAAACCAACTACACACAATAGGCTAGTGCACCTATCGCATAGTAGTATTGTCTTAGGTAAGAATCGAGTTTCGACCCATGGACACAATGGCTCCCAATACTAAATCATCGTCACTATTTAACCGATCAATTGAGTTTGGATTTGAAAATATTGAATTAACTAAAATGATTAGCAAGTTAAACTAACAATACAAGGAAGTAAAGACGAAGATACACAATCAATTAAAGATACCACTTGAATTTTGATTCGACTTAGCAATGAGTTAATAACTAGCACAAACTCAAGGTGAGACCATTGTTACACATAATACATGAAAGTAGCCTAAACCCCCGTTAAGGATATTCTAGAAATATAACCATTCGGAAAGCTAGAATGATAAACACACAATAGCCGCCTAAAGTTATGCCATGAGGAACTAATGATACAATTATGTCGATGTTAAAGATGAATTAAACTCCCGTTAGGGATACCTAATTCCACAAATCTTTGGAAAGTTAACACGATAAATACATGATAACCACCTCAACTTGGGTAAAATAGATAAAACTACAATTACTCTTCAACTCTTAAACTTCATACCACGCTTACAAAACAATTGATAACCAATGACAAGAAATATTCATCACATACGCCATGGTTTTCTCAAACATAAGCATAAGGATGCACATTTGACCAATTCTACTAAACCTTCAACTTTCATTCATCATTCCTAGTCAAATGTCACAAGATTACATACAAAAGATGCAATTATATGCATAAGTCTTGTAAGAACATGAAGTTTTCCAACATAACATGCTTACAACACCCACAAGGTTAAACATTTCATCAAAATAGAACAAACACACACAAAGAATAATCAAGCTTCATCGTAGCATCAACATAAACATCACCAAGAATCATGTACAAGTTGTTAAATCATGGTAGGTTTCATCTAATCCAAGTGATAATAAGTGTTTAGCCCATGAGGCTTACAAAAGAACACACCCAAACTCAAGAACATTAAAGAACTCATAGTAGATCTAGAGAAATTCAAACCAATTTTGAGTGAAATAGGGTGGATGATGCTAGATTCTCCTTGAAAGTGTGAAATCTTCAATCTTCGCCTTCAAATCTCTTAAAAACTCTTGAAGTAGACCTGAAATCACCTAAAGGAGTGAGAGAGGCTAGGGTTTGAGTTAATTTGAAAGTTATGTTGAAATAGGGGTGAAATTAGGTTAAAAACTTGATTCTGCTCCGTACATGGCCATGTGGGATAAGTGAGGGGGTCGTGTAGGCTGTAGTTTTTCACAACATAATGCTGCACAGCGACATGGCCATGTAGGGGTGCCTACATGCCAAGTCAGGAGCTTTTCTTCACAAACTTCAGCTTTTCTTTAGTTTTTCATAAAAAATCATCAAATGACCACCAGGGACTACAATATTCAAATATAACACAATAAGTGTATAAATAAATGAATTTGTAACAAAAATGTTTTGAATGAGGAATAATATGTATTGTTAAAATGTATATTTATTCACATATCAAAATTCATAATCGACACTTTAAGTAGACTGTATCCCCCGATCCATTCACATTGGCCGACTTGGTCCTTGTGTTGGGGCGTCCGAATTGGCTAAGTTTAGGTTGATGCCAATTCGACCATCAAAACCAGTGCAATTCCTGTAGGCGCGGGACGAACTAGTGTTTGTTTGTGGTTGCACTTCCTCTGCATCTGGCGCAACTAATTGGAGCCATTTCGAGCACCCTTTTAATATCTCTACAAATAATCTTCGTCAAAGGATTTATTAACGGCATACTTTCTAAATACCACTTATTTCCATTCTTCACGAGTGAATTCATAAACTTGTTTGTTATCACACCCGCTTGGTCGCATTCCGCGACTATTCCGATTATGTAAATTTGTAAATAATCCAACATATTTACGAACTTCGGCGCAACGACCAGAAATCATGTTGGTAGTGCGTTCTCTACTGTAAGGCCCCGTTCCCGGGACGCTTACAGTTGGTCATTCATCGCACATAAAACGTATAATTACAATTGCATTAAGAAAACATTGCAGCGGAAACATTCAAAAATGACATCACATTTCATTATAAATACTTTTGCCAAATAATACATCATTATCTGATTTCAAAATACATGTTTGCATTATAACACAAAAGCTTCATAAATGGATGCCATCCCAAAAGAGCCGAGTAGCCTTGCCGTGCCATCCTCAGCAATCATTTACCTGCCAACTGGAAAATGCAATAAAAGTCAGCGTTGCTGAGTGAGTTCTAGTTTTAATAATAAAACATACTTCACTTTCATATAAAACCATTCGTTACTTTAACGTGATCACACATCATACATACGCATAGATAATATCATAATTATCTTCTTCATTCATTCATTCTTTCATTCGTTCCTTTTAACTTACTTGCGCATCGGACATCATCCATACCAATAGCATATGCTACACCCCAATTAGTCTCAGCTACCGGGCCGAAGTCAATAAATGAAAAGCTAAACGTATGCCACGGTACTAGGGGTAACCGATCAGTCTTAGCTACTGGGCCGAAGTCAATAAATGAACAGCTAAACGTATGCCACAGTACTAATGATAACCGACGGTCATAGCCACTGGGCCGAAGTCAATAAATGAACAGCTAAACGTATGCCACAGTACTAAGGGTAAGCGGTAGAGGTTCCACATAATGGTCAATCACAAAGAAGGACCCGTTATCCGATGCATGCAAGACGTGTCACTTCTTTCCACTTCACGTTACATAATACTTTATTTCATTCGTCATAATACGTAAAGCCATAAGAAAGGTAATCATACATCATAATAAGGAACATATCATACACATTCATCATCATCATACAGGGCAACATCATACATTCATAATATGCATAAACATGCAACATCATCACCATCATGCCCTACATGCACTCTAAGGCCATAACCATCCTCTTACATGCTCTTACGGGTTACCTTACGTCCAAACTTACATCTGCACCTTTCCCCGAAGGCCAGAAGTCAAACTACACATTCATTCGAGTGCAACAGCCCTATTCGAGCGTATGGACACCCTTCAGTCGCATGGCCTTCATGCGACTGAATATCATGCGTCTGGACTCATGCGGATGGTCATCTATGCGAATGAACATCCGATCGTGCGTATGGACCTTGTGCGAATGGGATTACTGCGAATGGGCACCTATGCGACTAACCTCATGCGATTGGACTCATGCGACTAAGCATCTATGCGACTGAACCCTCGGTCGTACAACCCTCATGCGACTGGACTCCCAGTCGTGCGACTGAAACCTTAGTCGTGCGATTGAACCTTCAATCGTGCGAATGAATCCCAATCGTGCGAATGACCCTCAATCGCCCTCATTCGGCCGTATGGCCTTCATTCGGTCGCCTAGCCCTAGCTGATGCAGAATGGAGTTCATCCCGAACCCAATCTGCCATTTTCGGCCTCCAAGCTCATCCAAACCCATTCTAAGCCTAAATCAACCCTCCTGGACCTTAGAAATGCATACCATAACACCATACAAGCACACACAAGCCCGAAATCATACACTAAACACATCATACACATCACACCCAAATGGGTCAAACACACACACACATAAAAACGGGTTTTGAACATTTTCCAGCCCCAAAATCAGTTGAAAACGAGTAAAAGTGGGGTCCTAGAACTCACACAATCGAGCACAAAGACAAGAGCTTCGATTTGGCTTGCTACTCGACGGATTTGGACACTCGAATCACCCGAAACACCACTTTTCTCCTTTTTCTCCTCTTTCTCTCTTCTCTTCTTTGTGAGCTGAAAATTTGGAGTGTGTGGGGAGAGTGGGCTGCCCTCTCCCTACACATACCACCACATCTCCCAACTTTTCTTCGTTGGCGAGTTTGGTCCCTCGACTTTGGACTTTATTTCTTTTCTTTCTTCGCCGGCTTCAAAATAATAAATTTCCGGGTGTTACAAGTCCACCCCCCTTAAATAGGTTTCGTCCCCGAAACCTGTTATTCCTCGAACAAACGTGGATAATGCTGTCTCATTTCTTCCTCAGTCTCCCACGTTGATTCGGATCCCTTCCTGTGCTTCCACTGCACACGCACAAGAGGAACCACTTTATTCCTTAGCCTTTTCTCCTTTCGGTCGATGATTGCCACTGGTTGCTCCACATAATTGAGCCGTTCATCTACTTCGATATCTCCCAATGGGACAATCATATCTTCATCTGCTAAGCACTTCCTTAGATGAGATACATGGAATGTCGGGTGAATTCCACTTAACTCAATTGGCAACTCCAGTCTATAGGCCACCTCTCCTACTCGAGCAATGATTCGGAAAGGGCCTATATACCTTGGGCTCAACTTGCCCCGCTTTCGGAAGCGAATGATACCCTTCCAAGGTGAGACCTTCAACATAACCCGGTCACCCACCTGGAACTCAATCGGCCTGCGCCTTTTATCAGCATACGACTTCTGTCTGTCTTTGGCTGCCTTCATGAAAGCTTTGATCTTCTCAAGCTTCTCAGTCGTAGCCTCGATTACCTCGACGCTCCCCAATTCCTTCTGACCAATGTCACCCCAACAAACAGGTGTTCTGCATCTCCTACCGTATAGCATCTCATATGGGGGCATACCAATGCTGGCATGATAACTGTTGTTGTATGAGAATTCGGCTAACGGTAGGTGGTCATCCCAACTTCCACCAAAATCAATCACACATGCCTGAAGCATGTCTTCCAGCGTCTGAATGGTCCTTTCTGACTGACCATCAGTCTGGGGATGATAAGCCGTGCTAATATGTAACCTCGTCCCCATAGCATCATGGAACTTCTTCCAAAATTTAGATGTAAACCGGGTGTCGCGATCCGACACAATAGACACCGGCACACCATGACGAGTCACGATCTCCTTGATGAACAGGTCAGCCAACCTCTCAGATGAATATGTCTCGCGGATCGGTAGAAAGTGAGCACTCTTCGTCAAACGATCAACTATCACCCATATGGCGTCATACCCTTTCGGGGTACGCGGCAGCTTTGTAATGAAATCCATGGTGATGTGCTCCCATTTC
The DNA here is from genome assembly GCA_025215565.1 of Flaveria ramosissima. Taxonomy (NCBI): domain Eukaryota; kingdom Viridiplantae; phylum Streptophyta; class Magnoliopsida; order Asterales; family Asteraceae; genus Flaveria; species Flaveria ramosissima. The sequence continues at coordinate 31,794,209 of CM046044.1, read as the reverse complement.
CATTCCGGTATATCCAAAGGTTGTATCTTCCCATACGGCTTTTGATGCTCGGCCTTCACCTGTAAGCAAGTAAGGCACTTACTCACATACTCCACCACATTGTGCTTCATACCCGGCCACCAATAATCTTTCTTCATATCATGGTACATCTTTGTGGCACCAGGATGAATGGAGTACCGAGTCTTGTGAGCCTCATCCATAATCTTCACCCGTAGATTCCCAAAACGAGGAATCCACACACGATCAAATCGAGTTCTAACACCGAGCGTGTTTTCACCCAATTCTCCAACCATACCTCTCATTCTTTCAGAGTTAAGATGATCTTCTTTCAATGCCTCATCTTGAAACCCTTTAACCTGCTTCATCACATCGGAGGTCATGATCAACTGATAGGCTTTCACCCGAATCGGCTCGGGCCTCTCTTTTCGGCTAAGGGCATCAGCCACCACGTTGGCCTTGCCCGGATGGTAGTGGATCTCACAATCATAATCCTTTATAAGTTCCAACCACCGCCTCTGCCTCATGTTCAAATCCTTCTGCTCAAAGAAGTACTTCAGACTCTTGTGGTCAGTAAATATGGTGCACTTCGTCCCGTACAGATAGTGCCTCCAAATCTTTAATGCAAAGACCACAGCTGCTAGCTCCAAGTCATGAGTAGGATAATTGACCTCATGAACCTTCAACTGTCGGGATGCATAGGCTATAACCTTTCCTCTCTGCATTAACACACACCCTAACCCCGAGTAAGAAGCATCGGAGTAAACCACCAAATCTTCACTCCCATCGGGTAACGACAGAACAGGAGCTTGAGTCAATCTCGCCTTCAATTCTTCAAACGCCTTCTCTTGAGCTTGACCCCATACGAACTTCACATCTTTTCGGGTCAACTTGGTTAGTGGAGAAGCAATCTTGGAGAAGTCTTGGATGAACCTTCTATAGTAACCCGCCAAACCCAAGAAGCTACGAATCTCGGATGGCGTCTTTGGCGACTTCCATTGCATAACCGCCTCCACTTTTGCCGGGTCCACCATAATCCCATCGGGATTCACCACGTGACCCAAGAACTGAACTTCGCGCAACCAGAACGCGCACTTGGAGAATTTAGCATACAACTTCTCCCTTCTCAACGTCTCTAGAACTTCCCGAATGTGACCGGCATGTTCTGCTTCGCTCCTCGAATAAATCAGGATATCATCAATAAACCCGATCACTGATTTATCCAACATAGGCCGACACACACGGTTCATCAAATCCATAAAAGCAGCTGGCGCGTTGGTCAAGCCAAAGGACATGACAAGAAACTCATAGTGACCATAGCGCGTACGGAAAGCTGTTTTAGGAATATCTTGCTCCTTCACCTTCAACTGATGATAACCCGATCGAAGATCTATCCTTGAAAACCAACTGGCACCCTGAAGCTGATCAAACAAATCATCTATCCTTGGTAAGGGGTATCGGTTCTTCACTGTCAACTTGTTTAGCTCGCGGTAGTCGATGCACATCCTCATACTACCGTCCTTCTTCTTTACAAACAGGACCGGAGCACCCCAAGGAGAGATACTCGGTCTAATGAACCCCTTATCAAGCAACTCCTGCAACTGCTCCATCAACTCTTTCATCTCGGTCGGAGCCAACCGATACGGTGCCTTGGCAACAGGTTGGGCACCCGGTATCAAATCAATCTGAAACTCAATCTCTCTGTCAGGTGGCACTCCTGATAAGTCTTCTGGGAATACATCTGGAAAGTCACACACAACCGGTACATCAGCTAGTTGTGGTGTTGGCGTATCCACATCCTTTACGTAGGCCAAGTAGGCGCTACATCCACGCCTCATACACTTTCCCGCCACTGCCATCGAGATCACCTTCGGAATCGTAGTAACCCGATCACCATATACCGTCACTGAACTACCATCAGGCGCCGACAACCGAATCATCTTCTTGCGACACACAATGTTCGCCTCGAAGTCCGCCAACCAATCCATCCCAAGAACCAAATCAAAACCACCTAAGGCCATCACGAACGGTCTAACCGGAAACTTATGACCCTCGAGTTCCACATCACAGTTCTCTATCATCTCAGAAATCCTGGTAGACTTACCTATGGCAGTTTCTACATCAAAGGGCGCATTAACACGTCTACTACTAACAGGCAGCTTAGCACATAAAGCAGCAGAAATAAAACTCCTACTAGCACCAGAATCAAATAACACAAAAGCTAAAGTTTGGTTCACCAGAAACGTACCGGACACAACGTCAGGGTCCGTCCTAGCCTCCTCCTGTGTCATGGTGAATGCCCCGGCGCTCGCCCTCGGTCCATCACCTCCCGTCCTCTTCGCCCCTGAACTCTCAGCCCTCGGCTTCTTACAATCCCTGCTCATATGACCAGTTTCCCACAGTTAAAACATTTGCTCGACAGGCAATCCTTCGCCATATGCCCCGTCTTCCCACACTTGAAGCACACGTTCAAACCCAGCCTGCATTCTCCCGCATGCTCCTTTCCATATTTTCCACACCTTCTCGATCCCGCACCTGACATAACCACACGGCGATCATCCACCCGTGCCTTCTTATTACCCATCGAGGCATTGCCCCGACCAAATCTCTTCCCCTGCCAGCCTCGTTCACCACCGCTCTTTCTGCCACCATCAGTCACCACCACCGCTCTTTCATCATACAATCTTCCCGCCAAATCCACCGCCGACCTAAACGTGCTCGGCCGGGCGGCGATCATGTGCCTGCGAATATCCGCCGGCAAACCCTGTATATACCTCTTGATCTTTCGGGACAGAGGCGTCACTTGATCCGGCACTAGACGTGCCATCTCGTTGAATTTCGTGGTGTACTGTTGGTGTGTCATGGTTCCCGCCTCCAGCTGCAGGAACTCCCTCTCAATCTTATCCATTTCCCTGTGAGGACAGAACTCCTCAATTACCATCTTCTTCAGTTCGGGCCACCTCATTCTCCCGATTGCCCGATTACCCTCCGCTTGGTCAATGTTGTCCCACCAGCATAGTGCCGAATCCACGAAGGAGTGAGTGGCAAACTTGACTTCTGATCTTCTCGGCACTCGCTGATGTCGAGAACAGCCTCCATTTCTCTCACCCACCGGTGAGCAGCGGCAGCATTACCATTACCGTCGAAAGTAGGGGGCTTGCATCTCATAAACACCCCGTAGTTGCAGCCTCGTGCCACCTCCCGCACAGGCTCCTCTTCCTCTTCCTCCTCATTATCGGAGAAAATAGTTTCAGGCTCCGGTTGCTCCCCCGAGGCCCGGTTTCTCTCCTTCCTTTCCCCTTCCTTCACAGCCTTGATGACTTCGGTCACCACAGACGGTAAGATCGTCTGCATGACCTGATGCACTTCCTCGACAACAGCCTCCTTTACTGAGGCCCTTAAGTTCGCACTCTCATCCCCAGCTTCTGGATGAGGAGTCTCAGGTTCTGCAGGAACCTCTTTCTCAGCTCTAGGCCTTCCTCTTTTAGGGTGTGGTTCAGCAACAGGGCCATCACGGCCTCCACCCCTAGAAGCTCTAGAAGATCTACCACCAGCCATCCTCTAACACACTGAAAGATTCAAACACCAACACGGTCATTCAAGGAAACAACTCAGCTTATGTCAAGTATAGTAAGTCCCTAATTACAGTGGCCAGTTGTGATTAGCCACTTACTGTACTCTTCATACCCCAAGTATTACCTGTCCTGACTACATCAGTATTCAAATCTACATACAACACATAACATATACCATGCGCACATAAAACCGGTTAACTTTAAGAAAATACCTGATGGCACGCAGCTACTCAGTTTGGCATCCCATTCCCCATTCGTCCCATTCTCCGTTTAAGTTAAGGTTTATTTTGAAAATTTACCCATTTCACTTAAACTTTGGCTCTGATACCAACTTGTAAGGCCCCGTTCCCGGGACGCTTACAGTTGGTCATTCATCGCACATAAAACATATAATTACAATTGCATTAAGAAAACATTGCAGCGGAAACATTCAAAAATGACATCACATTTCATTATAAATACTTTTGCCAAATAATACATCATTATCTGATTTCAAAATACATGTTTGCATTATAACACAAAAGCTTCATAAATGGATGCCATCCCAAAAGAGCCGAGTAGCCTTGCCGTGCCATCCTCAGCAATCATTTACCTGCCAACTGGAAAATGCAATAAAAGTCAGCGTTGCTGAGTGAGTTCTAGTTTTAATAATAAAACATACTTCACTTTCATATAAAACCATTCGTTACTTTAACGTGATCACACATCATACGTACGCATAGATAATATCATAATTATCTTCCTCATTCATTCATTCTTTCATTCGTTCCTTTTAACTTACTTGCGCATCGGACATCATCCATACCAATACCATATGCTACACCCCAATTAGTCTCAGCTACCGGGCCGAAGTCAATAAATGAACAGCTAAACGTATGCCACGGTACTAGGGGTAACCGATCAGTCTTAGCTACTGGGCCGAAGTCAATAAATGAACAGCTAAACGTATGCCACAGTACTAATGATAACCGACGGTCATAGCCACTGGGCCGAAGTCAATAAATGAACAGCTAAACGTATGCCACAGTACTAAGGGTAAGCGGTAGAGGTTCCACATAATGGTCAATCACAAAGAAGGACCCGTTATCCGATGCATGCAAGACGTGTCACTTCTTTCCACTTCACGTTACATAATACTTTATTTCATTCGTCATAATACGTAAAGCCATAGGAAAGGTAATCATACATCATAATAAGGAACATATCATACACATTCATCATCATCATACAGGGCAACATCATACATTCATAATATGCATAAACATGCAACATCATCACCATCATGCCCTACATGCACTCTAAGGCCATAACCATTCTCTTACATGCTCTTACGGGTTACCTTACGTCCAAACTTACATCTGCACCTTTCCCCGAAGGCCAGAAGTCAAACTACACATTCATTCGAGTGCAACAGCCCTATTCGAGCGTATGGACACCCTTCAGTCGCATGGCCTTCATGCGACTGAACATCATGCGTCTGGACTCATGCGGATGGTCATCTATGCGAATGAACATCCGATCGTGCGTATGGACCTTGTGCGAATGGGATTACTGCGAATGGGCACCTATGCCACTAACCTCATGCGATTGGACTCATGCGACTAAGCATCTATGCGACTGAACCCTCGGTCGTACAACCCTCATGCGACTGGACTCCCAGTCGTGCGACTGAAACCTTAGTCGTGCGATTGAACCTTCAATCGTGCGAATGAATCCCAATCGTGCGAATGACCCTCAATCGCCCTCATTCGGCCGTATGGCCTTCATTCGGTCGCCTAGCCCTAGCTGATGCAGAATGGAGTTCATCCCGAACCCAATCTGCCATTTTCGGCCTCCAAGCTCATCCAAACCCATTCTAAGCTTAAATCAACCCTCATGGACCTTAGAAATGCATACCATAACACCATACAAGCACACACAAGCCCGAAATCATACACTAAACAAATCATACACATCACACCCAAATGGGTCAAACACACACACACATAAAAACGGGTTTTGAACATTTTCCAGCCCCAAAATCAGTTGAAAACGAGTAAAAGTGGGGTCCTAGAACTCACACAATCGAGCACAAAGACAAGAGCTTCGATTTGGCTTGCTACTCGGCGGATTTGGACACTCGAATCACCCGAAACACCACTTTTCTCCTTTTTCTCCTCTTTCTCTCTTCTCTTCTTTGTGAGCTGAAAATTTGGAGTGTGTGGGGAGAGTGGGCTGCCCTCTCCCTACACATACCACCACATCTCCCAACTTTTCTTCGTTGGCGAGTTTGGTCCCTCGACTTTGGACTTTATTTCTTTTCTTTCTTGCATCAAAATAATAAATTTCTGGGTACTACCAATTTGCTCGTAGAAAGTGTCTCTAATTTTCGCCCAAAACACCTTCAACTTTTAAGAGTCGGCTACAAATTAAATATTGACAAAATGTTAAAAATAAATAAAGTAAAACTAAATTTTTAGGAAACAAAAAAATTAATTGACAAAATACCCGCTTGACAATCTTCGGATATATTAATCCAAGCACAACACAAAGCTATTTCCTCCTCTTTTGACCAGGGGGTATTTTTTTCTTTTCCGAGGTCCCAACTCTTCCGGTTGGTCTCGACCATCTTTACTCTTGTGATGAGAGCGTCTATTGACTTAAACAATCGGAACATCTTCAACCGGTTCGTTTTGACTCGGTTGTGACTCCGGAACGACCTAGTCGGGATAATAAAATGGACTAAACGTAAAGTTTGTAAAAGACTCGTTATCCATGAGATCAAAACTTGGTTAAAACGAACCATCTTAATTACCCGACATTTTCTATTGAGATGATTTTTTAAATAAAATTAGAGATGAAAAAAGAGAGAGTAGATATAAATGTTGTGATTTTTCTATAATAAATCGGGTAGTATTTATAGGGGTGAAATGCATTTTTTAAATATTTTTTTTAAATGAGCCAACGACTCTTTCCCCACTCCTAACACCCCAACGGCTATTTTCCCGCCGCTAGCCCCCACGCCCCCCGGGCGATGCGGTGTTCACGACCAAAGATTATTTCATTTGAGTAATTACGTTCGTTAGTTTGTAGAACTGAACTTATAGGGTTTGCTCGAAACATGTTATTGCGGTTGATTTACGGTCAAAGAGGAAAGGAGTGATGGTGTAAATGAAAAAAGGAATTGCATGTTGGCCAGCAAGTGGATTGGTGCGTTGATTCCCAAGGCAAGGGCAAATGCATGTGAGGCAATAACTTCATTTCTGTCTTGTGTAATCAAAATCCAGTGCCAACAACCACACCGGTAACCCTACAGCAAAAGATTTTTAAGAGTTTTCAGTGAATTGTTGGGATTGGAATAGTTATTTATTAAATATATGTGTCTCATAAAGAAAAATCATACTAGTAAGATGTACTAAAGATGCTTGTGTAAATCATGAAACTTGCATGCATCGATGGTTCTCTAAAGTAAATTTGTATTAGATTTGAATTTGTTTTAAAATTTCTTTTATTAAATATGTTAGTCTTAAAGATTTTATCATAATAAATTATCATATTTACCTATTTCACTAATAAAATTTAAAAGATGACTATTTTTACCCTTATTTTTCCAAAACTTAAAATTTTCATATTTACCCTTTTTAACCGTAAAATCTCACTCTAACGTATCTTTTTAACGTAGTTTCAAATCTCTTTTATATGCAAGCTACTTTTATCATGAAACTAAAATTAGTTGGAAGTATTTACATAACATTATTACCTCTTATGATGTTCAAGATACAAAATTGTTTGTAAAGTACCAACCCAGGTTAATCCATCACGCTTTACGACTTCTTTTCTTGTAATACACTTCTTAAACCATCTTTAACATGCTATGTGATCGTCTTGACATAAAACTTGACTCATAATTCATATATAAATCAAGTTATATCATATGGCGTTTCTTTCCTTTTTGACATTTTCTCTCACTATATGTAAATTTACCCATAAAATGTTTCTTTTTAATGTGTGTCTCACATAAATGCACATAGTTCTCAGTGCTTTGATTATGGCTCTTTAATTTATTTGTGATCATGAAAATTTGTGTTTGCATGTTAAGAGAATCATTAGTTCTCGATGAACATCATACATGATAAATTAGACATATAAATTCGACTAGAAAACTTTTTTTTTTTTTGTGAACAGAAAAAATGAATATTCCATTAAAAGAGCTGGACAACAGCCAAATACACCAAAAAAATAAAAATCCACCAAATTACATTATAGATTTATAAAGAAAAATTTCTTCAATAATCCCACTGCATGCATTGACCCCAATGTTAAGTTGACCGGTTTTTCACCGAAAAGATGAGTGATACAAATCCGAGTGGAGTTGAAAACAGCATTGTTCTGGCTCTTCCAAATGCACCATAAGCCGGAAAGAATGATAACGTTAGTGGCCTTCTTCTTCCGAACCTCAAAACTCTCTATTTTTTGCCTAAACACTTAAAATATTTAAACCAAGACAAAACTGATGGGTGCCATAAAATAGGTAAGGGATATATTCAATTGCACCTATTTAAATTGTGCATATATGATATTTTAAATTTTTGTTGGGTATATATTATACTTTACAAATTTTTAAGGGTAATTATGAAATTCTCCTTTTATTTTTATATTATTCATCATACTTCTTTTTATTTTTTTTATTAATTCAATTAACTCATTATACTTCTACCAAAAAACAAAAATGCACAAATGATCCTTATGGTTTGACCATATTTGTATGTTTTAATAATTATAAACTTAGTCCAAATATATATTTAGGATATGACTGCAATTAAGTGCCCTCCATTAATGCTTGTTATTTTTTAACGATTTGAGAACTAGACTTGCAATACAATTAAGCCACAAGTACATTCGTTCAATTTTCTCTAAAATTTTAAAAAAAGATAGAAAAAATCAAATACAAGTTAAAAAATCAAATAAGCTAGTTTTTTTTCTAATACGTTACGTACTTTGGTCGCTATCGGTTTGGCTCACCTTATTGGAAACTATAAAGGAGAATACTGATACCAGTTCTAATAAAACCAATAGCATAAACGATTATTTTCACTTATAATCGGTTCAGTTCATCACGGTATCGCAACGGTGACTGCAATCGCTATAGCTTAGCATACCAAACGATACTCGATTTTAAATACAACTCTGTTTTCAGAAAAGTTATATGGGATGTTGACAAAAAAACCTAAAGACAACCACTCATTGCGTTTAAATAAAATAGTTAACGCACGAAAGTAATTCCCCAAGCTACGCAACATGATCCTGGTTGTTTTTCTGAACGTGAATTTTGCCGTTATCGACTCGACTCGTCGAAAACCATAATGACGAATATTGAAGATGGTACCGATAATACCAATGCGCCAGTTTTTACCTCATAATCGGTTCGATTTGTCATGATTATGTAACTACACTTGTTATAGCTTACGATGCCAAAATAAAACTACGTTTTGAAAAGAAAATTATATCGAAGCAATGACAAAAAAAATAAAACCACCTAAGTATTCCGTTTCTTAAAAGAAGTCTACGATCAAAAGTTATCACCATTAAACGAAATTATTAGAATATAAAGCGGGTTTAATGCGTAAATTATATATAATAAAAAAGGAGAGAATGAGAAAAAAACTAATCTATTTAACTTTTATAACAAATTCATAAGATACTAAAATTTTGTGGCCAAAGTTAGAAGTTCTTAAAGCTAAATCTTGAGGGTCCAAAAAAGCAACTTAAAAACCTATGTGGCCAAGTAAGGAAACTAATAAGTCAATTGTAGCAACCATGTTGATAATTAATATGGTATATAATTATTGACAATAAAATAAAAGTCAATTTTTTAATAAAAAATAAAGTAAAATGAAAGTCAAAATTACCAACGAATTAATTTTCAAAAAGTAAAAAAAGAGTGAAAAATTTATATTAAAGATAAAAACAAATAAAACTAAAAACACCACAAATCTAATGGAAATTTACAAAAACAAAAAATGAAATGATAAAACATTATTATATCCATATTTATTGGTTCTCTTTTATGTCATTATATTTTCTTCAGCTTAATTAATAAAACTAGTATGTTTCCGGACACGCGCGTTGCGCACGGTGCCACGAATAAACAAATTAGGCTCAGAAAAACGATTTAGTACGTTGTAGCTGGGAACATTTCGGTTCACCACGCCATGACAACGAACCAATTATCTTTAGCATCATCATCGCCTACATGTCCCATGGTATTATATGCGAGTTAACAGAAAAACCTTCGTCTCTGAAGAGTGACAGCTCGTTGTCATCGACATACCCGCTATGTGTCAACTTATAATCGGTCTCAGATGAGGTGAGATTCATCGTCATCGACACCGGTAGAACAAACGTTAAGCATCACAAACAGAACACCTCAACATTTAAACATTGGTCAGCATAAGGGTAATAGGCACAACCATCACCATCGCAATCGGAACCACCAACAGAAGGGCATGTCATGTGCCGGCCGAAGACCAACAACAAAACACCAAAGCGCAAATCTAAAACCCTAAATGGGTTGTATCAACAGCGATGACCAACAACCAAGAAGAAACACCCAAAATACAGATCTGAAAACCCAAATTGGGTCACAGCAACATCGATGTTGGGTTTCGGCGGATGATACCTTTGTCGGAGCAAGGCCCGCCACCATCGATGACCTCGTAGGAGCGGTACGGCGGCGGCCCATGCAACCCCGACAGGAGGGACCATCGTTTTTTATTCGAACAACAGCGGCGAGCCACAGACACGCCACCGCCGGCAACGGGCCCGGATAACCCTCGGCTAAGATGAAGCCTAGAAACCCCAAATACAGGGACCGAGAAAGAGGCAGTGGTGGCATAGGACAGCACTCCTCGGTGAACAACGGCTGTGAAGGCGGCGCGCATGGTGTGACCGGCGAGAAAACAAACCCTAGATTTGAACCACCATTGTTTCTATCGTTAACACCCAGAGGGCCACCATCGGTCCAACCGAACCACAGAAGGGGGGTGAACCAGCAACGGCCCCCGTCGCCGTGTCATTGCCGCCACGGCCACCACAACTGTCACCAACGGCCAGAGGCGGGCACCGTCTGCTCCTCCAACGCCATTACCCTTTCTCTCTCTAAAATACCCAATTACACAGAGGTCGATTGATATAGCAATGCTTCATGAGACTTGTACACCATTCTTAACAAACTTGTACAAAATAATAACTGTTCATCCTATCGTCGTTTAATATATAGGTAATATGACATTAAGTTTCTTATATACTTATATGGGTTCATGTTTAAATTTGATTACAATATAACATTAAGTCAATATAATGTATATATTTGAGAATAACACTTCGTCTTTTGTTGTTATAGTTCAAGAAAAACCTAAGAACACGTTACATTTTTTATTTACATTACATTTATCACGTCTAAGATCTACAAATAATCTCAGGTAAAGGTATTGATCAACTTGGGTCGGTTGGGCTCAAATTGAATCAAAAACTGAATTTTCGGTTTTTGGGTTGTTAAAAGCTTTTTGGTTTTTTTTTTCTTTTTCCTTTTGGGTTCCGCTTTCACAAACGTTTTTGGTTGTTTCAGTTTTGCCATTTAGGCTTAGAACACAAAAGAAAAAGCATACTTCTTTTTTTTTTTTTTAACTCTGTTAACTTTTTTATTTACTTTTAACTTTTAATTCATTTTGAACTTTATTTTATTTTTTTAATGTTTGTTTAATTTATTTTCTAACTTTTATTTGATTTGATTTTTATTTTATTTTAATTTTTTAACTTTTATTTGGTTTTTAAGCTTTTATTTGATTTTTTTAATTTTTTATTATCCAATAAATGTGGTTTAATTATATTGCAAATTTAATTCCTTTAATGGTGGGGATTAAATTTATAAGAGTCTGATAAATGTTTGAACTAATTTTAAACTTTTTTTAAAATTTATGAATCAAACTTGCAATATACGCAAGAGACCATTTGTGCAATTTTTCTTAAAAATACATTTTGCAAGAAAAATACTAAGAGTAACACCACATTTATCAAAATATCATGTCAAATAAACTTTTAGAATGAAGTTAGAAATATTAAAATAATATAAGAAAAATCGCAACAGATAGTAGAAGTTAAAACGTTATGGGTCTCAATATCATATGCAAACTTAACATGTCAAATAAACTCGACTCTCTAGCGATCTCAATATCAAATACAAATTTAATAAAAAACAAGAAACCGGGCCCACTTCGAGTTATGATCATCTATTAGAACATGATTTCCCAATTCAGATATTGAAACGAGATATAAAGGTTATTATCACTCAACAAAGTTACAAAGTGAAATGGATGTTCAAGTAAGAAAAAATGCTTAACTTTTGTAAAATTTGTTGATCATAATCGAACAAGATGTCTCTTTTATCCTTATTCAAGTTTTAGATCTTCAGACTATATAAAATTCTGATTCTAAAGTTGTTTTGCCCTTGATATTCATCAGAAAAGTGAACACATCTTAAGAAAAGCAAGAGAGGCTTTATACCGGAATAATATTCATGAAAAGCTGAGTGTATAAGTCTTGGAAACACGATAGGGACTATAGCTGAAGAATGAGATTGAAGAACTAGGAAGCAGGAATCCTTTCATGTTCATAAAAAACAACTATGCATTAGAGTTATTGAATGTGAAGCATAACTAGGCAATGAATATATTCACACACACATACACATGTGTATATATAGACAAGCTACTAGAAAATTGGACTATCACCTACGGTAAGTCCTGTTGAAAATCCGTAAGGAAACTAGTCATGGGGAATACGTTTTCCAGCAGAAAACCATCGAAAGTTTGCGACAAATCATCTACAACAGATTATGGATCACCGATAGCTGACAGGTGCTACTTTGATTGAATTTCACATATCTCTGCCCAAAGTTTACCTTGTTGACGGATTAATGGTGAACACTTTTTAAAATTAGCAATGATATTTCCATTGGTAGTCCTTTGATAAATGTACTTTGTAAGATATAAAATTCAAACTATTTCATTTCCTACAATACAAATCATAAACACAAAATACTTTAAATACATTTATCTCTAATAAAAATAGTACAAGTTTTGTTTTAAAAAAACATCAAAAAAAACCTTAAAAAACATCAAATCGTGGTGTAATTATAATGTTTCTCATCTTTTGTAATGTTTCTTTTGTTCTAGCTTCTTGTTAGCTTAATTTAATTGCCCTTTGCCGGGTAAAAAAAAGGAGGATTGGGAGGAGCCAATCATGTTGTGACGCACCTTCGGTTAGTCCATGGAGTCGGTCTATTTCTGCAATCAAAGGATGCTTGAGGTCCTTGAGTTCACAGACCTGGATCTTGAGACCAAGAATTTACACATGTTAAACAATTTAATGATTTTTATTTAGTATATTTTTATTATAAATACAACAAATAATGAAATATTAAATGGCTACTAGTGCAAGCATAGTAGGGATGTCGGATCTCCCTAGGTGTTAGATCTTGATAATAGTGTTTTCTTAAATATGTGATTGATATAAGTCTCGTCTTTTGAAGAAATCTCCTAAGGCAAGTCGCATGCGGATTTTATGACTTATAAAACCACGTTCGTTGCTTATAATGAATATTGATACTTTTGGCAAGTAACATCACCTTTGGTATGTAACATCACAAGCGAATGAACATATGCATGTGAGTATTTTATCCAACTCCCATCACATTCGAATTCACATGCGGGTGTACATGTGTATTTGAATAATTGACCAAGTCCAATGAAATGTGTGTGACCAAAAGCTAGATGCGGGTAAAGGCAAGCAAATGTAGGTGATGCAATGAGATGTGGAAGGACTAGTGGTCATCCAAATGTGACAATTTTCACTAAGTACAATCACATTCGGATGAACAACTTCTAATACGGGTGAACAAGTCAAGCCACGTGCGGATAAACACAAAGCAGATATGGATGAACAACTATAAGATTCAGATGAAGAAGTTAATCTTATTTTGACTTGTAAATATTCTGATGTAACCATTATGTCTAAAATGTCATGGAATTTAAATTTTATGTCAGACATATATCATGGCCTCTATATAAGAAGTTACACATTGTAATTTGTAACCCTAATTTTCATTTCTTATGCAATGTGCCATCTGATATAGGAATAATATTATACAAGCATTTATAAGTATTCTTGTGTGTTTGTTCATCATCTTGATCTTAGCTTACTAAATGTTTATTGTGATTATGTAATAATGATCTAATAAAGAACTTAGTATATTCCATCAACTGTTATTGTGATCTAAACAATTGGCATTAGAGCCTAGACTCTTTCTTGTATTCAGATATGAGTAAAATTGATCTAAGAATCAATTGATCTATTATTTTCTCTACACATCAAAGCTCGTCTAGCTTTTATTTGTAATCAATAGCTAATTGAGACTAAATATCAGCTTGTTTGATTCATCTTTACTATAGATTCAACAAATTTCATGCTTGTTTCTTAGTTTTTGTTCTTCATTCAGATTCCAACTAAAAGTCATCAAATTAAAGATTGTATGTGAGGAATTATTAGGGGTGGTAATTTCAGACATGAACCCAAACCCGATTCGAAAAAATAAGGTTTTAGGTTGGGCAATACACCCATTTAAAAAAAATAGGTCGGGATTGGGTGACCTGTTTAAACGGATTTAGGCTGACTCATTTAAAAATAGTTGACCTTTTATATAAAAGATGCTTTAGAAAATCATTATAGGTCTTTAAATTTTGCATCAATAAATTACTTTTAGGTCAATTTTTTCAGTTTACATATTAAGGTTCGAACTTGACTTTAAAGTTTTTCAAAAATAAATGTTTATTACCAAATACATATATTATAACTTAAACCCATTACATATATATTTGTATATGCAATTTGAAAGTTAAACTTTAATACTAAATTATCATTGGTTAATTTGATCTCTTTAGAAAAATGAATTAAATGGTGAAGTTCTGGTTACATGATTTTATATAAGTTTAGGTTAGGGTCTGACATGAATAAGAATATGGGCTTGATTCAGGTTCAATATTCCTACCGACCAACCCGTCAACCTGACACGATTGACACCTTACGACCTTAGATTAGCGACGGTTTCTAATTAAAAGGTATTACATCATAATCAAAGGAGTTTGAGCCTATTAAATATGTCCCGTTGAAATTTCTATTGAGAACTATTCATCGCATCTCGCACTATTTCATCAAATATGTGGTGATAGTGTTGTTCAATGCATCAAAACTAAAATCAGTGTTGAATACTAATCTTACTATCTATATCTATAGTATCTAATAAAATGATGTTTATTTTGTCACTTTTCATTCTCTTGACTCACATAATTGCCACTTGTCATTCTTTTAGACATCCTCACATCATTTTTCCCTCCAAAAGGATATAATAGTAATTTAAATACTAAAACTAATTTATTCCTATTATTAAATATCAATTTTATTAATTGCTATATTTCTATCTCTCATCTAGATTTTTTAAAATCAAGTTATCTTTTTAAAATTATATTTTAATAAGAAAATCAAAAATCACATCTTTTTATTAAAATAGAACTAATAATAAATTTTTTTATATAATATGAAATTTTCTAAAACACTAAACATTTTTTAAACAAAACATATTAAATCGGTCATTTTTTAAAAAATTATAAAAAGGTGAACGTTTCTAAAAACAATCTTATTGAAACAACCTAGAATAATTACAAACCAGAGTTTTTAATAAACAAGATTTTTATAAAAATAATTTTTTTAAAAGAATCTTAAAACGAAAGTTTAAAAATGAAACTATTTAAATAAGAGAGTTAAAAAGAATAATATAACTGTTTTATTTTCTTGAACTATTACGTATATATAATTCATATCCTATATTAAAATATCGTACTGTAAATATTTGTATTTATTACTAACTATAATCCATTTAATGAATGAGTTTCTAGACTATCTATCTATTTGTCTGTCTATCTATCTATCTATAATAAAGAAAAATAAGATAAGACGTGACACAATCGTAAGCCTCATCATACTAACTTTCTCATTTCTCTCTATAAAACTAATATTGAATACTTATAATATTATTCATACCATTTAAAATTAAAAAAGTGTAAATCTATTTTTTTAAACTTAAAAACACACTTTTCTAAAAAAAGCAATGAACTTTTTAGCAAATTCACTGTACTTAAAACAAAATATTTAAAAACCATAATTTTTTTATAAAACAAAAGTTTAAGAAAAATATATTATTGTTTATTTACTTAAAGTAGCTACTTATACGTAATTGTAATCGTATTTATTTTCAAGCATGGTTTTATATTTCCTAAATTATTTTTACTAATTATTTAATAATTTATTTATTCAACCCGTGTAATACACGAGGTATCAACCTAGTTATAATATAGAAACATCTTTTATGCCACATGTTATTTTTAAATCATTTTAAGTCACATGACATGTTTTGAATTAGTCTACATTGTTTCCTATAATATCTACAAATTATTCAAATAATAAATAAAAATATGTTTCATTCTTTATCTTCATATCATAACTAATAATTGATTTTATTTTCAAGTTATCTACAATTTTAACATAAACATAAAATTCAATTCTAAAAATCAAAGAATTTTATTCCAAATTAATTATTAATCATGATATTTCGTCAAACCTTTTGATTTTTATTTATTTGTGTACTAGGTTAAAGAACCGTGTAACACACGGATTCAATCCAAAAATACTGTTGTTGTTTAGAAAGTTTCGTAAGTTATAATGTTGTTGATAATATTTTGTATATCAACTTTTATATATAATTTTAAACATTAGATACATCTAATATTAATAGTTTTCTTTAATACTTATATGTCTAAATAGTGTATAACATGGAATGAAGTAAACTTATAAATAAAAACTTTAAGTAATACTTAAATTGAACATGAAAAATAATACTTCAAGTTCAAAAAATATGAAAATTTCTTTGCATACAACATTTGATGTTTTGTTGGTGATTTTTCCATCATTATTAATATTAATAATTTTAATCCATTGCACAATACACTTGTAACACCCGGTTATTTATTTATTTTGAAGCCGACGAATGAAGAAAAAGAAATAAAGTCCAAAGTCGAGGGATCAAACTCGTCAATGAGAGAAAGTTGAATGTGTGGTGGTATTTAAAGGGAGAGGGCAGCCTTTACCCTCTCCCCACACCCACATTTCAGCCAAGAGAGGAGAGAAAGAAGGGAGAAAAGAGAAAAAAGGTTGGTTCGTGTAGATTCGAGCGAGCAAAATCGTCGTGTAGCGAGTCCAATCGAAGCTCTTTTCGTTGTGGTCGTTTGTGTGAGTTCTAGGACCCCTCTTTTACTTGTTTTCAAATGATTTTGAGGCTGGAAAGCATAGAAAACCCGTTTTTGTATGTGTGTGTTTGACCCATTTGGGTGTGTTTGCGTGTGATGCGTTTGGAATTTGTTTCCGGGCTTGTGTGTGCTTGAATGGTGTTATGGTATGCATTCCTAAGGTTTACGATGGTTGATTTAGGCTTAGAATGGGTTTGGATGAGCTTGGAGGTCGAAAATGGCAGATTGGGTTCGGGATGAACTCCATTCTGCATCAGCTAGGGCTAGGCGACCGACAGGAGGCCATACGGCCGACTGATGAAACACACCAATTTTTTTTTTTATAAAATACTTTCACGAATTATATCAGAGTTTAGGTCCCAGTTCAGAACAAAATTTATCACTCGTGGTGACATATCATTTCATAATATATATAAAAACATTACAAGAAACATAAACGTTTTACAAACTTTTAATACAATATTTATTATATTAAATATTAAACAAGAGTATGGTTCCTTCGTCAGTCCAGTCTCGTCCGTGAAGCTTTAACCATTTATTGGTGTTTTTCCTGAAAAAATTTAAAAATATTTTTATTAGCTTTCGCTAAGTAAGTACACCCCTTTATTTTCAAAAACATATTTTTATTCATTGGAAATTAACATCCAAAATCTTTATTTATTTAATCCTCTTTACATTTTTGGAATCCAACACCCGAATTCCTTATGGGTTTATTTTAACCCTTGAGGATTATTAACTCATCTCTTTATATATATGTGGAGTTCAACACCCGGACTCCTTGGGATTTCAAAACCCGAAATCCTTACATATATTTAACTCCCCTTTTTATATATATGTGGAGTTCAACACTCGAACCCCTTGGGATTTCAACACCCGAAATCCTTACATATATTAACTTCTCTTTAAACTATCAATACTCATACTTGGACCCGTAAACATATAAATATTTTCTTCATAATCATGTTTATCATAATAAATAAACATATATCACATGTATTTAGACATGTTTTATCTCCACATAATACATACAAACACATATTAAATAATACATACATCATGTAATTAAACGTATAACAAAAATTAGTTACGGGTCAGTGTACTTACCTTTGTTCTTGTAAGATTCTACTTTCGGTTCGTTAGTCCTTTCTCTCAAGATTTTATGATGGAAACTTAACTCTCTTTTTTTTCTACTTACTCTCCTATTTTGGTCTATATAAGGATCGACCACAATCTGTAATATATGTATATGTATATTTTTTTATTGAATTAAGTGTATGTATGTGTCTTCATATGATAATAATGGTGTGGTTACTCATCAACAAAAAGTAAACGTGGAGCACTCCTAATAAATCACCATTATTATATCTACTTCTTCTTTTCTTTATATATTATTATTATTATTATTATTATTATTATTATTATTATTATTATTATTATTATTATTATTATTATTATTATTATTATTATTATTATTATTATTATTATTATTATTATTATTATTTCTTATTATTATTATTATTATTATTATTCTTATTATTATTATTATTATTATTATTATTATTATTATTATTATTATTATTTATTATTTATTATTATTCTTATTATTATTATTCTTATTCTTATTATTATTCTTATTTATTATTCTTCTTATTCTTCTATTCTTATTCTTCTTCTTATTATTATTATTATTCTTATTCTCTTCTTATTCTTCTTCTTCTTCTTCTTCTTCTTCTTCTTCTTCTTCTTATTCTTCTTCTTCTTCTTCTTCTTCTTCTTCTTCTTTCTTCTTCTTCTTCTTCTTCTTCTTCTTCTTCTTCTTCTTCTTCTTCTTCTTATTCTTCTTCTTCTTCTTCTTCTTCTTCTTCTTCTTCTTCTTCTTCTTCTTCTTCTTCTTCTTCTTCTTCTTCTTCTTCTTCTTCTTCTTCTTCTTCTTCTTCTTCTTCTTTCTTCTTCTTCTTCTTCTTCTTCTTCTTCTTCTTCTTCTTCTTCTCTCTTCTTCTTCTTCTTCTTCTTCTTCTTCTTCTTCTTCTTCTTCTTCTTCTTCTTCTTCTTCTTCTTCTTCTTCTTCTTCTTCTTCTTCTTCTTCTTCTTCTTCTTCTTCTTCTTCTTCTTCTTCTTCTTCTTCTTCTTCTTCTTCTTCTTCTTCTTCTTCTTCTTCTTCTTCTTCTTCTTCTTCTTCTTCTTCTTCTTCTTCTTCTTCTTCTTCTTCTTCTTCTTCTTCTTCTTCTTCTTCTTCTTCTTCTTCTTCTTCTTCTTCTTCTTCTTCTTCTTCTTCTTCTTCTTCTTCTTCTTCTTCTTCTTCTTCTTCTTCTTCTTCTTCTTCTTCTTCTTCTTCTTCTTCTTCTTCTTCTTCTTCTTCTTCTTCTTCTTCTTCTTCTTCTTCTTCTTCTTCTTCTTCTTCTTCTTCTTCTTCTTCTTCTTCTTCTTCTCTTCTTCTTCTTCTTCTTCTTCTTCTTCTTCTTCTTCTTCTTCTTCTTCTCTTCTTCTTCTTCTTCTTCTTCTTCTTCTTCTTCTTCTTCTTCTTCTTCTTCTTCTTCTTCTTCTTCTTCTTCTTCTTCTTCTTCTTCTTCTTCTTCTTCTTCTTCTTCTTCTTCTTCTTCTTCTTCTTCTTCTTCTTCTTCTTCTTCTTCTTCTTCTTCTTCTTCTTCTTCTTCTTCTTCTTCTTCTTCTTCTTCTTCTTCTTCTTCTTCTTCTTCTTCTTCTTCTTCTTCTTCTTCTTCTTCTCTTCTTCTTCTTCTTCTTCTTCTTCTTCTTCTTCTTCTTCTTCTTCTTCTTCTTCTTCTTCTTCTTCTTCTTCTTCTTCTTCTTCTTCTTCTTCTTCTTCTTCTTCTTCTTCTTCTTCTTCTTCTTCTTCTTCTTCTTCTTCTTCTTCTTCTTCTTCTTCTTCTTCTTCTTCTTCTTCTTCTTCTTCTTCTTCTTCTTCTTCTTCTTCTTCTTCTTCTTCTTCTTTCTTCTTCTTCTTCTTCTTCTTCTTCTTCTTCTTCTTCTTCTTCTTCTTCTTCTTCTTCTTCTTCTTCTTCTTCTTCTTCTTCTTCTTCTTCTTCTTCTTCTTCTTCTTCTTCTTCTTCTTCTTCTTCTTCTTCTTCTCTTCTTCTTCTTCTTCTTCTTCTTCTTCTTCTTCTTCTTCTTCTTCTTCTTCTTCTTCTTCTTCTTCTTCTTCTTCTTCTTCTTCTTCTTCTTCTTCTTCTTCTTCTTCTTCTTCTTCTTCTTCTTCTTCTTCTTCTTCTTCTTCTTCTTCTTCTTCTTCTTCTTCTTCTTCTTCTTCTTCTTCTTCTTCTTCTTCTTCTTCTTCTTCTTCTTCTTCTTCTTCTTCTTCTTCTTCTTCTTCTTCTTCTTCTTCTTCTTCTTCTTCTTCTTCTTCTTCTTCTTCTTCTTCTTCTTCTTCTTCTTCTTCTTCTTCTTCTTCTTCTTCTTCTTCTTCTTCTTCTTCTTCTTCTTCTTCTTCTTCTTCTTCTTCTTCTTCTTCTTCTTCTTCTTCTTCTTCTTCTTCTTCTTCTTCTTCTTCTTCTTCTTCTTCTTCTTCTCTTCTTCTTCTTCTTCTTCTTCTTCTTCTTCTTCTTCTTCTTCTTCTTCTTCTTCTTCTCTTCTTCTTCTTCTTCTTCTTCTTCTTCTTCTTCTTCTTCTTCTTCTTCTTCTTCTTCTTCTTCTTCTTCTTCTTCTTCTTCTTCTTCTTCTTCTTCTTCTTCTTCTTCTTCTTCTTCTTCTTCTTCTTCTTCTTCTTCTTCTTCTTCTTCTTCTTCTTCTTCTTCTTCTTCTTCTTCTTCTTCTTCTTCTTCTTCTTCTTCTTCTTCTTCTTCTTCTTCTTCTTCTTCTTCTTCTTCTTCTTCTTCTTCTTCTTCTTCTTCTTCTTCTTCTTCTTCTTCTTCTTCTTCTTCTTCTTCTTCTTCTTCTTCTTCTTCTTCTTCTTCTTCTTCTTCTTCTTCTTCTTCTTCTTCTTCTTCTTCTTCTTCTTCTTCTTCTTCTTCTTCTTCTTCTTCTTCTTCTTCTTCTTCTTCTTCTTCTTCTTCTTCTTCTTCTTCTTCTTCTTCTTCTTCTTCTTCTTCTTCTTCTTCTTCTTCTTCTTCTTCTTCTTCTTCTTCTTCTTCTTCTTCTTCTTCTTCTTCTTCTTCTTCTTCTTCTTCTTCTTCTTCTTCTTCTTCTTCTTCTTCTTCTTCTTCTTCTTCTTCTTCTTCTTCTTCTTCTTCTTCTTCTTCTTCTTCTTCTTCTTCTTCTTCTTCTTCTTCTTCTTCTTCTTCTTCTTCTTCTTCTTCTTCTTCTTCTTCTTCTTCTTCTTCTTCTTCTTCTTCTTCTTCTTCTTCTTCTTCTTCTTCTTCTTCTTCTTCTTCTTCTTCTTCTTCTTCTTCTTTCCTCCCCTTTGCCTCGTTTCCCCGTCCCTTCCTTCCCTCCTCCTCTGCCTCCCCTCTTCCTCGTTCCCCCCTCTTTCCCTCTCTCTTTCCGCTCTTTTCTTTTCATCCATAAAACGGGATGTTACAACTGAGGTGCGATTGAGGTTCATTCGCACGATTGAGGGTTCATTCGCACGATTGAGGGTTCATTCGCACGATTGAGGATTTATTCGTACGATTGGGTGCCGGTCGCATGGGGAGTCATACGACTTAGGGCCCAGTCGCATAGGTGCCTAGTCGCATTAGTTCCAATTGCATGGGACTCATTCGCATTGAGTCCATTCGCATGAGGTCAATCGCATAGGTGCTCATTCGCATTAGTTCCATCTGCATGAGGTCCATACGCATGACTGGGTGTCCATCCGCATGGGTCCATTCACATGATGTTTAGTCGCCTGGAGGCCATGTGACTAAAGGGTGTCCATACGCCCAAATAGGGTTGTTGTACCCGGGGAAATGTGTAGTTTAATTACTGACTTACGGGGGAAAGTGCAAATGTAAGTTTTGACATGAAAATTCCCGTAAGTTCATGTAAGATGACTGTTTAGGCCTTAGAGGGTATGTTGGGCATGATGATGATGATGTTGCATATTTATGTATGATGTATGTTATGTATGTATGATGTTGCCCTGTATGATGACGATGACTGTGTATGTTGATGTTCCTGATTTTGATGAATGTTTATCTTTCTTGTGGCTTTACGTGTTACGTTAATGAATGAAATGAAAGTATTATATAACGTAAAGTGGAAGATAATAAAAGAGGAACATGATGAATGAATGCATGCATTAATAAACGATGGAATGTAATAAAAGTCTTGCAAGCATGATATTACGGGACACGCCCCTTTGTAAGGTGTTAGCCCAACGGTGTGTGGGTTCGCGACCCCGGGAGGATGCACATCGGGGTCTTTCTTTGTGATTGACTATTTGTATGGAACTATTGTTGCTTGCCTTAGGTACTGTGGCCAGAGGTGCTGGGCACCGTGAATGAAGGTCTATGATAGGATTAGGTCCAGTACCATGAGCATGAAGGGCATAGCACATGACAATGGTATACCTGAACTTTATCCAAGGTACTGTGGCCAGAGGTGCTGGGCACCGTGAATGAAGGTCTATGATAGGCTTAGGCCTAGTATCATGAGCATGAAGGGTAAAGTTCATGGTGTTGACGAAAGGAAAAGATGTAATGATGAACGAACGAATGAAAGTAAGAATGAATGAATGAAAAGAAGTTAATGAACGATGAAGATAATAACTATTATCTATGTGTACGTATGATGTGTGATCGCATGGATGTAATGAACGGTTTTAACGAAAGAAAAGTATGTTTTATTATAAAACTAGAACTCACTCAACAACGCTGACTTTTATTTGTTTCCAGTTGGCAGGTAATGGTTGCTGAGGATGACACGGGGCGGCTACTCAGCTCTTTTGGATGGCATCCATTTATATAAAGCTTTTGTGATGTAATGGAACAATGTATTTTGTAACTGGTTAACGCTGTATTAATTGGCAAAAGCTTTTATAATGAGATGAGATGTCTATTTTGATAATTCCGCTGCGATGTTTTATAAAAGTTAAATGTAATTATGTGTTTTATGTGCGATGAATGACCAGCTGTAAGCGTCCCGGGAACGGGACAATACAAGTTGGTATCAGAGCCAAAGAGTAAGTGAAATGGGTAAATTTTCAAAATAAACCTTAACTTAAACTTAAAATAGGACGAAATGGGAATGGGATGCCAATCTAAGTAGTTGCGTGTCATCAGGTATTTTCTTAATGATACCCGGTATTATGTGCGCATGTTATGTGGTTTATATGTTGTATGTAGATTTAGATACTGACGTAGTCAGGATAGGTAATGCTCGGGGTATGAAGAATAAAGTAAGTGGCTAATTACAATTGGCCACTGTAATTAGGGACTTACTATGCTTGACATAAACTGAGCTGTTCCCTTGAATGACCGTATTGATGTTTGAATCTTTCAGTGTGATAGAGAATGGCCGGTGGTAGATCTTCTAAAGCTTCTAGGGGTGGAGGCCGTGGTGGGCCTGGTGCTGAACCGCGACCCAAAAGAGGAAGGCCTAGAGTTGAAAAGGTGGTTCCTGAAGAACCTAAGACCCCTCATCCGGAGGCTGGGGATGAGAGTGCTAACTTGAGGGCCTTGGTAAAGGAGATTGTTGTTGAAGAAGTGCATCAGGTCATGTAGACAATCTTACCGTCTGTGGTGACCGAAGTTATCAAGGCAGTAAAGGAAGGAGAAAGAAAGGAGAGAAACAGGGCCTCGGGGGAACGGGAGCAACCGGAGCCTGAAACGATTTTCTCTGATAATGAGGAAGAGGAAGTAGAAGAGCTTGCGCCGGAGGCGGCACGAGGCTGTAACTATGGGGCGTTTATGAGATGCAAGCCCCCTACTTTCGATGGTAACAACACTGCTGCTGCTGCTCACCGGTGGGTGAGGGAAATGGAGGTTGTTCTTGATATCAGCGAGTGTCGGGAGGACCAGAAAGTGAAGTTTGCTACCCACTCGTTTGTGGACTCAGCTTTATGCTGGTGGGACAATATTGTCCAAGCTGAGGGTAGTTGGGCAATCGGGAGAATGAGATGGCCCGAACTGAAGAAATTGGTGATTGAGGAGTTCTGTCCTCATAGAGAAATGGATAAAGTCGAGAGAGAGTTCCTGCATCTGGAGGCGGGGACCATGACACATCAGCAGTATACTACCAAGTTCAATGAGATGGCGCGTCTGGTGCCGGACCAAGTGACACCTTTGTCACAGAAGATTAAAAGATACATTCAGGGTTTTCCAGCGGATATTTGCAGGCACATGATCGCTGCCCGACCGAGCACGTTTAGGTCGGCGGTGGATTTGGCAGGGAGACTGTATGATGAGAGGATGATGGTGGTGACTGAAGGTAGCAAGAAGGGTAGTGGTGATGGGAACTGGCATGGGAAGAGGTTTGGTAAGGGTGATGCCTCGACGGGTAACAAGAAGGCACAGGTGGACGACCGCCGTGTGGTCGCATCGGGTGCTGGTTTGAAGAAGTGTGGTAGGTGTGGAAAAGAGCATAGTGGGGAGTGCAGGTTGGGGTCGAACGTGTGCTTCAAATGTGGGAAGGCGGGGCATATAGCCAGGGACTGTCGTACGGTCCGATGCTTTAACTGTGACGTGGAGAGCCACATAAGTAGGGATTGTAAGAAGCCGAGGGCTGAGGGTTCTGGGGTGAAGAAGACCGGGAGTGAAGGACCGAGGGCGAGCGCCAGGGCATTTACCATGACACAGGAGGATGCTACGACGGACCCTGATGTTGTGTCTGGTACGTTTCTAGTGAACCAAACTGTCACACTCCGACCGACGGCGGAATTATCGGGGCGGACGAATGGGAGACGATTGCTCATAGCACATGGAACTAATTAAGTTTAAATAATATTAAATATCATTATTCATTAAACATTACAAGACAAATAAGTAATTACAAAACAATCAAGATACAACCAATAACGTAAGACTTTCAATTTAAACTAGGTCCAAGTCCTATATGAGCACAAGAAGATCTTTAAGTAGAAAACCTGAAACATGTTAAATATAAAGGGTCAACTATCAAGTTGGTGAGTTCCCAAGGTTTAAAAACATGCATACATATATATATGTAAAAAGGGTTACAAGTAGCAATTCATGTCCATGGTTACAAGTTAGCAAGTTTATAGAACACATACAGTTACAACCAAACCTCGACTTGATTACAAGTATATAAGATTGGCTAAGTGTACTTGGTTCCCATGATGAACAAGCATACGTCATCAGAAGTCGGCAATACATCGACTTTAGCACCAAATAGGCTTGTCAGGCCCAAAGATCTAAGACGTCGCCAGGCTAGCAATAGTTAACGATTGTAAACAAAATATGTATCTCATATAAGACTTACAATAACACAAATAACCATGACAAAAGGTAAAGATGAATTGCATGTGCATTTACAAGTATCAAGATGTTTACAAGTGT
Source organism: Flaveria ramosissima (assembly GCA_025215565.1). Classification (NCBI taxonomy): domain Eukaryota; kingdom Viridiplantae; phylum Streptophyta; class Magnoliopsida; order Asterales; family Asteraceae; genus Flaveria; species Flaveria ramosissima. The sequence goes on along the minus strand of CM046044.1, from coordinate 31,768,853 downwards.
AAGTTTATAAGGTTAGCATGTTTCACCCCATCACCCAAAAGGTGTGAAATAAAGTAAAAAGGGGCATGGAGAACTCACATGGATAACTCACAAGTATAGTGTTGGTTGTAGAGTACATAAGAAAGCTTGGATGTCAAGAGTCAAATGTGATGTTCTTAATGATAAAAAAACAATAACTTGAGGTTGGAATTCATTACAAGAAGTTAGGACGTTTAGAGAATGCTAAAAAGCGAAAGGTAGATTGAGAAAGGATTATTGCATCAATTCTAGATTCTGGACAGAATGTTTGGTATGTGTTTGAACAGGTTTTAAAAATAGAAAACGTTTCATAAATTGTAAAAATTTATACATGACTAGTTCAAAGTCTCCCGGACAACTTTCATTCAGAAACTATTTTATGAAAAGATCTTTAAATAGGTCAAACAAGCAGAACAAGACAGAAGGTGCTGAAATATGCACTTATCTTGTGAAGGCTATTGTTGAGTCATCCGATTGAGTTTGAAGACGTATAAACTGTCGTTGAAAAGGTAATTCAATGAACTTAATATTGGAGTCTTATTTTACTCAAATTTAGTTTGTTATGATCAAGTTATAGTCGGTTGAAGTAAGATTATATTCTGCCAGAATTGTAGTAAGGCACTTATGTGCACTTTTAAAATCGTTAAAGCATGAAACGGGTTAGACATTTTATTATGTCAATATATGGTATATTAGTCTTTATTGAGTTATAAAAATATTCTAAGACTTTGGCATAACCATAATTTGGAACAATAATCTTGTTGAATAACCGAATGCGGCGGCATAGCCGTCCATATGCAAACAGGATTCTTTGTTTATGTTAGTATGTTGTTAGCTTAATTTAGGAATGTTAGTGATTGTTATAAGGTTAGTGATTATTAAAATGTTAATGATCAAATGATAATTATTAAAATAAATAGAGATTTGGTAGAAGAAAGAATAATAATAAGAACATAAAGTCATGAGAACAATTGGATGTTAGGATGATTAAAATGTATAATATAAAAGCAATAAAAGATTACCTTAGTATTAAGAATTCTTAAATTTTTTTGTAAAAAAAATTCTTCAAATTGATCATAACCAATAGATGAAAGAAAGATATAAGAGTGAGATTTTTAGAGAATGAGCAAATGAAAAGTGAGGCCTAAGCCTTGCTTATACTTGAAGTTAGGAGGAGGTTATGAATTGTGTTAATGGTGATTTATAAATCTTTTAAAAGGGGGTTATGATTGAAATTTGAAATAAATATAAAATTAAATAATTTAAATAAATAAAAGAATAATTATAATTTAAAATTTAAATTCTTGAAGACTCTAATTTTAACAACTTTTTTTATAAAATATTTATAGACTTTATAAACCAATTTGAATAATCAATCAAATTATTTATTTATTAATCTTTATAACTTTTGTAAAACTTGTAAACTTTATAATTTGATTATTTATTTTCAGTATTTAAAATTCGTAATTACTAATAAACTTTATAAGTTTATTAAAATTCATTTATAACTTTATAAGTTTTAATAAGTCTTTTCCATTTAGTTATTTGTTGTAACATGATTAATAAACTTTATAATTTTATGAAAAAGAATTATTTATCAATCAATAAGTTGATTACATATTTAATGTATTTGATCCATTTATTAAGTAAATTAATAATGGAAGCTCAAATGAGTTCGGGTTTGGGTTTTAACTTGGAAAAATGGCGGATGTTACACAAACTTTAGCTTCTGTGTTACTTGATTCTGGTGCTAGTAAAAGTTTTATTTCTGCTGCTTTCTGTGCTAAGCTGCCTGTTAGTAGTAGACGTGTTGAAGCGCCCTTTGATGTAGAAACTGCCATAGGTAAGTCTACCCGGATTTCTGAGATGATAGAGGGTTGTGACGTGGAGCTAGAAGGTCATAAGTTTCCTGTTAGACCGTTCGTGATGACCTTAGGTGGTTTTGATTTGGTTCTTAGGATGGATTGGTTAGCGGATTACGAGGCGAACATTGTGTGTCGCAAGAAGATGATTCGGTTGACAGCGCCTGACGGGAGTTCGGTGACGGTTTATGGTGATCGGTTCACGACGATTCCGAAAGTAATTTCGATGGCGGTGGCGGGAAAGTGTATGACGCGTGGATGTAGTGCCAACTTGGCCTATATAAAGGATGTGGATACGCCAACACCACAACTGTTTGAGGTACCGTTGTGTGTGACTATCCAGACGTGTTCCCAGAAGACTTGCCAGGAGTGCCACCGAACCGAGAGGTCGAGTTTCAGATTGATCTGATACCGGGTGCCCAACCTGTTGCCAAGGCATCGTATCGGCTGGCTCCGACAGAGATGAAAGAGTTGATGGAGCAGTTGCAAGAGCTGCTTGATAAGGGGTTCATTAGACCGAGTATCTCTCCTTGGGGTGCTCCGGTCCTGTTTGTGAAGAAGAAAGACAGTAGTATGAGGATGTGTATTGACTACCGTGAGCTGAATAAACTGACGATAAAGAACCGATACCCCTTACCGAGAATAGATGATTTGTTCGATCAGCTTCAAGGTGTCAGTTGGTTTTCAAGGATAGATTTTCGATCGGGCTACCATCAGTTGAAGGTGAAAGAGCAAGATATCTCTAAAACAGCTTTCCGCACGCGTTATGGTCACTACGAGTTTCTTGTCATGTCTTTTGGTCTGACAAACGCGCCAGCTGCTTTTATGGTTCTAATGAATCGAGTGTGTCGGCCGATGTTGGATAAATCAGTGATTGTGTTTATTGATGATATTCTGATTTATTCGAAGAGCGAAATCAAGCACGCTGGTCACATTCGAGAGGTTTTGGAGACGTTGAGAAGGGAGAAGCTGTACGCCAAGTTCTCTAAGTGCGCGTTCTAGTTGCGCGAAGTTCAGTTCTTGGGTCATGTGGTGAATCCTAACGGGATTATGGTGGACCCGGCAAAGGTGGAAGCGGTGATGCAATGGAAGTCTCCAAAGACGCCATCCGAGATTCGTAGTTTCCTGGGTTTGGCGGGTTATTACCGGAGATTCATTCAAGCCTTCTCCAAGATCGCCTCTTCAATAACTAAGTTGACCCGGAAAGATGTAAAGTTCGTATGCGGTCAAGCTCAAGAGAAAGCGTTCGAGGAACTGAAAGCGAGATTGACTCAAGCTCCTGTTCTGTCATTACCCGATGGAAGTGAAGATCTGGTGGTCTATTCTGATGCTTCCTACTCGGGGTTGGGGTGTGTGTTAATGCAGAGAGGAAAGGTTATAGCCTATGCATCCCGACAGTTGAAGGTTCATGAGGTCAATTATCCCACTCATGACTTGGAGCTAGCACCCGTGGTCTTTGCGTTAAATATTTGGAGGCACTATCTTTACAGGACGAAGTGCACCATATTCACTGACCACAAAAGCTTGAAGTACTTCTTTGAGCAGAAGGACCTGAACATGAGGCAGAGAAGATGGTTAGAGCTCATAAAAGACTATGATTGCGAAATCCATTACCATCCGCGCAAAGACACGGGTGGCGGATGCCCTTAGCCGAAAGGAGAGACCCAAGCCGATTCGGGTGAAAGCATACCAGTTGATCATGACCTCGGATGTGATGAAGTAAGTCAAAGAGTTTCAAGATGAGGCATTGAAAGAAGATCATCTTAACTCTGAAAGAATGAGAGGTCTGATCGCGGAGTTGGGTGAAAACACACTTGGTGTTAGAACCCGATTTGGACGAATGTGAATTCCTTGCTTTGGGGATCTATGGGTGAAGATTATGGATGAAGCTCACAAGACTCGATACTCTATTCATCTCGGTGCTACGAGAATGTACCACGACATGAAGAAAGATTATTGGTGGCCGGGTATGAAGCGTGACATAGTGGAGTATGTGAGCAAGTGCCTTACTTGCTTGCAAGTGAAGGCCGAGCATCAGAAGCCGTATGGGAAGATCCAACCTTTGGATATACCGGAATGGAAGTGGGAGCACATCATCATGGATTTCATTATAAAGTTGCCGCGTACCCCGAAAGGGTATGATCCCATATGGGTGATAGTTGACCGTTTAACGAAGAGTGCTCACTTTCTACCGTTCGCGAGACATATTCATCTGAGAGGTTGGTTGATCTGTTTATCAAGGAAATTGTAACTCGTCATGGTGTGTCGCTGTCTATTGTGTCTGATCGTGACACCCGGTTTACATCTAAATTTTGGAAGAAATTCCACGACGCTATGGGGACGAGGTTACATATTAGCACGGCTTATCATCCCCAGACTAATGGTCAGTCAGAAAGGACCATTCAGACATTGGAGAACATGCTTCGGGCATGTGTTATTGATTTTGGAGGAAGCTGGGATGACCACTTACCGTTAGCTGAATTCTCGTACAACAACAGTTATCATGCCAGTATTGGTATGCCCCTATATGAGATGCTATACGGTAGGAGATGTAGAACAGCCGTTTGTTGGGGTGATATTGGTCAGAAGAAGTTAGGGAGCATTGAGGTGATCGAGGCTACGACTGAGAAGCTTGAAAAGATCAAAGCCTTCATGAAGGCAGCCAAAGATAGACAGAAGTCATATGCTGATAAACGACGCAGACCGATTGGATTCCAGGTGGGTGACCGGGTTATGTTGAAGGTCTCACCTTGGAAGGGTATCATTCGTTTTCGAAAGCGGGCCAAGTTGAGCCCGAGGTACACAGGCCCTTTCCGAATCATTGCTCGAGTAGGAGAGGTGGCCTATAGATTGGAGTTACCGGATGAGTTAAGTGGAATTCACCCGACATTCCATATATCTCATCTAAGGAAGTTCTTGGCAGATGAAGATATGATTGTTCCACAGGAAGATATCGAAGTAGACAAACGGCTCAATTATGTGGAGCAACCAGTGGCAATCATCGATCGAAAAGAGAAGAGGCTAAGGAATAAAACGGTTCCTCTTGTGCGTGTTCAGTGGAAGCACAGGAAAGGATCCGAGTCTACATGGGAGACTGAAGAAGAGATGAGGCAGCATTACCCACGATTGTTCGAGGAATAACGAGTTTCGGGGACGAAACCTATTTAAGGGGGGTGGACTTGTAACACCCGGTTATTTATTTATTTTGAAGCCGGCGAGTGAAGTAAAAGAAATAAAGTCCAAAAGTCGAGGGACCAAACTCGCCACCGAGAGAAAGTCGAGTGTGGTGGTATTTAAAGGGAGAGGGCAGCCATAACCCTCTCCCCACACTTATTTTCAGCCAAACACAAGAGGAGAAGAGAGAAAGAGAGAAAAGAGGAAGAAAAGTTGGTTCGGGTTGGTTCGAGTGAGCAAAATCGTTGAGGAGCGAGTCAAATCGAAGCTCTTATCGTTGTGGTCGCTTGTGTGAGTTCTAGGACCCCACTTTTACATGTTTTCAAACGATTTTGGGGCTGGAAAGCATAGAAACCCCGTTTTTGTATGTGTGCGTATGACCCATTTGGGGTCTGTTGCGTGTGATGCGTTTGGAGTTTGTTTCCGGGCCTGTGTGTGCTTCTATGGTGTTGTGGTATGCATTTTTAAGGTCTAGGATGGTTGATTTAGGCTTAGAATGGGTCTGGATGAGCTTGGAGGCCGAAAATGGCAGATTGGATTCGGGATGAACTCCTTTCTGCATCAGCTAGGGCTAGGCGACCGACTGGAGGCCATATGGCCGACTGAGGTGCGATTGAGGTTCATTCGCACGATTGAGGTTCATTCGCACGATTGAGGGTTCATTCGCACGACTAAGGTTTCATTCGTACGATTGGGAGTCCAGTCGCATGGGGAGTCATACGACTGAGGGTCCAGTCGTATAGGTGCTTAGTCGCATTAGTTCCAATCGCATGGGACTCATTCGCATTGAGTCCATTGGCATGAGGTCAATCGCATAGGTGCTCATTCGCACTAGTTCCATCCGCATGAGGTCCATACGCATGACTGGGTGTCCATCCACATAGGTGTACATCCGCATGGGTCCATTCGCATGATGTTCAGTCGCCTGGAAGCCATGCGACTAAAGGGTGTCCATATGCCCAAATAGGGCTGTTGTACCCGGGGAAATGTGTAGTTTAATTACTGACTTTCGGGGGAAAGTGCAGATGTAAGTTTTGACATGGAAATTCTCGTGAGTTCATGTAAGATGACTGTTGGAAGCCTTAGAGGGCATGTTGGGCATGATGATGATAATGTTGCATGTTTATGTATGATGTATATTATGTATGTATGATGTTGCCCTGTATGATGACGATGACTGTGTATGTTGATGTTCCTGATTTTGATGAATGTTTGTCTTTCCTATGGCTTTACGTGTTACGTTCATGAAAGAAATGAAAGTATTATGTAACTTAAAGTGGAAGATAATAAAAGAGGAACATGATGAATGAATGCATGCATTAATAAACGATGGAATGTAATAAAAGTCTTGCAAGCATGGTATTACGGGACACGCCCCTTTGTAAGGTGTTAGCCCAACGGTGTGTGGGTTCGCGACCCCGGGAGGATGCATATCGGGGTCTTTCTTTGTGATTGACCATTTGTATGGAACCATTGTTGCTTGCCTTAGGTATTGTGGCCAGAGGTGTTGGGCACCGTGAATGAAGGTCTATGATAGGTTTAGGTCCAGTACCATGAGCATGAAGGGCATAACACATGACAATGGTATACCTGAACTTTATCCTAGGTACTGTGGCCAGAGGTGCTGGGCACCGTGAGTGAAGGTCTATGATAGGCTTAGGCCTAGTATCATGAGCATGAAGGGTAAAGTTCATGGTGTTAACGAAAAGAAAACATGTAATAATGAACGAACGAATGAAAGTAAGAATGAATGAATGAAAGGAAGTTAATGAATGATGAAGATAATAACTATTATCTATGTGTACGTATGATGTGTGATCGCATGGATGTAATGAACGATAAACGAAAGAAAAGTATGTTTTATTATAAAACTAGAACTCACTCAGCAACGCTGACTTTTATATGTTTCCAGTTGGCAGGTAATGGTTGCTGAGGATGGCACGGGGTGGCTACTCAGCTCTTTTGGATGGCATCCATTTATATAAGGCTTTTGTGATGTAATGCAACAATGTATTTTGTAAATGGTTAACAATGTATTAATTGGCAAAAGCTTTTATAATGAGATCAGATGTCTATTTTGATAATTTCGCTGCGATATTTTATGAAAGTTAAATGTAATTATATGTTTTATGTGCGATGAATGACAAGCTGTAAACGTCCCGGGAACGGGGCATTACAACACTACTAATAAGAACTGTCTTCTTTGAAATTTAAAATGAATCCCTTTGTCTAAAGGTGTCAAAGTCAACCATGAAATAAAAGTGTGATTTATAATATTACTTCAAGATACATTAAAACAATTTGTACATATTAAAGAAATTCCAATCAAACATGATAATAATATGACAGTACACATAAAAAGAAATAAAAATGTTTCAAAGATGGATTATTGAAGCAGATTATCTTCAAATCAAAAAAATAAAAGTAATTAATTCAAAAACACAATTGTAGAGAAGGATAGGTTAATATTTTAATCGCAGAGAATGAAAGCTCAAATATAACAAAAAATACCTTTTGTTGAAGAAAACTTGATGAAACCGAAGCCAAAATGAGAACGTGGATGAAGTCTATCGAAGGCGATATCATCGGACTTTATAAAGACAAATCACAAAGGTCGTAAAGCTGGGATGATTGTGAAATCTCTTAAAATCGGGTATGATTTCATTTTCAAAGAAAGATACCCATGAATTCTTTCATATTGGAGAGGAGTCGATGAAAAAATCTCATAACTTTTGTCAGAATTTGAATATAAACTGAGCATTTTATGAAAACACACAATCAAACAATCGATTTCATAGATGAAGAGAATTATATATGATTTTTACAGTTTTTGTTGATGAATTATTTGAAGAAAAAAAATATTAGGTATAACTTTATTTCCAAATAAAGATGCACTATAATTTAGGGTTAAATTTTCAAATTTTCTCTATATATCTCTTGTATCAGAAGTTGACTTTTAGAATATAGCTAGACTAACACCAAGACCATATACATATTTAGGCGGGATTTGAAAAAAGTAAAACCTTAATATAATGACACGTGTCACTAAAGTTATTGTTTTAAATAGATTCTAAAATTTCAAATTAATACATTTGATTTCATTTTAACTTCAAATCATATTAAGAAATTTATGTGGTTTCCAACTTTTTGGTAAGTTTTAAACAATAACTCGGAAATCATTTTAAAAATGATGAAAGCTTTTATTTGATTTTTTATATTTTTACCAAAGCAATTTCTACTTTTGTGGATTTCAAATTTTAATTTCTAATTTGAAAGAGTCTGGTCTTTCAATAAATTGTTCAATACTCTATCTCTTTTTCTTTATATAATAAAATGATATCTACTTAACTTTGATTTATTTTATTTTATGCGCATCTTGATATAGTCAAATAAGATAATCATGCTAAACAACCTTGATGTTAAAGTTTAAGACCTTACATTAAGGTTCATATAATACGATTCTAAATGCAATAAAGTAACCAAAACTCCAATGAAACCTATTATGTTGAAATGATAATTGTTGATGAATAGATTTTTTATTTCCATCAAATATATTTTTTTAGCAATTATCATTACTTTTTATTAACTATTACTCATTACTTCTAAATATCTTTAATAGTACCTTTGTGCATGCAACTTACTTGAGTAGGTTTTATAAAACAATGAGTGTGTTTTGATATTAATTTTCCTACTATCGATAAAAACATTTAATATTTTTTTTTCTATTATCAGTAAAAACATTAAATAATTTAAGGAATGTTAACAATCTACATAAGATTTAAATTTTTAGGATACCAAATTGTAAAACACATGAGAGTTTCAGGTCGTTTTATGAACTTTTTTTGTTCAAATCCATTGATGATAGAACTGATCTAGAAAATTAAACAATTGGTATGTCTTTTTTACTTAAGACAAAAAAAAAGTTAGTTATAAATCGAATAATAAATGTTGTATGTAATGATGTATTTAATAATATGTCAAATATTTTTATATATATTCATTCAAAATTATTGTATATAAGAATACATAATTTACATCTATAACAATTATGTCAGTTTGTTAATTTAACTTTTTTATTTAGATATAAAAGGTAAGATTACTAATCTTGGTTTTAAAAAGTGCGCCTGAGGCACAAGGTGATTCTTGAGGCGAGGGTGGGCGCTTTTTGTGACATAAGGTGCATGTTGTTTGCTTTAAAATGCTATACGTGTTGCTAAAAAGGTTATACATATAGGTAATTTATATATTAAAGCATAATAAACCTTATTTATAGCTATATTTTGAGTGGTGGATGCTAAAAATCTATAGGATATATTGAAAAAATTATATAAACGTTTAGCGCTTCGCTTACGAAAAGCCAGCCGTTTTTGCGCTTTGCGCTTCGCGCTTCGGTTTTAGTCCATGTCGCCTTGGTGTGCTTCTTGCTTTTTAAAATCAAGATACTAATATAATAATAAATGTTGCATGTAATGAAGTATTAAACAATTTGTAAAATATTTTTATATAACAATATTAATTTAAGACTATAACTTTTATCTTAATTTTGTTAAGTTTAATTTCTTTTTTCCGTGTATCACACAAATTTATAAGCCAGTACTATACATGAGAAACAAAATTTAAATTTCAAAATTAGAAAATTTGTTATTACTTGCATAATAATGTGACACGTGTTAAAAGTGACCTAAGAATTTGATACGCATGTTCATGGCTTTCAACCCCCTAAAAGAACAAAAACTAACAGCTCGGGGGGTATACGAGTTCTGCTTCCGATGAGTACACGCAAGGATACTATCTTGCAGATGGCATTTACCCAGAATGGTCAACACTGGTAAAGAGTTTCGTTTATCCTCCAATAAATAATCTTAAAATGCAATACTTTAGGCGATGACAGGAGTCTTGTAGAAAGGATGTTGAAAGAGCATTTGGTGTCCTCCAAGCAAGGTGGGCAATGATACGAGGCCCTGAAAGATCTACAAGCATACCAGTGTTAGGTGATATAATGCATGCATGTATCGTTCTACATAATATGATTGTAGAAGATGAAGGTCATATAATAACTGATTGGTCCCGTGAAGAAGATGAGCCTGAGCCACCAAGTTATAATGGAGGTGCACCTACTGAGTTTGCACAATATCTGCAGAGGTTTAGATCCTTACGAAGCAAAGATACTCACATCGCACTACGCAACGCTCTAATGGAACATCTTTGAAATCTTAAGCAAGCTAATCAAGCTAATGAAGAGTATATTTGTCTGAGTAAAAAGCTTAATTTTAGGTTATGGTTTCATTAAGTTTTATTTTGATTTTTAATCTTAGTTCTACTTTAATTTGAATATTTGTATTTTACTTTTTTTAGGAAAATGTAATTTTTTCTGATGTAATGCAAGTTTAATTTTTATTTAATTATCTTGTTTTTTATTGTTTATTATTTAAATATATTTTTACATTTATTTATTAAATATTTTTTAAGATTACAAAATAAAAGTTTTTAAAGAAAAATTAAAAAAGAAATGATGATGTGGAAGAGAGAGGTTGCATGTGGAAAGGATGGGTTGGAGTTAAAAAAATGAGAGATAATGCATGTAGGAAGGATGAGTAAAAAGTTGATGTGGCAGTGATGACTAGGATGCATGTAGTAAATGCAGGCTGTTGCATTGCGGATAGTCTAAGTGCCAAAAGTTTTATTGCTTTATTACAATACTAGGTTATTAGCCCGTGTATTACACGGGTTAAAATTATAAATATATAATTCAAATATGTAAACAAAAATATTTAAAATATAATATTTTTATTTTAAATCGGTTATATAAAAATAAGAATTTGTGATCATAAGGTTTAAAGGGTTAAATAAGGTTTGAAATGATTAATATCATATATTCAAAATCCCTAGAATGGTTGGTGGTGATTGAGATAGTTAAAAAAATAAAAAATGAAAAAAACACTTGTTGTTCAAAAAAAGTTAAAATAAAATAAAAACTTCAAGTAAGAAATGTAGCATGATTTGTGGAAAATTTGTTAAAAGAAGTTTAGGCGGGAAAGTTTTTGTGAGTTGAAATCTGATGATGACATGTGTCATCACATGTAATCATTTATTAGTATAGATTAGAATAAAGATATATTATAATTCGCATCATATAATCTTTAGGGTGATAATTATGGTCAGTTTTTTTCTAACAGGGACCGCTTGAGTAAATAATTGCACATCGGTTTAATTTGGGTGAATAAAAAATTAACTGGTCCAAACTCAAAATACTCAATATGCTTATAGTAATATACAACATTTATTATGTTAACACAAGTATAAATTGGTCGGAACTCATAACTATCTATGATCATTGTACTAAGCACCTTATTATAGTAATAAATAACATTTATTATGTTAACAGATGTATAAATTGGTTAGAACTCATAACTATCTATGATCATTGTTGGTGATCACGAATAACTCGTCTCTGACATCAATGTTTTTACAACCGGATCAGACGTCGAACCAGGCGTCTTACTGGTCCGATGGTCGGATCGGATTTAATAATCAGATGACGTTATATAAATATATATATATATATATATATATATATATATATATATATATATATATATATATATATATTATAGTTATACATATAATTCAATATACATAATTATATGCGTATTTTATAATTATATATAAAACTTAACAATAATCTCATGTACAACACACCAATTTATTGTTCTACCTCTCGTTTTTACCAATTAAAATCCAAAAAATTAAAAAAATCCGGTCCAACCACCGATTTAGGACAAAGCGGCCAGTCTAACCTCTCCAAAACGAACTGATGCAGACCGGTTCGGTCACCCAGAGCATCCACAACCCATTTTTTAAAAGTTTATGAGTGTAAACTTTATATTCTGTGGGAATGATTTTGAGTATTTGTGAGTGGATAATAGAGAAAATGTTATTATTTATCTATAATTTGAGAATTCACTGTTCAACATTTATAAAATTTTTAATATATTTTAAAGTGTTTTATAGAATAGTAGATAGAAAAGATAATGATAAAAGGTATAGCTGCCATCGTCATCACTGTTGCTACGATCAACACCAACACCAGTTGCATCCACCTTCATCATAGGCACCAGTGCTACGGTCGTGACGCCTCTTGGTCATAGCTGCCATCGTCGTCATGCCCAAAATTAGCACCACCGCGATGCCACCACCCTCGCATTCATTAGTGTTGCCATCTCCACCACCCCGCCTCCATCATTGTTCACATCTCCACGGTCGCCTCCACCCTTGCCACCACCTCCACATATACACATGCTATTACTAGCAGGGGCGGATCATCAATAGGGCCGGGGGGGGGGGGGGGGGGGGGCGCCGCCCCTCCTATTTTTTTCGTCCGTAGTGTTAAATTTTAGCCCGAAAGTGTAAATTTTTGGCCCGGTAGTGTAAATTTTTATATAAATATCGAGTTCGCCCCCCCTAAAAAATTTAATTTCGCTCCCGCCCCCCTTACGAGATAGTTCAAGCTCCGCCACTGATCACTAGCCACCATAACATAACAAGACTCCATATGATATATTTTGAAAACGACTCATCTCCGCAAACTCATTTTTGATTCAAGCCAAATTACTTTCTTTTTGAAACGGAAAATTTTATTTCCCTCAATGTGTTCAAAACTTGTTTTGACATGTTAGTATAGCAGACCCAATAGTTCTATCAGATTTAATAATTTAAATATTTTAATTAAATTTAATAGCTTCTTTAAAGAGTTAAGCAAACTCGACTAATCAAAAGCTCCCCTTAATGTTTTACAACCTTTAAGTGATTGTGAAGTTGGGCATGACATCAACTTGACATCATTTGGATCCACCATTGCCATTTACTTCCATTGGTGGAGTTCATCAACCCCATTAACACTTAAAATACATATAATAAGCCCTTTTGAATTCTCACTTTTTCTTCGGCTTTTCCTTTTCAAAGTGGAAGACAAAATATACCAACCAATCATTTTCTCCATCATCTTTCCATAAACTAGACTATGAACCTTAAAACAATGACAAAGTGGCCTATCTCTTCAAACCATTAGTATTTAGTGCCTACATTGATCAGTTTCTATATACATCTTCTCATCCTTGCATTTTGAGTTCAAAGAAAACTCGAAGATAATATGCAAATGATCATTGTTTTCATTTTCAAGCTCGTCGCTATCGTCACAGTTTTGCATAGTAATGGAACTTTTGGAGAACGAACATCCATCGTTGATGGAAACCCTCTTGAGGTAATCAACGACGTACTTGATGGACTAGTGTTCATCGACGAACGTCTATCTGTTGTCTATCCATTGATAAAAAATTTCAAGAACACCATAACATCTGACCCCCTTAATATCACTGGATCTTGGGTGGGGTCAGATATATGCAGTTACAAGGGGTTTTACTGTGACAACCCACCTGACAACAAAACCGCCGTCACGCTGGCCTCCATTGACTTCAATGGATTCCAGCTTGCGGCTCCAACTCTTGATGGCTTCCTTGACCAGTTACCCGACATCGCCCTCTTTCACGCCAACTCAAACTTCTTCTCCGGAACCATCTCACCAAATATAGCCAAGCTTCCTTACCTTTACGAGCTCGACATAAGCAACAACTTATTCTCCGGCCCGTTTCCAAACTCAATACTCGGAATGAACACCTTATCATTTCTCGATATCCGGTTTAATCTCTTTTCGGGTTCCATCCCACCTCAACTCTTCACAAAAGACTTGGACATCTTGTTCCTAAACAACAACAACTTCATCCAACAACTAGCCGAAATCCTCGGAAACTCCCATATCTTTTACCTTACCTTGGCCAACAACAAATTCTTCGGACCAATTCCTCGTTCGATCGCCAAATACTTCTCAGGCATATCAGAGGTTTTGCTACTTAACAACATGTTAAGCGGCTGCCTCCCGTACGAACTCGGTTTCTTGACAGATACTGTGGTTTTCGACGCGGGAAACAACCTCTTAACAGGTCCTTTACCATTTTCACTAGGGTGTTTAAAGAAGGCAGAAGTGGTAAACTTTGCAGGAAACTTGTTGTATGGTGGTGTGCCAGAGGTGGTGTGTGCAATGGGTAATCTGGCTAACCTGTCTTTGTCCGATAACTATTTCACTCACGTCGGTCCGATTTGCAGAAGTTTGATCAAGAAAGGGGTGCTTGATGTGAGGAACAACTGCATACTCGGGTTACCTGAGCAGCGATCAGTGGGCGAGTGTTCGGCTTTCTTCTCGAAGCCGAGGTATTGTTCGTATAGGCAGACGTATCGTTATCTTCCTTGTTGGGTGCCGCATTTCAGTGGTTCTACGATGGGTATGTCGGAACCTGCTCCGGCACCCTTTTGATTCGTTTTCTTTTGGAACAAATGGTTTGTTGAACGTGTTGACAACCTATTGTGGTTATACATGGTGCTTTATTATTTACTTCGAGTTACAACCCATGTACAAATTATGTATCAATTAATTAAGGATGAAGTAAAGGAGATAACATATAAACCTGAAAGAATTGCCTTGATAGTTTGTGTTTTGGTCTGTAACTTTAAGAAGTTAACTTTTGTTCGTTAGTGTTTACTAACGGTTTACATGGATGTTACATAAAACGAAGGACCGTCTAGTTTTGTTGTTAAGTCGTCCGATGTGTGTGAAGGCGCTTGAGTCATTTCAGATCTTTTCTTTTTATATAAAACCCTCTTTCATCTCCTCCCCTAATTGTATCAACGTTCTTTTGGGTGAAGTTGTGAATGAAAAGTTAAAAAGAAATATTTTGGAGAAAGTGGGAAGACTTTGTGCAAAACGCTGAGAAACGAATAAAAACCAGGAAAAATAACAAATTTAACGTGACGTTTATATGTCACCCGAAGAAAGCTAGACGACTGTCAGTGCCTAACAATTGACAATTCAATGTCTTCACAATTTATATTTACTTTGATCATTTGACTTCCACACATTCAAAAGTAATTTCAGTTCCATAGGCCACAGAGAAACAACATCTAAAGCATAAAACTGAGTCCAATTACTCTCTATATAAAAGTTCACTCTTGACTAGAGTGAGCTTTTGTTATATTGCATTTTCACCACTAAAAAGGTTTTTATTCATTTTTACAACTGAGGTCCTGTTCTTTGTGCAACTATTTATGATCTCCCTACTAACGACACGTATTGTCAAACATGGTTGCTTCTTTGTTCGTTCGCTGCATTTTCATAGCCATTCCTCCCCTCTACAAAGTAGTTCTTCCATTGCTGTTTTGTATCATGGTACGCATTGTTGATTCTCTGCCTTTTGATAGCGTTTGCTGCTTCCTAACGGTTTAGATCTTAAGTTGTGTGTGCATTGTTGAGTTCTAGGTGTTGTTCGGTTGCTCCTGCTTCTAACTGATAATACTTTCGTTGATATTTTGTTGTCATGGTATGTGAATTTTGGTTTTCCTGGTTGCTTATGTTCTATTAATTGATGGTTTTGATCATAGTTGATTTTTAGGTGAGATTCGGTCTGCATGTATGTTGTTCACTCTAAGTTTTGATATCGTGTTTTGTTGACAATCAGTTTAACATCATCGTAAGTTCTCTTGCTTTTGTGCTCTTATAAATTTCTTGAGATCATTGATTCTATGATGTGTTGATTCATATTGTGAAGATAGTTTATTTGCTGTTAATTTTATAAATTCTTCTTAGATATTGAGTTTCATGCTAGGGTTTGAAATTGATGTTGCTATTTCTACTTTTTCAATCAAGGCTTGTTTAGTGTTCCCGAGTTTAATAAATAAAAGAAAAGAAGTGAAAGGAAATTAGTGAGAGAAAAGAAATGAAGAGAAAGAAAATTAAGGAAAGAAAGAAAAAAACATTTTAAATTTTCGTATTCCAGAATTTAAAGGAAATAAAATGAAAGTAAGAAATTTTATGTGTTTAGGTTCTTTTTTTTCCATTTCCATTTCCTTCTATTTTAAAAAGAGAGTTAGCAGAGAAATTATTAAAAATTTTACTTTCATTTCTTTCTATTTCCTTACTTTAAAAAACACGGGAACACAATTTTTTTGTTTTCTTCTATTTTCTCTTAAAAAACTCAGGAACATAATTATTTTTAACTTTTCATTCATTTCCTTCCATTTCTGTCCTTAAATGAGACTCGAGAACACATCGGACTTCCAAAATTGAATTGTTCTTTATGTGATTTTAATGAAACTGTTTTGTACTTTCTTCAAAAATGGGTGTTTATATTGTTATAATTTTTAAGGTTCTTTTAGTTAGTGTTGATATTTCAAAGCACATTGTTGTATACTTGTTAGATTCATTGCCATTGTTATATACATACTGGGTTCATTGCTTGATCTTATGGTTGGTAGCATCCTTTACCTCACTCATCTCTATAAAGAAACCATCAACATGTATAAGTACCTGGTTATCTAATTTGCTCATATATTGCATATGACCTTCATACCTTGAGTTATACAATCTGCTCAAACATAAATCCATGGTAAGAAACTAAATATGTGCTTGATGGAATTTTAGATGAGTACTAGACCTTTATTTCTTTAAAAGTATTTGTAAAATGATTGCTTAAAGAAAGTCAAAATATTATTTAACAATTTAAAAGGCCATGTTTTATGGAATTGATCAAACATCTTATTGGTATTTTGTACAGATAATCTGGCCATTTCTTTTTGTAAATATTTTTGCTCTTTGTTTCCGTATAGTGTTGTTATAAACTGGAGTCCCAATCAAAATCCACTGTAGATCCTTTTAGTATAGGGATCATGTTACTCAACTACTTCTTACTAACTTAGTACATTGAATACTGAATCTTCTATCTTTAATTTTAGTTTTTATTCTAGCAAAGAATGAATTGCTTAAATGATGAATGTTGTATCTGTCAAATGTATATATTTAGAAGTTGATTATTCTACAAATCCTTTAGATACTCTAATCTTAATTGGTACTTCATTTGTTCTACTTCTACATATTTTGGTTTCAAGAGTGGTTCACCTACAAAATTGGTGTTTTGAAAAGCTTTTTGTTGGTCTACACCCACCTCCTGCTAAAAATGTTATTGTTGTTAGATTTATAAAAGTTCAAGCTTCACTGAGCAACAGGATTGACAAGACGTGATTAGGAATAGTTATGAAGAAAGATGGATTTTAGTTCATACCCACTAAGGCTTTTATGTCGAGGTAACTTTTTGTATCCAATTATAACTCACTTTTGGAGGTAATCTTTTCTAGTTATGAGTTAATTGTTTAATTGGGGTTTCGACTTTGATCACGATGCTGAATTGTACGAATTGCATTTTAGACACTTGGAGCTGAATATGGAGAAGGTTTTAGACCTTTAGACGGGCACTTGAGAGTTGATGTTCCGATCGACTCTTCTTTGATTTTTTCACTGGTACTGTTCTACTAGCAGGTACCTTTACTTATTTTGTCTTGTTATGCTGGTGAAAGGATAGTTTAAATGGGTCAAACGGGTTTCTTGGTTTGCATTCATGATTAGTTAAAATACAGGCATTAGTGACACCAATAAAATACGATATCCTGATGACCAACCAATAACATGTGAAGAACTAGGGACTTAGCATCTAGACTGATCAAGCAACACAAGAAAAAGCTCCTGAGGTGATGTTAGGCTTTTAGATATCAAGCATAAAACATAAAACAGTTGTCATGGGAATCTATTCAACACAAGATTTTGACAAGTAAACAAAATGCAAGCAACCAGGAAGCATATTTAAACACTCAATGCATGTAATTACAACAATTGGCATATAGCCCTCAAATAGATAAATTTTGTAAATGTTCATGTAACTAAAATCATTGGCATATTGTCCTTACATGGACAAAATTTTTAAACATTAAATGTCAACTTACAAGTACTAATCACAACGAACAATGAATATACCATGATGCAACGCGCCTATGGCACCATCTAGTTCCATACAATATCCAAAATTATAAATTAGTATTAAAACTGAAGCATAACATAACCCATAAACTAAACATAAATGACATCACCAATTAACTTTTTGACTTTTCTAACCCATGTTTGCACTTTGAACATTTGTAAAAGATTCACTTGTCGATTTACTACCTCTTTCCATTTCATTCTCCACCTATTGTAATTGTTAGGCAGTGACAGTCGTCCAGTTTTTCTTGGGTGACACATCAGCGGCACATCATTTTTTTTAATTTTTTTCAATTTTCATTCGTTTCTCCCCGTTTTACACAGAGTCTTCCCAGTTTCCCCAAAATATTTTTTTTTCAAATTTTCATTCGCGACTTCACCCAAAAGAACGTTGATATGATTAGGAAAGTAGATGAAAACGGGTTTTATATAAAAAGAAAAGATCTGAAATGACTCAAGTGCCTTCACACACATCAGACAACCTTACAACAAAAATAGACGGTCCTCCATTTTATGTCCATCCATGTAAACTGTTAGTTAAAACTAACAAACAAAAGATTAATTTCTTAAAGTTACAGACCAAAATACAAACTATCAAGGCAATTTTTTCTGGATAATATTTTATATCCTTTGCTTCATCCTTAATTAATTGATACATATAATGTACACTGGTTGTAACTTAAAGTAAATAGAGTAAATTACATATTGTGTCCTTTATTAATTTATGAAATAATTATTTTTTTTATTTTT
The DNA here is from genome assembly GCA_025215565.1 of Flaveria ramosissima. NCBI lineage: Eukaryota > Viridiplantae > Streptophyta > Magnoliopsida > Asterales > Asteraceae > Flaveria > Flaveria ramosissima. The sequence continues at coordinate 31,750,136 of CM046044.1, read as the reverse complement.
TATATATTAGATGTGGAAAAAAATGACAAAAATACACCTCATGTGAGAGATACATAACTGAATTAACTGTACATTTAACTGAAATTTAGTTTAAGGACAATAGGTGTACATATAAGTGAGTTCCAATGTACCGTTTATTAACACCGACACCCCACTTGATTCCAAACAGCGACGAATCTAAGTTCGCCATAAATCCGAGACCCATGCACTTCTTGACGTCGTCAAGAATTAAACTTCCAATTTTAAAATTGGCTTTGTAAATCATCATTTCTACTTTGTTTTTCTTAGCTCATGATATAAATTCATTTGCTATCAAAGGGCCATCCAAACTGCATCTTTTTTATATCTTCTGAGGAAAATGGGTCGATTAGAGACTCGACCTTATCTGACGATATGGTATTAAAACCAATATTTTCCAATCTTCGTGCACGGCTCCTTCAACTCCTTGGGTTCTGATATCCATTTACCATTTACTTCTATGCCATTGATTTGCTTTGATAATGTTCTATTATTTAACACCCCGTGGAAAAAATAAGTATTTTCCTCACCAAAAGTTGCCCATCTCACTTTTGCTTTTTGAGCTATATTTTTACGTGAGTCCTTCCCTAGTTGATCTAGCAATTTCTTTCCTTCCACCCTTTCTTTTCTTTCTTGATTTTATTTTAATTGTCTGGACCGTACCACCAACCCTCTCAGAAGAAAACTCAGTGCTGATAAAATTCTTTAGCTCAATTTTGACCATATTGCTCAGAGTGAAACTTGAACTAATGACTTCTGTAGTGTCCTCCAAAACATTGAGTTTTGATTGAACTTGGTTTCATTTTCCTCCTCTTTATTATGGGCTTTCCATTTCTTGATTTCACCTTTAATCACCTTTAATGACCTTTATTTTTAATTGAAAAGGTTACAAAACCAGATCCTTTTCTTGTGAACAAAACAATAACTAATATTAGCCTTGGCATTTCTCCTCTTTTCTAGATTAAACACACTTAAATAATAGGTTTGGATACTAAATGTTTTAGATAACAAGTTTGGGTATTATGTTTTCAATTTGTAACGAGTTAGGTATTAACACTAACATACGCTAGTTTTTCCAGTTAAATCTAAGGGTATTTTTGTATTTTCACTGTACATGGAATACTAATGTAACTTAAAGGGACCTTTTGTGTAATTTTGTATATATGAAGGACTGTTTTTGTATTTTCACTTTACATGGAATATATATATATTTATCACCTTAGGTTATAGACATTTCACCACCATCACCGTCGGCCCCACCACTGCCGCCCCCACCAGTGCTAGCCCTCGACATCTTCAGCTCTTTAAATGAAACATCACCACCATCTCACCATCATCTAGGGGTGTTGACCGGTAAGTTAATCGAGTTTCGGGTTAATCGGTTCGGATTATTCGGGTTTTTCAACGTTGAAAGTCTACCCGAAACCCGACCCGAATAACAATCGGTTTCGGGTTGTTTGGGTAACGGGTTGTTCAGGCCGGGTTTCGGGTATTAAACAATAGACTCAATTTAATAAATTTTAGTGAATTTTCATTTGAAATCTTATAATACTAGTGGACTTAAATTAGTTTACTTCTATAATTTATAAAATGTGCTTGAATATATATTTATATACAAACAATTTGATCAATTTGGACGATCTAAACAACTATATACATATAATTTACTTAATTATAATATGGGTTGACCGGGTTATTCAGATTTCGGGTTTATCGCTTCGGGTTATTCGGGTTTTTGAGGTTTGAAAGTTTATTCGAAACCCGACCCGAATAAGAATCGGTTTTCGGGTTGTTCGCGTAACGGGTTGTTCGGGTAACGGGTTGTTCGGGTCGGGTTTCTTCGAGTACGGCCTACCATCATCATCATCATAATCATCACCATTGTATCATCACCAAATCCTCTTCCCTTTCCCCTGTAATAGTGTTAGTGGTTGAATAACAGTCACCAACAGAGGGACAAGCTGATTTGGGGTGGTGTGGTGAACGTGCGTGGGTGTTCAATGGTTTGGTGGTGGTTTAGATCTCGATTAGGGTTCAGATTTCATGTAAACATTATCGATTTGTCATGAACAACAGAGGGACAAGCAAATTCCTTGTTACCAATGCTCAATTAGGGTTTAGATCTTGACTGAAGGTGTTTGGTGATGGCTGGTAGCAGGAGGGTTGGCGATGGAAGGTGGAGGAAATGGTTGGTAAGATGGTGGTGGTTAGACGATGACAACAAGTACATGGTAGCTAGATGGTAGTGATAGTGGTTAGATGGTGGTGATGGTGGCCGAAGGGGAAAGGAGAAGGGTTGAGTTTTTATAAAGTCGTAGTTAATTACACAAATGGTCCCTGAATCAACAAAGGGTATCTTAGTTAGAAAAATTAAGGTTGTTAGTCTTAATAACCGTTAGTCTTAATACCCAATATGGTTACAAATTTGAAAACAAAATACCTTAACCTGTTAGTTAAAACTCTTAATACCAAAATATGTTATTTTAAATAAACCACCAAACTATTTATGTGATTAACCCTAAAAACTAGTTTCAAGCTAATTATGGAAAAAAATTTGAGAGATGTAACATGTGAAAGAATCCACAACTGGTGCACGTCCACGCATGTCATATGCCTTTGGTATCTTTGATTTTTTTTTTTTTGAAAAGCAAGATTTAAATAAATAGCACCAACCTCCAACATAGTACATCAAATAAGGGTGGAGAGGATGCTCTCATCACACACTCCACATCATATACCCACTAATCATATTTTGTTATGTCACAACACATCTCACTACATCACAACTTCAAATTTGGAGGGGCACTCCTGACACTCCGTGCCACAAAAAAAATTAATATTAAAAACTACGCTATAATAAAAAAAATACTAAAATAAAAATCTATAAATCAAATTCCAACCACGTAGCCGGGCAATTTGTCGTTTGTGTTTTAGAATGTTTTTCAACATCGGCTTTGGAATATTATCATGCCCTTTTAGAAATATATTTATGTCCCGATTTAGTGTTTCGCGAAGCAACGTCTCTTGTTGTAAGTCTAGGAAAGTCAATTTCGATTTGGTTACTTTCATACGAAACGCTTCCCACTCCCTTTTTTGCTCCATTTCTTTCCGCATCATCGGTTTGTAGTCGCTAAATGCCGTGTTCAATGTTGTTTTGCTTGAAGACCTCCCCCCAACTTTATTGCCTTTACGTCTCGGCTCGGTCGGTGTAACGTTTTCGTTGAAGTCATGGAGGGGGCTTGTAATGGGCTTATTTGAGCTTACTCTTGGCCCAATTCCAAAGAATTAGTCCTCTTTGTTGTTTGAATACCAAATTTCACAGCCATAACCTCCATCGGGTCGCATTTGACATGGTGTTTCGTAAACCTTTTTGTATTTGGTTAACGCTTTAAGTACGATATTCTCATTGTTGCTTTTTCTTGTCCAACGATGTTTCTACATATTTAAAAATAAAAATTCAATTACACAAGTAATTAATATAATTATAAAAATTATATATATATAAGTAAAAAATTTACTATTTGGATTAGATACCGATAAAGCGACTCATCGTAAGATTTATTCTCCCCCATTTGGAGTTCAGTTGTTCGATGGTTAGGTTCGTTCCACCAACAGTGACGTTAAATGTTTAAATACTTTCTTTCACAATGAACCGCTTTTTTGATGATCTCCAACTCTAGGGTTTTCGGATACATAAATCCAACCCTTGGTCAAAGCTTCCTCCTTATTTTCACCTCAAGGCTTGTTAGTAGCCCGGATATTCGATTTACCTTTTGACTTAGATTTTGGTAAGGTGGTTTCCTCCAGACAAATCTCTTCATCTTTACTTTCATAAACATGAAGATCATCATATGCTTCGAATGTTCTTTTTCATCTGCTTCAACTTCTTTTTCTTCTATGTGATGGGGTGGATTTTAAAAAGCATGAGAGATGTTTTGGTAATAAGAAAATTATGGGGATTGATATGTAAGCATACTTGGGTGGTAGTATGATGGTGGGGCTTGATACGTGGACATGGTTGGAGACGGTTGAGACGAATCGTATGGGTTGTGAAACCAATCCATTATATGTGGTAGTGGGTTATACAGTGCACACATCTTCGATCTACATATTTTGATGTTTTGGACCGGGGATTTTGTAGATTTTTTGTTGGATTCCATTATGTATGGTAGTTGATATGAATAGAAGATAAATTTGAGATTGGTATATAAAATTTGTGGTAATCGTTTGGTATTTATAGTGTTTAAATTTTTATTTTTTAAGTAGCCATTGGGGTGGGGGATAACGGCTATTTCCAACAGTCAAAAGGACCAACAACACCCGGCGTGGGTTTGTCGTGCTTCACCAAAAAAACATGACGTGGAGGGTCGGCAGCGGTGTTGTCGCACGACGTAGGGGGTCCCCATGCCCTCATGGCGGGTGCGCCTGTCCCACCCTAAGAGTTTTAACATGAATCGTTGAATGGTTCCATGATACTATCGTAGATCACTTTCAAGATAAATCAAGGTGCGGCGAACACTTATATAGACGATTACGATTATATAAAAGAAATCAAGATGCGGTTGTCAGAGATATAGTCGATTATTCATGACAAATCAAACAGAAAATCGAAACATCGGAAAAGACAGTCGGCAAAGACTATACCTGGCACTAATCTTGGTTGTTTCTACTTGCGCTTGCCGGAGTGTTGTGCATATCCATTGCTGTTAAGATAATAACAAGAAATGACTGATGTAACCGAAAGTTCTTGTAATATTATCATGTATTCTAGTATGTAGTGGTGATTAGTACTAAAGTTAGTGATGAGTGAGGTCATGTGGTGTAGTCACCCTCACTATTCTTTATTTTATGCGTCATGTCACCACCTTTTGTCATCTTTTTGCTCATCTTTCACCCAATGAAATACCCATTATTCAATACTATTCAATTATTTTTTTATTCTATATATTTATAACAAACTAGCTTTATTAAATCTATATATTACACGAGTTAAATAAATAAAATATTAAATAAAATTATAATTTATTAATTATAAAACAATATTTTAAGGTAACATATTATTGAAATTACGTATGAGTAACTACTATAAGTGATAAAATGATTATATAAATTTTTAAAAAATTTTATTTTTTTTTCAAAAATTAAATTAAACATTTTGGTTTAAAACAAACCGTTTTAAAAACTATCATTTTAAAAAGTTTCCTTACAATAACTCCTAAATTTTTAATTATTTTTGGTTTATAATAATTTTTCTTTTTAAAATACCAATTAATATTTCGTATTTTAAAAAAGTTTGATGTTTTAAAAAAATTTCTTTTTATAAAAATTTGTGTATTTAGAAATAACATTAAAAACTATTTTTCTTAATTTATTTAAAAAATCATTTTTAATCTAACAAGGAATTAAATAATATTATTAGTAATTAACGTAGTTATTTAATAGAAGCGAGAAGCCGAAATTTTTTTATGAGAATGAATGTTGTGCTGCCATGTGTCACCCTTAGTTATTATTTTATTAGAGTAGTGAGATAATGTCTATTAGTTTTGAAACAATTGCCTCTTTAAAACAGAAAATACATTAAAGTTAAATAATTTTTTTATTGATAGTAAAAAAGTACATAACAAAAGTAAAACAAAAAACAAAAAATTATAATAAAAATTGCTAAAGACCTCTAATAACCATAACTTTAGGCAATTTTTGCATTCAAGGCTTTGGCATTGAGGCCCGGACAAAATGATCGATGTTACATATTAAGATTTTGAAATCATCCCTCTTTTGGTTTTTTCTTGCTTTAATTGGAACTTTTCATTTAGACTCTAAGTGATGTTAAATTGATACTCCTTACGGGGGAGAAAAAACACGTTTGGATCATAACACAAGTAATATGGTGGTCGTGAGCATTGTTTTGAAAACCGGACTGGACCGACCGGTCGGACCGAGAACCAGACTCCAATCCGGTCTAGTATGGTGCTTAAAACCATTTTGACATTGAAGCGGTTGTTGGAGCTTTTGAACCAGGAACCAGGCGAACCAGTGGTTAGACTAGTTGAACCATTTTTTATATATTTTTTATAATTTTTTGGTTTTTTGACATATAGTCATTATAAAAAATATTATAATTTTATCCGGTTTTTATATCCGGTCCGACCAGTGGACTGGTAAAGTGTTTGGTTTACTATCTGGTTTGGTTCTGAAAACATTATTTGTGAGAGACATCAGAAAGGATTATTTCTTTTATGTGGATCTAAATCCTTATAAGTATTGTTGTTCAAAGTGTATAAAAATAAGACAAATAAGTTTTTCTTGTTGAATATAAACAAAAAATAACAAAAAAGAATTATTACTTTTAGTTAAAATAATTACTTTTAGTTAAAATATGACCGTTTATAGAACGAACATATGACTACTATTCATCTTCACAACTGCTATCCATCTTCACAGCTACAATGCTACCTCCACACGACGTTCATTTTCACGACACCGAGAAGAAGGGCATGATGTTCTCACACTACCTAATCGGCAACATCAACCTCATAGAAGAGCAATAAGCATATCAGATTATCTAAAGGTGATCATTATTTGTATTTTTAAGAAGATAGAGAGGTGATCATTACCTAGAATATTGATATGTTTAAGAGGTGTTTGCTACTTAGATTAGTGAGACGTTATAAATGTGATCGCTACCTAGACTATTAAAATGATCTTTGGTGATTCCTTCGAACTTGTAACAAGAAAGAAGCATGTATGATATCTAGCTTATTAGAGAAACATTATGATGTCCTCTACTCGTAAGTTTATCATTTAATTTATCATAAAACATGAGCCTTAGTGTTTAAGAAACACACTTTTGCAATCAGGGGCGATCCTATACTATAATTTGTGATGCATTTGGATTGGGCTCCCTCAATAATAAGGGATATCATTTAAAAAAATATAATGGGCTTTAGTATTATGTAATGTTGCAAAAATCGTGAGTAATTGCCGATTAATCGGAAATCGGACTATCACCTAGTAACTTTTTGCTAATCGGCCAATTAATTGTTAGACGGTCAATATGGGTCAAATCAGACCTAGTCGGTCTTAATCGGCCAAAAAACTATGATTTCGGCGAAATTCCGGTAGGATTCTGGCGAGATTGCGGCGACTTTCCGGCGAACTTCAAAAAATCTGGCCAAAAAGTGTACATTTCGCTTAAACTTGAAAATTCCAGCCAAATATGTGTATTTATATATAAAACTGAACCTTTTTATTAAATTTATATTTGAAATTGTGTGTATTTATATATAAACTAAAAATCTATTGTATCTAATAAAAGAATGTTTATTTTGTCATGTGTCATTCTCTTAACTCATCTTTTTGTCACATGTCATTATTTCTAGACATCCTCACATAATTTTCACTCCAAACAAGTATTATATTAATTTAAATAATAAACTAATTACTCTCTCTTAAAATCAATTTTATTAATTGCTACATTTCCCTCTCATCTATATTTTTCAAATCTAGCTATCATTTTAAAACTAAAATTTATTAACAAAACTAAGAATTAAATTTTTTTATTAATATAGAAATAATAAAATAACTAAATCATTATATAAAATAAACTTTTCTAAAACACTAAACCTTTTTGAAACAAAATATTTTAAATTGGCCCTCTTTAAAAAAATATAAAAAGTTAAAATTTTCTAAAAGCAATCTTATTAAAACAATCAGAATAATTACAAACCAGAGTTTTTAATAAACAAGACTTTTGTAAAAAATATTTTTTTTATAAAAAGAATCTTAAAATGAATGTTTAAAAAATTAAACTATTTAGATAAGAAAGTTAAAAATGGTATAATTGTTCTATTTTATAAACTATTACTATATATAATTTTAATCATATCTTATATTAAAATATCATATTGTAACTCTTCGTGTTTATTATTAATTATAATCTATTTAATAAATGAGTTTTTAGCATATCTATATATCTATCTGCCTGTTTGTCTATCTATCTATCTATGATAAATAAAACTAAGATGAGATATGACATAGTTGTAAGCATTTTTATACTAAATTTCTTATTTTCTCTATTATTAATAAGAATACTCAATACTAATAATATTACTTGTACTATTTTTAAATCAAAAAATATATAATTTTATAAATTAAAAACCTATTTTTGTATTAATGACACATTTTTTAGAAATAAAAGTTTGAGAAAATTGCAAAAATAGTCCCTGTGGTTTGATCATATTGCAAGTTTGGTCCTCAGATTTTAAAAATTGCAAATTTAGTCCAAACATTTGAAAGTTTGTTGCAAATTTAGTCCCCACCGTTAGTGTCAGTTAGTTTTTAACGATCTAGGGACTAAATATGCAATATGATCAAACCATAGGGACCAATTGCGCAAAATTTTGTTAAAAAATTTAAAAAACTAAAAAATCATATAAAAATTAAAAAATTAAAATTTAAAAGTTCATATGTCATGTTTTTAATCGAAAAATACAAAAACCTTATGAAAGTATAAATCCAAAAACGAAAAATAAAATCGAACCATTTTTTTAATTTTTTTTACTTTAATATGATTTTTTCAATATTTATTTTGAATTTTATAAATGTTTATTCGATTGTATTTTTAATTTTTATTGGTTTTATTTAATTTTTTACTATAATCACATACTTTTTTTCAATACTTTTCGCTTTCTCTTTTTACATACGTTTTATTTTTACTTTTATTTAGTTTTGAATTTGATTTGATTTTTAACTTTTATTTTATTTTTTTAAAATTACTGAAATTTATTATTGATGTTTATTTGAATTTATTATGTTTGATTTTATTTGATTTTCAAATTTTTTTTAGTTTTCATTTTTTTTATTTTTTTGAGCAAATTGCACAATTAGTCCCTATGGTTTGATCATATTGCATATTTAGTCCCCAGATCGTTAAAAACTAACAAACACTAACGGTGGGAACTAAATTTGTAACAAACTTTCAAAAGTTTGGACTAAATTTGCAATTTTTAAAATCTGGGGACCAAACTTGCAATATGATCAAACCATGGGGACTATTTTTGCAATTTTCTCTAAAAGTTTTATAAAATACAGAATACAACAAACTTTTTTTATAAAAAAAAATAATTTTTCTTAAAAAAATATTTAAAAAACCACAATTTTATTACAAAATAAAAGTTTAAGAAAAATATATTATTTTTTATTTACTTAAAGTAGCTATTTATATATGATTATAATCATATTTTATCTTCAAGCATGGTTTTATAATTTATAAATTTTAATTACTAATTATTTAATAATTTATTTATTTAACTCATGTTATACACGAGTTACTAACCTAATTATATATAAAAATTCCAATCCAATTACTCCCGATTAATTACTAGTCGGTATCCCACTGCCCAACTAGCGGCTAGAGATTTTTACAACACTGGTATTATGTGGACTAGTGAAATATTAATGCGGGAATAACACTTGATAGTTGAGTCGCAATGAAAATTTTGATGATTTAATTAGTTATTGTAGTGACGCAGTCACACAATTCACAAAGCATACGACCCTTTGTGAGTTCCTTACTCTTCGATTGATTTGATCGACATCGACTAGCCCTTTTTTGCCTCTTTTTTCTTCAAAGAAATCCGCTATCAAGGAGTCAAGGTTAATATACCAAATTTCCTTGATTTATTATTTTTTTTGAAAAAAAATTGATAATGTTGCTTTTGTTTATATTACATTTTTTCTTTTAAAGAGACTCAGTTTTTTTAGTTTGATTGGGCCCTAAAACACGTTGAGCCAGCCCTGTTTGCAATATGAATTATAACACATCCGTCTTATAAACTCGTGTCGAACCCTAACGCATTCTAGGCATCTAATAATATCACTAATCCATTCATTAACCTTACGTTTATTTCTTACGTCAACTATCATATTTCTTAACTAAATGTTTTATGTTATAAAATGATAATTTTTCAAACTTGTATTTATATATATTTTAGTTTGATATAGATTATTTAAAATTTAACTAATTATTTTGTAAAATAGTGATTTTTTATACAAAATCTCTTTTATTTCTTTTATAAAGCAAATCTTTAAAGTTATTGGGATTATTTTAATAGTAAAACATATTTTGATATTATTTTTACGAAACATATTGGTTTTAAAATCTGTTAACTTGAGGTCATACATATATATAAAAGGTGATGGTGGTCGCAGTAGGTGATGGTGGCGACGGTGCAGGCGGCGGCAGGCAGTGGTGCAGGCGGCGGCGGTGGTTTTGGTGGGGGTGGGGTGGCCGATGGGAAGGTGGTGTTGTGTGGGAGTGGAGAAGGTGAGGAGAATTAGAAAGGGTGAGTGTGTGGGGAGTGTGTGTGTGGAGATTTTGTAGGGATTTGGATGACTAGTTGTCATCTAGGGCTGTTCAAATAGCTCGGCGCTCGAAACTCGCTCGAACTCGTTCGAAAAAAGTTTGGATTTTTCTCGTTCAAAATTTGGCTCGGTTGTAAATGAACAGAGCGACTCGGTTCGGTTTGAAAACGAACCGAGCACGAGCGAAGGTACGCTCGCTCGTCGCTCGCTCGGTTTCGCTCGAAGTATTTTTTAATTTATTTTTTATATATTATATATTTGATAATCTATTTAGTTATTTACCACCTACCTGTAAGGCCCCGTTCCCGGGAAACCTCACAGTTGGTTAATCATAGCATAAAATCATTTTTAATAACCAAAACATTGCAGCGGAATTAAATAGACATTCATTTAAAACTTGGAAACCATATTGTACTCATACATTTGTCCTTCAATTGTAAATAAAACATAGTACTTGTTCTTAAATTACAATAAAAGATTTTATAAACAGGAATGTCATCCATTGCTCTCCAAGTAGCTCCTAGTGCCATCCTCAGCATCAGCATCATTTACCTGCCAACTATTATGCAAAAAAGTCAGCTTTGCTGAGTGAGTTCTAGTTTTAGGTAAATAAGAAAATATAAATTTTATCATTCATATAATGACCACGCATACATCATAATACATAACATTTCTTGCATCATAATAAGCATGTTTCGTCATCTTTCATTCTTTCATTATCTTTCATTTTCATCATAAACGAGATTGCACAAAGCAAGAGCTCCATGTTGATCGACAACGAATGTCGATCCCTGTCGGTACACATCATCATGGTAGCTAACCCCCGACAGTTGATCCACACTGCAAGGCACATAGCCCGCTCATAAATACATATCAATCATCATACATCAGACTCACGTAAGTGAAGTCGATCATAGTGCTTGCAAGACTTTTCATTATCAAATGGGCCCGGGGGTAACATTCATTAAGTTTTACTTTTCATTAATATCATCTTCCACTTTAATATATATAATACTTTACAGATAAACAACACAACATATCAAGTACATGCCATCATAAAAACATCACCGACCCACCGCGAGACAGCGGGGGTTCGGGAGCAGCAGCCCCTGACAGCGGGGTCCTAGGGGCAGCAACCCCTAGTGGGGTCCAAGGGGCAACGCCCCTGGCTGGGGCCGGGCTGCCAGGTCAGCGCGAAAATTTTTTATTTTTAAACATTTATATAGCACATTTCCTTATAGAAAAATCGATCTTCCTGTTAAAACCTTATAAAATCTAGGTCATTTAAAAACATATATTTAGCATGCATAATAACCCCAAAACATGGAAAAAAAACTTATAAACAGGGGATCTAGAACTCACCTGGATACCGCGAGTAACTTCTAGACTAAGCTTTCTAGGCTAGGATCACACTACACAGCCTGTAGATAAGTTAACACTTAAAGGGGTTAATTTCTGCCTAATTTCGCTGCCAGATAAGCAGTTTCGCTGCCAGTTTCGCTGACAGTTTCGCTGCCAGTTTCGCTGACAGTTTCACTGCCAGTTTCGCATGGCAGTTTCGCCCAACTTTCGTTGGAATTTCCATGGCTGCGAAATTACCTGCGAAACTATAGTTTCGTAGAAAACTCGCAGTTTCGCAGCTTGAACACCTAGTTTCGCTGGATGCACAGACAGTTTCGCAGAACGCATAAAAAATACGAATCAGCCCGTTTTTAACCCAAAATCGCAACTTTTTACGTCCAATCTCTTAGTTTATCAACCATGAGGCTATATCTAAGCTTTTTACATGTTTTCATACGTAAAAATGTGACCTTTATACGATTCTTTGCAACTTTTCAAAACCCAAAACTCTAGAATCCGGGTTTGATCTACAGAAGGGTTTAGAGGCCGATTCTTACCTGGATTTGTTGCTTCTTTCTTATGGTTTGATGCTCCAATACCCAGATCTTCAATCTCTTAACCTTTGAAACTCCAAATCTTGAGTTTTCTTCACTTTCTCTCTCTACGAATTTTGGTGGCTAGGGTTCAAATGAGGAAGATGGAGGCTGATTTGGTGGGTTAAAGGGCTGATTATGGGCCCTTAATCACTTAGGCTCTTGCCCATAAGCCTAATTTAGCCCATAACCCATTTTCTTCCTTTATTAAATATCCAATAATTAAGCCCATTATCCTTGATGACTCGTTTTGACTTTTCGGGGTGTTACACTACCACTATTTTAATTATTTAGTCAAAATATCAACAACCCTAAATGTAAAGCTTTAATTATCTAATCAAATCATCACTTCACATTTCAAAATCCTTTCACCATTCCACCCATCACCACTTTCCAACCGTCCCCCGTATCCCCCACCTCCTTACCGATTGCCGAGGCGCTGAGCTCCGACACTCGGACATGTAACCCCCAACCTCCAAGACTCTGACATGCGACCTTGACTTTCGGCAATCCGACCTGCAATAGTCTGATCATGCATCCCGCCTTCGACAATCAGCTTCCGAAGTCCGACCTTGTTCGAAGCCTGACATTGTTTAGTTGTTCCTAATTGCGATATCTTGAGGTTAGATTTTTTTTTATATTTTGGTTCTTAAAGAACATTTGCACAAGCATTGGTGAAAATACTATGGTTGGAACTTGAAAGTTGAAACTTTTGAATGAATTATTAGTTTTGCTTTAAATTATAACACGAAACCAAACAAAACCGAGCAAAACCGAGCGAAACCGAGCGCTCGGTTTAAAACCCAACCGAGTTTGAGCATGAAGTTTGCGCACGAATTTGTAAATTCGAACTGAACCGAGCCGCTCGATTTGAAACCGAACCGAGTTCGAGCGGAGCTGTGTTCGGTTCGGTTCGGTTCGTGAACACCCCTATTGTCATCCATGCAAGTCTTCCACTTATTATTATTATTATTATTATTATTATTATTATTATTATTATTATTATTATATAGTATACACAATAGTTAAACGGTTTCAAGGTTCATTAAAACGTTAACGTAGGGTTTTAAATAATTTAGTTATGACAATTAATACATATAAATTTATTATTTAAAGTAGTCTCGAGCGTTGACCTGATTTGACCGGGTGTCACAAATACAAAGGGGCAGAAAAATGCCATTGACAATATACTCTATAATGATTTCATATTGATTATATATACCACGATAAAACAACATATTACAGCAGCATGATTTTACAAAAGTGAAATTGTTTTATGCTGATTACACTTCTTACCACAGGACTTTGGACGTGAGATGAAGCTGCGAAGGATCTTTCCATTGAAACCTCGTCTGCCATTTGATTCAGGTACAAAAATGCAAGAGCAACACAGCAGGTAAGACATGCTTTTATAGATGACAGCTTGCGATTGATCCAGGTACACAAAATAAAAGAGCAAGCGAGTAAGGGCTACTTTTATAGATGACAGCTTGCGGTTACAGGGATAACTGCAACCCCATGTTTCACAACCTGCTAATGTTCAGCCTATCTACTATCTTCCCCCCAAAAATCACAGGCTTAGAAAACCACCCCGCAATCGCTAAAACTCCCGAGTTTAAATGGTCAGGATTGCGTTTTAGGATGATCCGATGGCTGAGATTGATATTACCAGCAGTTACACTCACCGCTGGTAATATAATATATAATACCTGTTATTCAATACTATTCAATCATTTTTATTTTTTATTCTACGTATTTATAACAAACTAGCTTTAGTAAATCCATGTATTACACGTGTAAAATAAATAAACTACGATATTTTAAGATAACATATTATTTTTACTTTTAGTTGAAATATGACCGTTTATAAAACGAACATATGACTACTATCCATCTTCACAGCTACGATGTTGCACCTCCACACAACGTTGATATTCACAACACCGAGACGAAGGGCATGATGTTCTTGCATTACCTAATCGACAACATCAGCCTCATTGAAGAGCAATAAGTATATCAGATTATCTAAAGGTGATCATTATCCGTATTTTTAAGAAGATAAAGAGGTGATCATTATCCGTATTTTTAAGAAGATAAAGAGGTGATCATGACCTAGAATATTAAAATGTTTAAAAGGTAGTTGCTACCTAGATATGTGAGGCGTTATAAATATGATCTCTACCTAGACTATTGAAATGATCTTTGGTGATCCCTTCGAACTTGTAACAAGAAAAAAACATGTATGATATCTAGCTTATTAGAGATACATTATGATGTCCTCTACTCATAAGTTTATCATTTAATTTATCATAAAACATGAGAAAGGTGTTTAAGAAACACACTTTTACAATTAGGGGTGATCCTATACTATAAATTGTGATGCGTTTGGATTTAGCCCCCTCAATAATAAAGATCTCTTTTAAAAAAAATATAGTGGGCTTTAGTATTATATGGACTAATGAAATATTAATACGTGAATAACACTTGATAGTTGAGTCGCAATGATAATTCTGATTATTTAATTAGTTCTTGTAGTGACATAGTCACACAATTCACAAGCATCGACCCTTTGTGAGTTCCTTCCTCTTCGATTGATTTGATCAACATCGACTAGCCTTTATACTGCCTCTTTCTCCTACAAATAAATCAGCTATCAAGTACTCAACGTTAATATACCAAATTTCTTTGATTCATTGTTTTTGTTCAAAGAAATTTGATAATGTTGTTTTTATTGATATTATGTTTTTTCTTTTAAAGATCCTCAGCTTTTTTAGTTTGATTGGGCCCTAAAACACGTTGAGCCAACCCTATTTGCAATACACCTTCTTAGCACGAGACGATCGGTTTCTTATAAAAAAATAATATACGGGAAAGAAAAAGGTATTTGTATTAATAACTTAATACCGATGGGCCCAAAATTAGCTGATGGACCAGCAATTCGCTAGGGTTGTAAAAAACCTACCATATAAAATCTTCTCTTATACATTGATGCTGAAGAACAAGAGCTGACGGCGGAGTGTTCTCCACCCGTAACCCTCGAAGGATCCCGGCGATATGGTCAGTTTCCGACCACATTATCCATTCTGATCACCACTGTCGACACATGTTTAATCAATTTTCACCTAATTAATCTGTTCTTTGAAAACATTTACAGACTTTTAAGAGAAGAAACGGTGGACGCAACAAGCATGGTCGAGGCCACGTGAAGTTTGTTCGATGCTCCAATTGCGGCAAATGTTGCCCCAAGGTCTAATCTTCTTCTTAATTATCATTATTATCTTTACATTATGGCCTCTGATTATGAAAATTAGGTTACTTTTGTGATAATTTATTTAACTCGTGGTTGAATTGTATATCAATGAATGTATTATCGCTTATTGTTATGCGTAATTTGTGAATTTAGCATGAAGAATGTATTTTGGCTGTTTGATTTCAAGTTTCTAAGAAACATGATTGCATTTAATATTGGTAAGTTACTTCTAGTTAGCATTCACTCATTGTTATAATTTAATATATACTAATTAGCAACTTAAATTTCTTAGTTGCACCAAAGGTTATACATGTCTTTTGTTTTTTTGTTTAATTTTTTAATTAAAACCCAATACTTTTATATTTCTTACAAATTAATCCCTACAACTTTTTACTTCTAACTTTGATCCCTTATACTTTCCATCTTCTACAAATTTTACATCTCAGTATAAATTTTGAGAGTTAACACACTATAACGTGCGGGTGTGCTTCAACGTTATTACGTCAAATTTTTCCCGTTTAACGGTCCCGTCGCAACATGCGAGTCCTAGACAAACTATGGCTTCTAATGTTTTTACGTTTCAAATACGTGGTTTAACATTTTTACGTTTACATTTCATTTGTTTTTCTTTTTTAATTTTTAAGTATTTTAATATGAATCTTTTCGCTGTTGGCGGTCGCTGACGGTAATGTGACATTGGTGTTACTTGGCAAGGTTTTACGCCCCCGTCGCAACGCTGGGGGCTTAGTACTAGTTCTACGGTAAATTACACTATAAAAGTTGTTTGCTATGCTTATAGCCAGTTAGTTACAAGAATTTTGAAATTGGTACATTGCTATAGTTGAGTATTGATTTAAAGTGTTCGGATGCTTTAATTATGAGAATCCAATGATTTTGGATTCTGTATATACTCTTTAGGCGTGTGAATCGCATCAATATGGTTACGAGTAATGTTATCAGTTATGTCTGTTTAAAGGTGGTGGATTGACAAGGTGATATTTATAAAACCAGACATTACCTGTATTACTATTCGTGTCAAAGATATCAATCTTAATCCGGACGCTTTTAAGCCATGTAGCCCTAACAATGACACATGTAAAACGATGTAAACAAAAACACCACTTGTTGGTAGGTAAAACAAGTTTTAAAAGGTTGTAGTCAAAATTGGTTGGCTCATTGTAATCATGTTCTAAATAGGTTGACATCTCCTGTTTAATTTAGTACAATTTAAACATTACCTATTTTTTTTAATTGTGACGAACTTGATAACCCAAAACTTGATTGTTTTGTGCGCGGGTTAAAAAATTATTAAACATTATTTTCAAAAAAAATTTATTGAAATAAAAGCACAAATCTTTTCACATTACAAAAAGCTTCATTATTTATGAGGCCCAATTGTTGATGTTCAGGACAAAGCTATCAAGAGATTCCTTGTGAGGAACATAGTTGAACAAGCTGCGGTTAGAGATGTTCAAGAAGCTTGTGCGTTTGACCGTAAGTCTTCATTATGACTGCTTAATCTTTTTTGAGAATTTAATATGAATTTAATTAATGATTATCACAGAGGCTAGAGGTGGTTGGTATCACAGATAAAATCCGAGAGGGAAGATTAAGATGGTTTGGGCACGTAAAGAGGAGGCCGATGGTAGCATCCGTTAGAGCAGTAGAAAACATCAACATAGCGGGTAAGAGGAGTAGAGGTAGACCTAGGTTGACTTGGGACGACTTAATTAGGCGAGATATGGTAGACTTGCACCTCTCTGAGCACATGATCGAGGATAGGAGTGCGTGGAGGCGTAGAATTAAAATTAAGGACTTTTAGCGGAATCTGTGGGTAGGAAGGGTAGTCGTAGACTTAGTTGCGGGACCCCTATTTTCTTCAATCTACCCTTTTCGCGCGTTTTTTGACGCTTATTTGTTGTACTCAATTTCTTAGCTTTTATGTGATATATACCTGTGTGTTGTATGCCGTATATTATTATTGCTATGGTTATTGTTTCCCTTGCTGAGTCGGGGGTCTCTTCGGAAGCGGTCTCTCTATCTCCCAAGATAGAGGAAAGACTCGCCACCAACTACCCCTCCCAGACCCTGCTCTTGAGTGGGATTTACTGGGTATGTTTGTTTGTTTGTTTGTTTTTAATTAATGATTATCATTTAATCTGTTATTGTAGAATACACCCTACCTAAGCTGTATGTAAAGATGCAATATTGTGTATCTTGTGCTATTCACTCTAAAGTTGTCAGGGTTCGCTCACGGACTGATAGGAGGAACCGTGAGCCTCCAAAGCGGTTCTCTCGCCCAAGGGTAATTATATACAACCTTAAAGTCTTTTTATTATGTTGTGAACTCATGGTAATTGAAATGTGCATGTTTATATGCTCTTTCAGGATGATGGTCCTAAACCTGGTCAAGGGGCGCGTCCTGGTGGTGCTGCTGGTCCGGCTCCTGTACGTGCTTGAAGTCAAATCTTTTTGCGTGGGTCTGCGGGTTGTTTTGAAGGGTATGGTTTTGTGATGATTGTGTTCTGTTTAGCTGTTTAGGCTCCATTTTTGTCTTTTGTTGTTGATGAGAAGATCTTCTAAACGATTTTTCATAAAGGTTTTTAAATGATTATTCTTTGATGAGCTTTTATGAAATTATCTATGTAAGAGCAAATAAGTTCTGATTGTCTTGGTATCTAGTTTTTTAGCCCCTATTTAACACATAATTCATGCAAAAGGACACCCAAATGAGTTCTGTTCATGCACTACTGGGAGCAAGAGCAAGTATGAAAACGAAACCAATGAACAGTAGGATTTATACAATGGAGGAAAACCTAAATCAGAAAAATTAAATTGTGGTTAACAATAGTCATTAAAGCCACTAGATGCTCAATCGATCGTGAATTTCATCAACCATATAGAAGTGAAATTGATGTATAATATCATGGCTGGACATTTTTAATGTGATCTGTTTTAATGACACTAAGTTAAATTGGATTGGGTTTAAGCTAAACAGATATGGGTCATAAATGGGTTGACACTAGAGGTGTGCGAATTGGTTTTTTTTTTGCCAAACTGGTTTTATCTAAAGGATTTTAAACCGGTTTAGCTTAAACGGGTTTTGGGCTCAAAAAAAACCTAGCCCTATACAAATTAGTGTGGACCGGTTTGTAAACTGTAGGGGCCCAAACCGGCCTTGTTTTTTTAAATAATAACACAATAAAAATTCACTAAAATTTATTTATTTTATTCAATACTTTAACTCTAAAATATCAAGATGAAATACATAAAATAAAAAACATAGAAAGATTACAAAACAAACTAAAGTTATATTTTTTATTTTTTAAAATAAAAACCAACGTGGTTGTCTTAAAAATAAAAACTAGTGTGGTCATCCATTCATTGCGTATTTTATTGTTTTTATTCTTCGTCCCTTGAATCTGAGCTATTTCGAAGGTAATTATCATATGTCGTTTCATCATTGGTTACTCTGGGTGTCAATTTACTCTCTACTTCGTTCTCGTTAATTTAGTTTCGTATTCCAGTTTTTCTTCAAGTGAGTATTTGTCTTGTATTTTTTCTGCATCATCCAATAATCCGTCAAACAAATGGACATTTCAACCGTTTGGGGAGAGTTGAATTTTTCGTATTAATATAATCCTGCCATTAACTGAAAAAACAGATTACGAATCTAGCAAGGAATCTTGGACGGTTAGTGAATCTCGAGCCATGGTGGATAGGATTATAATTGATCCATTTTACCTTTCAACCAAACCAACAAGTCAAAATTTTTTAAATATTGTGGAGTAATGATCGACAAAAAGTTGATCCCATCATATCTCCCGAGTTCGTGACTTGAATTGTTATCACGTTGACGTTTATTATATTCATCCCTTAAAGTTTATATAAAGCACATTAGATCAGTATAACTTTCGACATGTGTCGCATGCATTATTGACTCATGAATGCTTGATGTTGTTTTAAATGCGAAAAAACCGGTTTCTAACCGGTTTCAAAACACTAAATAACTTGATTATAGGCTAGCTATATATCGATATGCTTTATTACTTTACCATGCCAACATTTTTAGACATATACTTAATGTTGTTTAAACATGTGAACTCACCAACCTTGTGTTGTGTAACACTACTAAAATCCAAACCCAAAGCATCCGCTAGACAACGAGGGTTCGAAGGAGGTAGCCCCTAAAAGCAAGGTCCAAGAGGCGGCGGCCCCTGGTGGAGTCCAAGGGGCAAAGTCCCTAGTTGGGGTTGTGTTGCGGCCCGTATCAGAAAGTGGAATAAAAACAGAGAAAAAAAATCAAAATTTGGAAAATTAGGGCCGATGCGGCCCGTATCAGAAAGTGGTTGTGGGGCGCATTGACTTGGCTAAGGAAACGATACAAAGACGGCTTGTGGATGCTGACTAATGGGCAGGTGTGGGACACGTGGACACCGATGCAGCCGCAACGACTTTGGATGGGGGCCGCATTGCCTAAAGGGCTCAAGGCAATACATAGGCGACATGTGTCACACACGCAAGGGTGACACCCGATGCGGGGAGCATCGACTAGCCGTCCTGAACTATAAATAGGTGAGTTTCAGCTCACTTTACACACACTCTCACACCTCAATTCTCACACACTTAGCCTTGATTTGTGTGCCAGACACCTTCTCGATTCGTTTCTTGCTCTGACGTTTAATAACCGAAGATTCAAAGTTACTTGAAGTTTTAAGAGGACATTTCTAACTTAAGTGAACAGCGTAAAATGCTGCCAAAGCCATCTCGGACTAACCTAAAATCATAAGACAATGCCCAACTTGATTTTAAAGATGAATACGTTTATCTTTTAAAACAAACTCATGAATCCTTGAGATTCACCATTACTTTGAAAACCAACATGGGTTATAGGTAATTATTAGCACATGTTGATAAAATCCAAGACAAGTATCAGACTAAGATTGTACGCGTGGTATGATCATAAATGATGCACATGTGATGGCTAGGACCTTGAAAGGAGTACTATGCCTAAGCACGACTGAAAATAGTTTGTTGCCCAAAAGAGTACAACTCACTAGGCAGTGATGGTCCCACGAGTGAACTGATAACAAACTTTTACTAATGTACAACGAAATATCTTGATGTGTATTTCATCTATGAAACTAGCATGGTTTATCTTAAGTTAATATGCTTATGCTTTATTACATAAATGATTTGTGTCAGATAAATATTATTTACCAGCATATGACTGATATTGAATTTTAAACCTTTTACAAGTAAAAATGATTAATTATGACTTAGATCATGCCATTGTATAAATTATGTGGGTGTATTTAACGTCAATATCCGAGTTATGCAAGCTGGGAGCAATGACGTACGCATCTCAAGTTTTGAAATCATGTGGCTTGTAATTTCAAACATGTTCTTTATAAAATGATGTTATCGTTGAAGTTTGATTTGATTTACAAAACAATATTATGATATTATTTACAAATGAAATTTCGTTGCTAATAAACCACTAAAAACAATTTTTAAATAAAATAATTAAACGATCTAGATCGATTCATACGGCCCGGGGTGACCCAAACCCGGGGGTGTGAAATTTTGACACACTTTTGCATCTCAGGTCACAAAAACGCTTAAAGTTTGGTCGCACGGTTGAGGTTTCATTCATGATATACATTGCAAACTTGTTTTCTTTTTGTATTAACTATTTTATTGGGTGTCGTGTTTTGTGTCGTTTAGAATTATTGACTTTGAATTTTACTTATTTGCTTTCGCATTGTTTATCACTAAAAATATGTTTTAGTTTGATTAAAGTTCAAATGTTTATTTTAAATACATAAAATATCATTTGATATAACTGTGTCTGAGACAATAGTTTTTTACACATCTCGGTGTACAACTCTGTATATGATATTTGAGGGTGTGAAACATATCACAACAACAATTGAAATTAGTCATCCTTTGTAAAGGTTTGTTTCATCAAAGCAAGTAAAAAAAACATTCTTCATTATCATGACGTACGGTTTAGAAATAATATGAAAAGGCAAACATCTTGAAAAAGAAAAGAATAAAAGTTCAAACAAAATCCAAACCATAAGTAAAAAACATAAATCTTGAATCTGACAGCCTTCAATTGTTGTCACATAAGATGAAACGCTTGCATATTAATGGAGACATGAGCTTGAAATCTTCACTTGACATTGCTAGCTAGGAGGCTTTGAACAACAGCTTCGAGTAACGATTTACCAATATCCACAAAGAAGAATGGGAGAGAGAGAGAGCTAGAGAAGATTCGGACAAACTTCGGGGCTCTACCAAAGGAAGATCGTGAAGCAAAGAAAGATTCAAGACAAGAGCAGGCATGGCAACTATGAATGGGAAGTGGTGAAGACAAGAAACAGAAGATATAAAGAGAGAAGGCTGAATGCAAAAACAAGGTAAATTACTTTGTCTCAAATCTACCGAACGGGTGCACCAACGATGGATATGGAGGGCATTTCAGCATCATCAAAATCTCATGGATGTTTTTATCCCACCCAAAAAAGAAAAATGGGGTAATACATTTGGATTTCTGAGATTCATGGATACTAAAGATGTGGAGGAGTTCATGAAAGATCTAGCACAAACGCGGGTGGATGGCAAGAAGATCTGGATAACAATCTCAAAGTTTAATAGGCCTAGGCAAGGTAATCCATCGATTATGCACCATCATATGAAGGAAAGATTCCGGGATGGTCGGAAGCTGCCCTTCCAAGAGGTTCCGGGATCCTTCCCTGTCATACATCAACTCCAGAAATCCTATCGAGATGTGGTGTTACCTGCGTCCCCTGAAGTTGTGTGCGTAAATGACCAGTTTAGTGAGCATCCACTTGTGGGTTCTTAGTTGGTGGGTTCTACTCACTCCATAACTATTCTCAATGATCTGAAGTCATATTTACTGGCAAGAAATGGAATGCCAGATTGCTTAGTCCGATATATTGGTGGCCTAAACGTTCTATTATCCTTCTCTACTGAAGAGCATGCAAAATGATATAAAGAAACTATGGCTCATGCGTGGAGTAGTATTTTCTCCTCACTAGTAGTATGGGATGGGGGTGCTATCAAATATGAAAGAATCATATGGTTAATAATACGATGAGTTCCTCCGCATCTTTTTCAAAGTAATGTAATGGATCAAATTACGATAACATGTGGAAAAATCATCCATCCCTCTGAAGCATCCATGTTGGATGGAAATCTTTCATTTGATAGGGTGGCCATCCTCACAAGATCTGGAAGAAAGATTCAAAAGGAACTTAAGGTTAAGTACAAGCATAATGAGTTCTCCTGCTGGATTGAAAAAGATGATGATATGTGGCATCCTAGTTTCATGAAGCCGCAAGAAGTGGAATGTAATCCTAGTACACCGGCTTGTTCACTCAGTAATGACAAAACGGTTAACTCCCCTTTCCAGGATGAATCGAAGCATCTCGTGCCCTCTAGCCTGACCCATCGGTGTCAGGAATTTGAGTCGGAATTCAAAAAGACAATGGTTGAAAGGATAAGGGAAGCTGATCGGGTGGATTTGAATAGGGAAGATGAAATGGTGACTTCGGCCTCTATGTTGCATGGCCAGACATATGGCGCATGCTTCTCTCGGAAATACACTCTGAAGACAACTAATAATGCAACTGGGTCGGTTGCCAATTATTTAGCCCACATGGAAACAAATAACAATCTGGTGGATTCTGACCCTTTCAACCTGGGCCCAACAATAAACTACGTCATGGGCCTTAGAAAAAGACAAAAACATACGGAAAAGGCTGGGAAAGTAGGGATTCAATCGAAAGGGGAAGAAGATTTAATCAAGAAAAGGTAAGACTACCAGACCTGAATGAAGATCTATGGGATGTTCGAAGATTCAGACTTAGTTGATATTTGTTGAGACAGAGGAGAAGAAATTTCAGAAAAAGAAGGGGGACCAATTCTAAAACAATTATTAATCATGATGAATGTGAGGATTCAGACACTATGCCAAGGGCTCAATCTGATGCTTCTGATGAAAATTTTAACACAATCATCGGCGAAAACAAACATGGGGTTGTGGCGACAGATGAAGCATTATGTGGCACCGAATCGAGCTGTGAGATAAGGGATACAATTAGGGTTAATGCCTTTGTCGACATTGATTTGAATGTCTATGAATCGAGAATTGATGAGCTAATAAGGGAAGAGGGAGCTGATACAGGAAATCCATGAATTGCATCTCAATCAATTTAAGAGGGGCAGGGGATCCGGGTAAAACACAATGGGTCAAAAGATTTTAGGCTAGAAATGGGGTACATTTCATAACTCTACAGGATACACAACTGGCTAACTCTTCTCAAATAAGGTTTCATAATTTTTGGGGAAGATCACGCCATGAAGCAAAAGTCGTGGATGCATCGGGTAGATCTGGGGGCCTGGTTTTGATTTGGGACCCCTCGGTTTTTATAAAACAGTCCATCACCAAAGGGAGACACTTCTTTTCCGTTCATGGTACGCTTACCAAACTCCAAGTTTCTAATTCTATAATAAACGTCTATGCTCCGCAGGATATCCAGGCCAAGAGGTCGCTTTGGGGAGGAGGCCAAATGCTCCACCCCTACGACCAGGTGAACAATTAGAATCGATGTCTTCAGAGGAGGATGATGAGGAAGCTGAGGAGAGAGATGATGAGGAAGATGAAGGATTCACCAAACAAGGGGATGGTTCAGAACACACACCCATTCCCATTCGAAGGCAATCTGAAACACCATCAGTGAAGCAAGGATGAGAAGCATGAGGCCACTTGAGTACGGCCAATGGTCAGCAATTGCGCGATACCAGTGTGACATGACCAACCGGAAATCAATTTTTGCAAGAGACAGACATGAGGAAGCAATGGCATTGCATCGGGAAACAATGGACATACAGAATCTATATGCAAGAAATCAGGAGTACCAGCATCAACTGTTCTTTAACCAAAGGTACAACGATCTAACTCAACAAAGACACTATCATGATTTCTATGCAGGAAGGGAGTACATGCCATATCCGAGAGAGAGGGATTAGAGCCAAACGGGAGTTTATGATGGCCAAGCAATCTACCCGTATCCCGCTTTACAACCACCATAGTGAGTTCCTTTACAGCCATCGAAGCCACCAGCCGAAGGGACCACTGATCCATACAAATTCCAACAGATGCAGAGTTTGATGACCGAATGGTTTGGACCACCACTACCACCACCACAGTTTGATGATCCTTATGACGACCCCAGCAAAAACCATCGTGGCACTCGTTGATCGAGTGTTGCACACTGATCAAGTCAATGTGCTTTATCCCTGCTAGCTATGAACAATATTGTTGTGTGATTGAGACAACATATTCAATAACTATAATAACTGCATGATTGATGAATACGGGGAGGACCTAGTTTGGGAACTTTGAATGATAAGGGAAGGAACTTCCATTTGTGGTATTTTGTGTCATGGGATGAACCACCACACATTAAGGACAATGTATCTCAAGTGTGGAGATACGGGGGAATTAATTGAAAGAATTTGAATTGAAAGAAAATTTTGACCTTTTTGAAAAATTGAAACATTAAAAAAACTTTGAATACCCTTCTAAGTGAACTTAAGTGTACATGAAACTCGAAATTTTGCATACATGGTTCATTTTTACTGGTTTGTGCATTTATGGATCCCTTGGCATGTTTGTTTTGAAAATTAAGTAATGCACCCTAATCATGAATCTTCATAAAAGTAGGTGAAAGTCCTAGGTGGTGTAACAAACCGATTGTAGATAACATACATGCTACATATTTTATTACATCTTTCCATAGTTTCCGTGAGAGTTAAGCCTAATTGAGAAACTCATAGCATACTATGAAGTACTTTACTCCTTTGCGTAAAGACGAAATCCACGATGTGCATCCGAGTTAGAACTTGTGTAATTGATACATATCAAGATCATAGACCAATGTGTGCATAAATATGATAGAGTTATTAGGATTGAATCATTTTTTAAATCTTTCTTTTCAATTCCATACCAACAAAATCTTCCTATAGATATTATGTTGAGCCCGAACTTGTCATTTCAAAGTCAAAACAATAAACCTAAAAGCCTTAGTCTTTTTTGAAATCTTAGGGCATGAAGTCAAATCCATAACATATTTAAAAAAGTCATGTCAATAGCAATTCAATAATAGTAAGGTTATTTGCTTTATAAATAAATAGAAAATAGGAAAAAAAGCTAAATATGAGATCAAAATGACCAAAATATGCAGCAACCAAAAATAGTATGAGAAATTATACAAGTAGTGCAAGCAGAAGAATAAGAGTGATAATGAGACATCTGTTGTGTTTGAATTGGATTTCATTCTCCGTTAGCCACTCTAAAATCCATTTCAATCCCACCTTAAACCCTAGCCTAACATTACCACCCAAGGAAGACCTCTTTATATTTGTATTATATTGTGTCAATTGATGGTGATTTGATTAATATACGAGCTTATTAGTATATTATCACTAGTCCACAAAAGAAACCGAGAGGAGTGTTTATTGTGAGGAATGTGAATGCATGAATGTTTGAAGCAAAAGGTGAGTTTATGCTAACCAAAGATTTAAAATGCGAATAGTATTGAATGATTAGGTTATGAATACTACATCATAGAGTTGAAAACTAAGCATTTTTTGGGATCTTACTTGTTCAAGGTAGTGATAATATGGCATGTGTGCTCAATTGGGGAGAAGTGTGCAAGTAAGTTTGTTTGAGGACAAACAAAAGGTTAAGTGTGGGGATGTAATCACGCGTCAATAATCCAATGTTATTAATTAGCTTAATTACGTGAAATTATATTTTGTTTATCATGGAATAGGTTAAGTTGTGTGTGTTTTGGCTTATAGGGATTTGAAGCTAAAGGGTGTGTATTTTGATGAAAAGAAGCAATAGAAGGAAGTACAAGGGTTGAAGTTATAAATAAAGTAAGTTACAAAAATGGCCAAAAAAACCCTAAACCGGCGTATGGTACGCCGGGTATGGGCGTATCATACGCCGGTCAACATATTGTGGGTGTATTTGATAAAAATTAAAGAAAGTTGGGCGTCTAAAAACAGGGTTGGGCGTATGATACGCCCAGGGTCGGCGTATTATACACCGGTCTCTCAACAACTTCCTATTTTTAAGAAATTTCAAGTTATTTAAAGTTGATTCAACTTCAATTCGAAAAACAACTTTTCCTAGATGATTTCAGGTAATTCCAAGGTGTCTTTTTGGTGTTTCAAGCTTCTCAATATCATCGAAATCATCATTGATCATCATCAAAGCGAGATTGAAGATTTAATGAAGATGATGAGTGGCTAGGTTTTTTGTAATTGCTTTCGGGTGGAGAGTTCTTATCAAGTGAGATGGTTAGTCGTAATTAGGGTTTTTATTTTAAACACTTTGTGATTGAACGTAATTGAGGTGTTGATTGAGTTAAACAATTTGTTTATAAAAAAGTTATTTGCTTTATCATCAGGTTTTGATTTCCTTGCATCGTTAACTCATTGAGAAAAGTAGATAATGTGATATATATGAATTGATAACTTTGTGAATGAACGAGTCTTAGAAGATTGTTCCTTGGTTATTACTTCAATCAAAAGCCAAGATCTTGAGTCGTGTTATGCAATCCTAAAATACATCTGACAAACCATTGAACTTGTAGAACTTGAAACTCGGAAGTGATTGTTTCTTATTATTTAATCAAATTCGTTTTAAAGTTTGTTTCTTTATGCATGTGTGTTCTTCAATTCCTTCAAAGTTTTAATCTTTGGTTTAAAGTTTTTTGTCTTTACGTTAATAGAATAGAAATCGTTAAACACTTTCCAGATATTCTCTGTAGAGACGACCTTACTTACCCTTACACAATAAATGTAGCTAAGACCTATAAATTAACTTGTTTTTTATCGAATCTCGACAACCAGATCACCATGCAACCAAATGTATTTTTTAATGCATCCATTTCCACCCCATAGAAAATTCTTTCTAATCTTTTCCAAAGTATCAATAACTTGAACTGGAGCTCGGTACAAGGAGAAGTAATATGTAGGCAAAGATTCAAGTACCGATTTAACTAACTTAAGTTGGCCGCCTATGGACAGTGACTTTGCCTTCAAGTTTGTCAGCCTAGCTCTGAAAACTTCAATCACTAGACCTTAGTTTCTTGTAAGATTCATGTTAGCCCCAACATTTAAACCAATATAGGAAAACGGAAATTTTCCAGCTTTACAATGTAACATCGATGCCATGTAAGAGATGTCATCATCAGGAACGCATACTCCATATACTAAGATTGACCCTAAGTCCCAAAATTAAGAAAAACCCACTAATAACCTGGCAATGTTCCGAGCACTCATCACATTCCATTTCCCAATAAGTATGACGTCATCAGCAAAGAGAAAATGGGATATTATCGGCCCATTATTAGGCAATTGGAGTCCTTCAAACAGCCCCGCAGAAACAACCTTCTTGATGATACAAGACCACGCCTCCATAGCAATGACAAATAAGAAAGGTGACAAGGGAGCGCCTTGGCGTAATCCCCTTTGACATTTAAACTCAATAGAAGGGGAGCCACTAATAAAAAATCGAGGCCCTTTCAGCCCTCAAGATTGCTTGAATCCAAGATCACCATAATGAGGGGAAGTTCATTTGCGCGAGAATGCAATCCTAGAAGTTCCGGTCCAAGGAGTCAAACGCTTTCGCAATATCGAGCTTAGTTATCATACCTTGATTTTTAGTTCTTTTGAGCCAGGATACAACTTCATTGATAATTAGGGGGCCTTCCAAAATCGACCTTTTAGCAACATATGTTGTTTGTTCTTCTGAAATCAAGCTCCCAATAGCCCCTTTTAATATGTTAACCATTACTTTTGACATCATCTTATTGACGATTCCAATTCGACTAACTGGCCTAAAGTCACTAGGAGTAAGTGGGTACTTTGACTTTGGTAGAAGAGCAATAAATGATGATAAACATCCGGCACTAATTTTCTTTTTCTCATGAAATTGAAGTAGCAGGTCACAGAAGTCTGCTTCTAGGAAACTCCAATATCTCCTGATGAAACAAAAATTAAACCCATCTGGTCTTGGAGCTTTGTTCCTATTGAATTCCCAAACAGCTTTCCTGATTTTTAATGGTGAAAACTGGAGGATCAGTCCACTTGCTTGATCATCAGAAAGTTTTAAAATGTCCGGAATAATGAATTGTAGCCAAGAATTAAAGAATTGGAAAGGAGGTGGCCCGAAATCCATTAATACACATTTGAGCAAGATAGGACAATGATTCAACCACCCTTCCCGGTCAAGTGCTGTTAGTTTTGCAGCAGACCACCTGTTAAGAAAGCCTTCACACACAAGCACACGATCTATTTTACTTAACTTGTCGCCATTTCCCCCTATATAGGTGAATTGTTTTCCTCCCATACCATACTCCGTTAAACCAGCTTGAAAAATGAAGTCATTAAACTCCCCAGCAGATGATGCCTAAAACATTGAATTATTTCCGAAGGGAATCTGACTATATTAAAATCCCCCATCAACAAAAATAATCTAGTGACATTTGACATATGCAATAGAAGATCCATCTGATCACGTCAATAATCCAATGTTTAATTAGCTTAATTACGTGAAATTATATTTTGATTATCATAGAATTGGTTAAGTTGTGTGTATTTTGGTTTATAGGGATTTGAAGCTAAAGGATGCGTATTCTGGATGAAAAGAAGCAATAGAAGGAAGTACAAGGGTTGAAGTTGTAAATAAAGAAAGTTACAAAAATGGCCCAGAAAACCCTAAACCGGCGTATGATATGCCGGGTATGGGCGTATCACACGCCGGTCAGCGTATTGTGGGCGTATTTATATTTGACAAAAATTACAGAGAGTTGGGCGTCTGAAACAGGGTTGGGCGTATGATACGCCCATGGTCGGCGTATCATACGTCGGTCTCTCAACAACTTCCTATTTTTATGGAATTTCAAGTTATTTAAAGAGATTCAACTTCAATTCGAATAATAACTTTTCCTAGATGATTTCAAGTGATTCCAATGTGTCTTTTTGGTGTTCCAATCTTCCCAATATCATCAAAATCATCATTGATCATCATCAAAGCGAGATTGAAGACTTAATGTAAATGATGAGTGGTTAGGTTTTTTGTGATTGCTTTCGGGTGGAGAGTTCTTATCAAGTGAGATGGTTAGTCGTAATTAGGGTTTTTATGTTAAACACTTTGTGATTGAATGTAATTGAGGTGTTGATTGAGTTAAACAATTTGTTTATAAAGAAAGTTATTTGCTTTATCATCAGTTTTTGGTTTCCTTGCATCTTCTAGTGAGAGGCCATCATAAAATGCTGATATTAATTCCCACTTAGCTATCCTATGATGTGGACAGGTTCGCAACATCTCCTTGAACCGATTAAACGCTTCATGAAACTGTTCCCCCGACTGTTGTGTAAAACCGCGAATTGCTCGTCTTGAATCACTTGTTCTTTGAGATGTGTAGTATTCATCCAAAAATAGTTGCTGCATTTGAAACCAAGTGTAGATACTTGCAGATGGAAAAGATAAAAACCATTACTTGGCTTTATCTTTGAGTGTAAATTGGAATAGCACCAACTTAACTTCTTCCGGTGAAAAACACTAACCACCTATAGTACTACAAAATGCTTCAAAATCATATATGTGCAAATATGGTTCCTCAGTTGCCATTCCATGAAAATGAGGAAGAATGCCTAAGCATTAGGGTCTGACTTCAAAAGCTCTCTCACGTTCTGTTGGTGGAACAATGGGTGATGAATTAATGGCAATGGCGGGACGGAAGTGACTATCCGAACCATGTGCGGGTGCATACTGGTGTGCTCTTGGATTAGCTGGTATACCGTTGAATGGTTGCCCTCCTTGATTGTGGAATTCGGGTGGTTGTGCATAACCATCTCGATCGTGGTTCGGCTGACGGTTCCGATAACCTGGTTGATTCCTATAGTTCTCAAAATTTTGTTGAACCGGACCTTCCATCTCGTCTTGATCTTCAAACCAATCTTCCACATAATTAGTATGGTGACTACCCTCCATTGAAAATCGTTCATCATGACTGTGATGACTACCTGTAAGGATTCCTATAAGTCTGATGCAGCCAAAACATCCAAAGTCTCTCTGCAAGCATGCACTAAAGAACTGAAGTAGAAATGCTTCGGAAGTTTTACACCATGCACTAGAAATATTCTAAGTGTAAAATCTTCCAAAGCCAAGACCAATATCTTCTGAAGCCAAAAATAAAGTCTTCCGAAGCTTCAAAGACAAAGTCTTCCAAAGCCAAAGAGTGAAAACAGATTTCTTTCGAAGACTTTTAGAGATATGCCTTTATCTGATGTACTTTACCATAAAGCTCGACCACCTTTCCGCTGCAACTCTGTAAAGTCACCAACTTACATGAGTTGGTGAAAGGTCCATGCTTTTGGTAATTGTACATTGAGGTCTTGAGTCCATGCTTTCTACTTTATGTACTTTTATACTTTTTGTAATATATTAGGATGTGAGCTATGGCATGTCATAGTCACAAATCAAAAGGCAGATCTGCCTTTTGACTCTACATTTGATTTTAGAGTTGTCTATTCAATTGTATCCAGGTGTCCTTCAAAGTATGGCCGGCTGTAGGATGTAGTATAAAGTATCTCAAGTACTTGTAACTCTCTATCGATGCTTTGTAACTTATAATAGAACTTGAGAAGCAATATACAGCATTCTTAAAAACCAAATACTTGTGTTGTTTTGCAATCTTGTTCTGTCTCACATTTACTTGTGTTCTTAGCATCTTTCATTAACAAGTTAATCAGTTCCCTATTTGATATTTAAAGTGTTCTAAGCAACTCTCCTCATTGTGTTATTGTGTTGTAAGTGCATACCCTTCACCGGTCCTGCATTTGGTATCAGAGCATTTCATGCTCTTGATATAAGATGTCACCATCTTAAGATCCCTCACACACATAAAATACTTAACAACTCAAATGGCAGCTATAACCAAAGCTGATAAGGAAACTAGAACTATGACAAAGTCTCCACTGATCACTCCTGAAGACTTTGATACTTGGTGTCAAAGAATGGAAGGCTTCATCAAGTCTCAAGACTCCAGGATGTGGGACTCTATTGTTGAAGGACCTTACATACCAAGCACCACATCTGCTACTGGTGGTGGTATGATTCCTAAGGCTGTGGCTGATTACTCTGAAGCAGATAGAAAGAGAATAGAGATTGATCAAAAAGCCATGACAGCCCTTCAAACTACTCTTCCAAACTCCATCTACAAAGGATTCAAGAAGTGCAAAACTGCCAAGCAACTATGTGAGGCACTGAAGCTAATGTATGAGGGGTCTACTGAAGCAAAGGAGAACAAGAAGGATCTCCTAAAGCAGCAGTTTGAAAACTTCACCTTCAAGGCAGGTTAAACCATGACTCAACCATACTTCAGGTATGTTGAGATTGTGGATGCTCTAATGGATATTGGAGTAACTTTTGAGAACAGGGACATTGTAATATGTCCTCTCTTCCTAGAAAATGGACACATTATTGTGTTGTTATCAAGAGGACTGAGAACCTTAAGACACTTACTCTCACAGGGTTGTATGGTATTCTTAGTGGCTACCAGATGGAGATGAACATGCAAAACTCATTTGGTAACTCCAGCAATCAACTGAGTTCAGCCCTCCATATGGTTGAAAGGGAAAGCATTGAACCATAGCATCATCTTATATGCTTCCCTGACAACTCACAAAAGGGCCCTTTCATCACCTTCCCAGAGACTCCAAGGGAAAGCTACACTCAAGGAAGTCCTTTCCAAGAGACAAGTTCTTCTCATGCCTTTGTCTCTGCTAATGAAACTTCAGGCAACTTTCTCTTCACTCTTGAAGATTTGGACTGTATCCATCCAGATGATCTGGAGTACATGGAGATAGTCCAGCAGATGGCTCTTCTCACTCACAGAGCCAAGAAGTTTTACAAGAGGACATGGAGAAAGTTTCCAAGCAATGCAGCCAGTGGAAAGTTTGGGCTGGACAAAAGCAAAGTAAAGTGTTACAACTGTAACCAGATGGGATACTTTGCAAGAGAGTGTAAGGCACCAAGGACAAATGGTGGCCAAGCACAAACCAGACCAAACTACACTGAGAAAGCCCCCCAGAATGAGAAGCCAAAGCAGCAAGCTGCAGTTGCTGTTGAAGAAGGAGGCTTTAACTGGAGCTTTCAAGTAGAAGATGCATCTCCAAACCAAGCACTCATGACAGACCATGATGAAGCCAAGGTATTGGAACATCTTTGCACTTCTGAATGAATTGCTAAAGTAAATAGATACAGGTCCTATAATTTAGAAATGAGATCTGACCTTGAGTCCTTAAATAATTTAAAAGATGATTTTAAAAGAGCTAAAAATGATTATAAACTAAAGATAGAGCACTTAGAGAAAACCATTTCAACTCTTAAACATGAGCATACAAACTACATGACTCAGATCAAAGATCTCATTACTAAATTAACTCAATGTCAGAGCCAAGGCAAAAAAATGAGTTCTTGAAAAAGAGACCTTCAAGAACATAATATCCTCATCCTTGCATGCAAAAGTTTGTTATCAAAATAAGCAGGGACTAGGATCTTGTGAGATAGCTCCTCCACACATAATCTTGTCTGTAAGATCTCCTAGGTGTGAAACTTGTGAAGATGAGCTTCCCCTCATAGATCCTGTGTCTGAAGAGGATGAAGAGGAGATGGTGGAGAATGACTCTGAGAAAAGTGAAGAAGAGCATTCTAAGAAGGGTCACCATCCCTCTGAGGAGAGCAAAGCTGTTGGGATAACCAAGTCAAGAAGAAAGAACTTGATCAGGAAAGCCAAAAAAAAGTCCAAAAAGGCTCAAGAGATCAAGGCTACCTTCAATTCTGCACAGAAACAAGTCTTCATCTCTGCAGGATTTGAAGTAGTAAAGGCTGAAGACACAAACTTGAACTCCATCAACAAGAGTTCTAATTCATGTCCAAATCATCCCATCATCAAAAAGAAGGCTGATCAGTTGTGTATTGCTGTTGTACAACCTGAACCATCCTGCTCCAAAGGTAGTTCTAACCCCACAAGAATTGCCACAGCATCTACAAAGGTGAAGATGGAGAAGGAAAGTGATCAAGTTCAGCTTTGTTCACAAAGAAAAACTCCTAGAAGGAAAAAAATGGATTGTGTTATGTGTGGGAGTACCTCTCATCTTGCTAAAGATTGTGTTTACAATCCAAGGAGTACTCTCCACATGACCAAGAAAGAAACTTCTAAGAGTTTGGAAAAGAAGAAGCAAGCTTCGGAAGGAAAATCTGTTTCCTTTGAAAGCTCCAAAATGAAGAAGAAGACAAGTGGAAACTTGCCTTCGGAAGAGAATTTGGTCTCGGAAGAAAGGAATACTTCTGAAGTACTGAAGCCTGCTGCAGTGAAAGCAAGATCTTCTGAAGGGCCAGTCATCAAAACTTCCGAAGTCATCAAAACTTCTGAAGTATTGAAGGTCAAGTCTAAGCTTCCAAAGGTGGTATGGAAGTCAAAGAAAAACCAAGCGACTGAAAGTTTTTCATCAACATTAGCAAATAATCCCTCTAGCATGACTATAGGATCAATTACTGTTGCATTGTCTTCAACTTCTTTTAATGAGCCCAAGACCAATGAGGCTTGGGTTTCCAAATGTAACTAATCATCTTCTTTGTGCAGGGACAGCTCAAGACAAACAGAAATGTATGGAT
This sequence comes from Flaveria ramosissima, assembly GCA_025215565.1. Classification (NCBI taxonomy): domain Eukaryota; kingdom Viridiplantae; phylum Streptophyta; class Magnoliopsida; order Asterales; family Asteraceae; genus Flaveria; species Flaveria ramosissima. Next base: position 31,715,782 of record CM046044.1, on the reverse strand, counting down.
CATTGATAGTGGCTGTTCCAAGCACATGACAGGCAATAGTTCACTACTCCAAAAGTTTGAAAGAATTGATGGAGGACCAGTTGCTTTTAGAGGAGATGCAGGAGGTTACATTACTGGAAGGGGCAAGGTCACAAATGGTAAGCTCAGCGTTGAGAAGTAAACTTTGTCAAGGAGCTTGGGTACAATCTTCTGAGTGTATCCTAATTTTGTGATCAGAGTCATAACATGCTCTTTACTGAGCATGAGTGCACTGTTCTCAGGCCCGGGGTGGTCATTCCTCATGAGCACATCTTGCTCAGAGCCTCCAGAAAAGGGAACATCTACAAGATGGACTTGCAAGAAACTTCTCCCTCAGGAGAAATTTCTTGCTTTCTATCTAAAGCAAATAATGATGAATCTTTCCTCTGGCATAAAAGAATGTGCCATGTAAACTTTAAAAATATGAATAAATTAATTAAGAATGATTTGGTAACTGGAATACCAAAGAAAGAGTTTACAAGTGATGACCACTGTGTTGCATGCCTAAAAGGGAAGAAACACAAGGTATCTCACAAGCCAAAGGAAAGAAACTTCATCATTAATCCCCTACACTTATTACATATGGATCTCTTTGGCCCCACCAGTTTAATGAGTCTAGGAAGGACCTCTTATTGTTTGGTGATCACAGATGATTTTACAAGATTCACTTGGGTCTTTTTTCTTAGAACTAAGGATGAGACTCTTGAGATTCTGAAGAATTTCATCTTAAAGATTGAGAATCAATGTGATCACAAGGTCAAAACCATAAGATGTGATCAAGGAACTGAATTCAAGAATCAAATCCTTGATACATTTTGTGATGAAAAAGGTATTACAAGATAATATAGTGCTCCCAGACTCCTCAGCAAAATGGTGTTGCTGAGAGGAGAAACAGGACACTAATTGAAGCTGCAAGAACTATGTTGTCTGACTCTAAACTGCCCATCACCTTCTGGGCAGAGGCAGTGAACACTGCTTGCTATGTGCAAAACAGAGTTTTAGTGGTTAAGACACATGGTAAGACTCCTTATGAACTTTGGCACAAGAGAAAACCCTTCATTGGTTTTCTCAGGTCATTTGGATGTCCTTGCACCATCTTGAATACCAAGGATCAAATTGCCAAGTTTGCTGAGAAATCAGATGATGGACACTTTATTGGATACTCTTCTCAAGCTAAGGCTTATAGAGTATACAATCTCAGAACTAGAGTAGTTGAGGAGTCAGCTAATGTGACTTTCAATGAGCACACTCCCAGTGTGAAAGGTTCTGGTCTGGATTGGCTATTTGATCTTGATTTAGTTACTAACTGTTTTAACAAATCTTGTGAGAATGTTTCAGGATCTACAGATATATTACCAACAGGTGATCCTGACCCAAGATTTGAGCTAAGAAGACCCTCAGGTTACACATCTTCAGCTCTAGTGGTAACTATTCCTGCAAATGAAGCTTCTACCAGCACATCAATGACAAATCCTGTTGATGCTTCTAGGGTGCCTTCAAATTCCAGCTTAGAGGCACAAAACTCAGAAGGAGCTTCAAATGTTGGAGAAAATGATGGTGGTGAAAGTGATCAAGAATTTCTTGATGCTGATAACCACTGCATTGAAGACAACATCAATATGTGACACACTCATTGGATCAAGTCAATCTTGATAAGTGTGGTAATGTGGAGGGTGAATCTTCTTTGCCAGATCAAAAATTTTCAAATCTAGATCTGTCTAAGCAACTTGCTGTGATCCCTCAGCTAAGGATCCACAAGTCTCATCCTACCACAAACATCATTGGAGATGTTGATTCAGGGGTGAGAACAAGAGGACAAACCCATGAAGCAAATGTTTGTCTTCACTCTTGTTTCTTGTCCCAGATAGAGCCAAAGAAAATTGATGAGGCTCTAAAGGATGGAAGTTGGGTTGAAGCTATGCAAGAGGAGCTGCTTCAATTCAAAAGGCAAAAGGTTTGGAACCTATGTCCTCTTCCTCAAGGGAAGACTACCATAGGAACCAAATGGGTTTTTAGGAACAAGAAGGATGATAGAGGACTTGTCATCAAAAACAAGGCAAGACTAGTTGTTCAAGGATATACTCAAGAGACTATACAAATGTTTTTGCTCCTGTGGCAAGACTTGAAGCTGTTAGAATATTCCTAGCTTTTGCTGCATCCAAGAATTTCAAGGTCTACCAACTTGATGTCAAGTGTGCTTTTCTTTATGGGGTGATTGATGAAGAGGTATATGTCAGACAACCACCTGGGTTTGCAGATCCTGATCATCCTGATTATGTCTGCAGGCTTGATAAAGCTCTATATGGGCTGCACCAAGCACCAAGGAAGTGGTATGAGACTCTATCTCAGTATCTCTGTCAACATGGCTACAAAAGAGGTACTATAGATGGAACTCTCTTCATCAAAGGAACAGGAAATGACATAATGCTAGTTCAAGTATATGTAGATGACATTATTTTGGGTCAACTAATCCAAAGCTCTGCAAAGACTTTGAGAAGCTGATGAAGGACAGGTTTGAAATGAGTGCCATGGGGGAACTCAATTTCTTTCTAGGAATTCAAGTGAAGCAAGTTGACAATGGCATCTTCATAAGTCAGTCAAAGTATGTACAGGACATACTTAAAAGGTTTAACATGACTGATTGTAAGGTTGCTAAGACACCCATAGCCAGAAATCACTCCCTTGGACCTGATCTTGAGGGGGAGTGTGTTGATGAACACCTTTATAGGGCAATGATTGGGTCTCTTATGTACCTCACAGCTAGCAGGCCAGATATCATGTTTGCTACATGCATTTGTGCAAGATATCAAGCCAACCCCAAGATGTCACATCTGGTCACTGTCAAAAGAATTTTAAGATATCTCAAAGGTGCTCCATCACTTGGCCTTTGGTATCCAAAGAATTCTGACTTTAATCTGTATGCTTATACAGATAGTGACTATGGTGGTTGCAACATGACTGCAAAGTCTACATCAGGGGGATGTCAATTTCTTGGTGGAAGAGTAGTCTCTTGGCAATGCAAGAAACAATCCTGTGTGTCTGCATCAACTGCTGAGGCTGAATACATTGCTGCTGCAAGTTGTGTGCTCAAGTGCTTTGGATTCAAAATCAGATGCTGGACTATGGATTTAACTTTAAAGAGACTCCCATCCACATAGACAACAATAGTGCTATCTCCATCACAGAGAATCCTGTGCAACACTCAAGGACAAAGCACATTAACATCAGGTATCATTTGATTAGAGATAATTTGAAAAGGGATTAATCAAACTAGTCAAAGTTAACACAAATGAACAATATGCTGATCTGTTCACCAAAGCTTTTGATGAGGAGAGATTTAAATATCTTGTATCAGCTATTGGGATGATTAACTTTGAATAGCTTTTCTTAAAACTTAATCATATTTATTTCTAAAACCTGTGTGTCCTAAGTTGTCTATTATATCACCTTCATAAGCCCTTTGTTTTCTTTGAAAGAAAAATCTTTTCAAAAGACTTTTCTTAGATTTTTAAAATCTTGATCTCTTCGGAAGACTTTGAAATTACCTTCGGAAGTAGTTTATGTCTTAGTAAACAAATAATTGCTTCAGTAATTTTACCTTCGGAAGAAATTTCTGAAATATCTTCCGAAGCTTAAAATCAACTTAAGTACTTTGTATGTTTTCAAAGAACAAGTTTCTTCCGAAAGCAATTTACCTTCGGAAGTATTTATTCTTCTTAGAATAAAAATCTCTGAGTGTAAAACTCTCTTCCGAAGCAAAATTTTCAAAAATCTTTGAAATCTCTTCCGAAGCCAATTTGCCTTCGAAAGCTTTTTCTTCAGAACTTCCGAAGCAAATAACCTTCGGAAGATGTCTCGACTTCCAAGAAAACTACTTTTTGGGCAAAAGTAAACTACTTTTCAGAGGTGGGACCGACATCCGGATTTCAAAGTTTATCCTCTTTCATTAACTTTGTCTCAAATCCTTTTCACATAAATGCCCAACGGTTCCCCCCTCTTTCACTATCTTCCTCAATTACACTATTCCTTAAACCTAAATTCTTCCAAACCGCCTTTTGTTCTTCATCTTTCTTCATCCTTAAGCTTCTAAAATGGCCAACCTAAACATCAGAAACAACCCAGATTTCTCCATGCAACTTCACAGGCAACATAACCAAGTTGCTCTGTTAAGCTCTGAGAAAGATGAAAGTTTCTCGAGATTTGCCGTTTCTTAGCTCTATCAAACTACTCCACCTCCCTAACCATTGATCCTACTCTCTATGAGGATCATCTGCTTGAATTTTGGAAGACCTGCCAAGAGGTCATTATGGATGGGGAGAAGGCACTGTCTGCCACAGTGCAAGGGAGGACAATCTTCATCACTCCGGCCATCATTAACACTCATTTGCAGCTGGATGATGAAGAAGGTGAGTTGTCCTTCCCAAAGGAAGCTGTAAATCATTCCTTTGAGCAGATGGGCTATGAGGGAGATTTCTCTGTAAAGACCTTCAGGAAAGGGAAGGTCTCATCCCAGTGGAAATACCTGCTTCATGTGGTTATCCACAGCTTGTCAAACAAGCATGGAGGGTGGGACCAGATTCCTGAGGATCTCTCCTTCATAGTACATGGAATGGTTCAAGGGGTCAAGTTCAGGTACTCTCAATTTGTTTATACAAACTTGCTTGCTAACTTGGACTCCTTAGAGTATTATATGTTTCCTAGATATGTTCAACACATTCTCAACTGTGAACTGGGCTCACAGTTGAGGGAAACAGATAATATTCTTAAATTGGGACAATGAAGCCTAGCATCTTTAAAATTATGAAGAAGCCAACTGTAGGCTTCTCAGGGGTAGAAACAGCCCTGGTCCCAAAAATGTTAGAGCTCATTGCTCAAGGTGACAACCTAGCAACACAAGCTAGTGTTGAACCCACACCTTCTACCTCTCAACCACCAAAAAGGCCCCAAGTCACCCTCACCTACCAAAGAAAATCCAAACGAACCCCTGCTCAAGCTATTGAGTCTGTGCAGGCATATACTCACCCATATAGGAGGAAGTGGACACTAGAGCTCCCACTTCCCCTGAGGAGCAAACCACTCCCATCTCTTCAACAATCAGGGCTGAGGTTCCTCATGCTCACCCTGATGAGCTCACAAGCCCAACTGCCTTAAGCCTTCACTCTGAGTCTCAACACTCAAGTGAACAACCTTCAGGGGACAGTTACCATCCCAGCCATTAGACTTAAATCAACCCATTCCCAACCTCTCATTCTATACTGATGAAGACTTAGGTTTCAGTGGGTACCATGAGTCTCTCTACTCCTCTCCTACTCAAAGAGAGATGAGTACTACTGAGTCTCCTTTGTCTAGCCCACATCAGTCACCTATAACTGAGGTGGATACTTCTGAACCTGTTCAGGATATCCATATGGAAGAGGCTCTCACTTCTGCAAGTGATTACATCATTAAGACCTCAACCATGGCAACTCAGCCCATTGACACCTCAACTGAGAATGTCAATGTGCAGAGGAAATCCAGCAGCCAAGAACCTGAGGCTGGTGGTGAGAGAGAGGACTTTGGTCCAATCATCTCATCCCCCAATGATTCTTCTGATGAAGAAGAGGGGAATCTGAGACTAAAGGTGCAAAAACTATCAAAAATGCTCCTATTTAGTCTCTAAGGTTAGTCACCTTGAATCTCAGGTGACTACCTTGCATAATAGGGTCAATGATCAGCAACTTGAGATATCTTATCTCAGGGAAAAACTAGCTGGGAGACCTTTAAGAAGAGCTCAACCAGGAACACAAGAACCTGTGATGTGGTTGACCTAACCTCTAGCTCACCTATGCAAGAGGGTGATGCTACCAAAAAGGGGGAGAAAGTCATTACAGTCACAGAACCTGGGAGTTCTTCAGGAGTATGGACATTGAGGATTCACCATCCTCACTTGCAACTGTGCATACTCAGCAACTTCCTCAAGTTCACATTAATGTGGATAATTGACTCTGTTATTAGGAGTCTCTTTGAGGAAGGCATTCCAAGGGCTGTGTCATCTCCACCTCAAGGAACTTCAAACTACATTATTGGGTGGAGGTATGATGCTGATAGAAGAGCCCTCATTCTTCACAGAGTTCAAGGACAGCAAGAAGTGTTCAATTTTCAGACTTTGGACTACTATGAAGGTCTTGACCTGATCAACATGCCACTTGTCAACCCAAGCAAATCAAGACAAGCTGACAGGTTAGCACTCAGGATTCAAGACAGAATTACTGAAGAGTTCAGCCTTAGAAGGAGACAAAGGCAATCAGGTAATGTCATTGGTCAACTGGATGCTGAGGCAGACCCTGAGATTAGCTTCAAAGGGAAAACCTTGGCTGAAGGCCCAGTGATAGAGCCTGAGAGCCCTGTCACACCAACAACTGCTTCAGAAATTCATTCCCTCAGTGAAACACCTGTGGTGAAGGTGTCTCACAGCCTCTCTCTGGCCAGAGCTTGGATGCTACACCAAGCAATGAAGGCCAAACCTCTATCCACCCTGAGTCACAAAGGTCTGTGGGTGACAAAGGGAAAAGGATTTTGACTCCTGAGGAGATTGAGGAGGAGGAGAGAGAGGGGAAGAGGAAGCTAAGGGGAGAAAGTTCCTCTGGGTCTTCAGGATTTATGCAAGCTGCAATCAGGGTTTCCCCCAGACCAAACACTCAAGAAGATGAGTTGAGGGCAGTCAGGATTACTTACCTGCAGACCAAGAACTATGACATAGATGGGATTATATCTCTCCCCTTAGAGCAATTAAATGAACTAGCTGACATGGAGGTGTCAAGAGAGATGAAAGAAAAAGAGGATGCAAGATTACTTCTCCAATTCAAAGAAAAGAAGAGACAGAAAAGATTATACAAGCATGCTCCAACTCTCTCCCCAGTTCAGTTTAGTCCTGTGCAAGAGGGTGGCTGCTACACAAGAACCTCAGGTAGACAAGGAAACAGATAGGCAAAACATGATCAACTACCTGAGTGCCACAGGTCTCTACCAGGCATCTGCACTTCTTCCCTTGTCCTTTGAGTACATTGAGTTTGAGTATCTCAAACAGCTTGAACTTCAAGTGCTCAAAGAACAAATGGCAACAAAGAGAAAGATGAGGGAAGATGTTGCAAAGTCAAGAGCTATCATCCAAAAGAGTATGAAAAAGTCTGCTGACAGACAAAGGATGATGAGCTTCTTGAAGCTGTATGGATTCTCCGGAAGGAGACTTGGCCCTATGTCTCTATCCATGGATGAGCATATCAGGGCAATCAAGCAGAAGATCAAGAGTGGAGAGCTGATTGACTTATACTCTCCTCCAAGTCAAATCCCACCTGAAGTGGAGGTTAAGGTTGAACAACTCGAGACAACACAACCTGGACTTCCTGCTGAGCCTCAGCAAGCTTCATCTTCTGATACAGCAGGGTCAAACTCCCTCTCCTTCTGAACCTGTGAGGGAGGAACACCCAACTGAGAAAGACAAGGATGATCAACAAGGTGCTGCAGACCAGTCTTCTCAGTTAAAGTCTTCTAAGAGGAAGAAGAGGATGGCTTCTAAACCAAAGTCTAAGAAGAAGAAGCCTGAATCATCCACCTCTACACCTCAGGCTGAGTCAGATCAACCTGAGGAAGTGCATGAAGAGGCAACCCAATCAACTCCAATTCAAGTGGCTCCTCTTGCAGCTGAGACACCCATCTTTCCTGGACCTTCACTACTAATCCAGAGAGATGGCATGTGATCAGAGATCAAGGTGTTGAGAATGTCTATACATGGCAAGACATAATCAACTTACCTCTGTATGATCTCTTTGAGATGAGAAGATATTATGATAGTCCGAATGATCCTGACCATCTAATGAGGAAGGGTATGGTCATCTTTGTACTGAAGACTACAAACATCTGAAGATCTTCTAAATGTTTTGGTAGCATCAGCCTAGGGGGAGTTTGTAAGGATTCCTATAAGTCTGATGCAGCCAAAACATCCAAAGTCTCTCTGCAAGCATGCACTAAAGAATTGAAGTAGAAATGCTTCGGAAGTTTTACACCATGCACTAGAAATATTCTAAGTGTAAAATCTTCCGAAGCCAAGACCAATATCTTCCGAAGCCAAAAATGAAGTCTTCCAAAGCTTCAAAGACAAATTCTTCGGAAGCCAAAGAGTGAAGACAGATTTCTTCCGAAGACTTTTAGAGACATGCCTTTATCTGATGTACTTTACCATAAAGTTGGACCACATTTCCGCTGCAACTCTGTAAAGTCACCAACTTACATGAGTTGGTGAAAGGTCCATGCTTTTGGTAACTGTACATTGAGGTCTTGAGTCCATGCTTTCTACTTTATGTACTTTTATCCTTTTTGTAATATATTAGGATGTGAGCTATGGCATGTCATAGTCACAAATCAAAAGGTAGATCTGCCTTTTGACTCTACATTTGATTTTGTAGTTGTCTAGTCAATTGTATCCAGCCGGCCTTCAAAGTATAGCCGACTGTAGGATGTAGTATAAAGTATCTCAAGTACTTGTAACTTTCTATCGATGCTTTGTAACTTGTAATAGAACTTGAGAAGCAATATACAGCATTCTTGAAAACCAAATACTTGTTGTTTTGCAATCTTGTTCTGTCTCACATTTACTTGTGTTCTTAGCATCTTTCATTAACAAGTTAATCAGTTCCCTATTTGATCTGTTAAGTGTTCTAAGCAACTCTCCTCATTGTGTTGTTGTGTTGTAAGTGCATACACTTCACCGGTCCTGCACTACCTTCCCCATTATGCTGAAAGCTTGGATTACGGATCCAAACGTTAGGTGCTGGTTGGAAATTTCCAGGGAGGTTGATGTTGTACCCCTTGATTCACAAGGGCCGACCCCTGTGGTTGAGGTTGCACAAGTTGTGGTTGAGGTGGAGGATCATCAGGTGGAGGGAACACAGGGAACGGAATGTCTAGGGTTGGTTGGGTTGTGGCTCTCCTTGATTTCCTAGATTATTCATCCCTCTTGATTGATTACTTTCAGGTGTTCTTGAGAGTCGACTTAAAATCCAATGAGCTGTTGTTGATGATGTACCCTCTTCCGATCTTGTTTGACCACGAGTTTGAGAAGTTCTTGAAGTTGATTTTTTGAAACACCTGATCCTCTCTTGCAGTTTTCTTAATTTCTGGATCAAAGTGCAATGACGAAGTCCTTCCTGAAAACCTTGTATGCATTAACGTAATGGTTACCTGCAAACAAGATAACACAAAATACCTCGCGTAATACTGAACAAATAAACAAATTAAAAGAAAAAACAGAAAAATAAAATATTTTTGGGTTTTTTATATTTTTAAGAAAATCAAAGAAAAACAATTAAACACTAAGCGCACTAATTCTCCGGCAACGGCGCCATTTTGATTTGGTTGTCGAGACTCGATCAAAAACAAGTTAATTTATCGGTCTTAGCTACATTTATTGTGTAAAGGTAAGTAAGGTCGTCTCCACAGGGAATATGTGGAAAGTGTTTAATGATTTCTATTCTATTAACGTAAAGACAAAAACTTTAAACTAAAGATTAAAACTTTGAACGAATTTAAGAACACACGTAGATAAAGAAACAAACTTTAAAACGAATTTGATTAAATAATAAGAAACAATCACTTCTGAGTTTCAAGTTCTACAAGTTCAATGGTTTGTCAAATGTATTTTAGGATTGCATAACACGACTCAAGATCTTGGCTTTTGATTGAAGTGATAACCAAGGAATAATCTTTTAAGACTCGTTCAATGGTTTGTCAAATGTATTTTAGGATTGCATAACACGACTCAAGATCTTGGCTTTTGATTGAAGTGATAACCAAGGAACAATCTTTTAAGACTCGTTCATTCACAAAGTTATCAATTCATCTATATCACATCATCTACTTTTCTCAATGAGTTAACGATGCAAGAAAACCGAAAACTGATGATAAAGCAAATAACTTTCTTTATAAACAAATCTTTAACTCAATCAACACCTCAATTACATTCAATCACAAAGTGTTTAACATAAAAAACCCTAATTACGACTAACCATCTCACTTGATAAGAACTCTCCACCCGAAAGCAATCACAAAAAACCTAGCCACTCATTATTTTCATTAAATCTTCAATCTCGCTTTGATGATGATCAATGATGATTTGGATGATATTGGGAAGCTTGGAACTCCAAAAAGACACCTTGGAATCACCTGAAATCGTCTGGGAAAAGTTGTTTTTCGAATTTAATTTGAATCTCTTTAAATAACTTGAAATTCCACAAAAATAGGAAGTTATTAAGAGACCGACATATGATACGCCAACCCTGGGCATATCATACGCCCAACCCTGTTTTCAGACGCCCAACTTTCTATATTTTTTGTCAAATACGCCCACAATAAGCTGACCAGCGTGGGCGTATCATACGCCGGTTTTGGGTTTTATGGGCCATTTTTGTAACTTCCTTTATTTACAACTTCGACCCTTGTACTTCCTTCTGTTGTTTCTTTTCATCCAGAATACGCATCCTTTAGCTTCAAATCCCTATAAATCAAACACACACAACTTAACCTATTCCATGATAATCAAATATAATTTCATGTAATTAAGCTAATTAAACATTGGATTATTGACGCGTGATCACATGGGAGAAAGTTTCTTCTCCTAAGGACAATGGTGGGTTAGGTATCATAACATTAAAGCATTAAAACTTGGCATTGCTCTCTAATCGTGGTGGAAATTTAGAAACGAAAAGCACTCGCTTTGGTGGAACATCATTTGGGCCATTCATCATAATTCCAGAAGTTCCAGAAGTTGGAATCTGATTCTATTGAGTCCCTTATGCTCTGGAGTATGGAAGAGTATTGTCAGAATTGGTGTGGATTTTAAGGCTCTAAATATGAACCTAAATCATTTTCTTGTGGGTGTTTTGGGGAAAGTAATGTGATTAGATTTTGGATTGATACATGGGCTGCGGATGTGCCTTTGATGGAAACATATCCATCTCTTTTTGCATTGGAGCAATCAAAAAGTGTAATTGTAGGCGAATGTTTCAGGAAGCATAACAACAACATACTATGGTTATGAAGGTGGAAAAGAAGGGTTGCAACTGTACAAGAAAAGTCTGAATTGGCTCACTTAATGACAAGGCTTTTAACTGTTTCACCATTGGATGATAATGATTCGTGGAGATAGGGTGATAAGGAACCTAACGACTTCTCTACTTCGTATGTAAAAGCAATGCTTGGGATCAAGATCATGGCTGCAAATAGTTATAATTTCCCTTGGAATGATTGGGTGCCTAGTAAAATAAACATCTTCAATTGGCAGGCGAACTTAATAGGAACCCACTTGTGAATCCCTTGTTCGTAGAAGCATCACGCTGAGGTCTACAATGTGCGTGTTTTGTGGGCTGGAGGAGGAATCGGTGGACCATTTATTCATATCATGTGGACTATCTGCGCAAGTGTGGTCAAAAATCAGTTCGTGGTGTAACATAAATCAGGTGTTTGTATTCTTTTTTAAAGACCTTATGGATACTCCTTACTTACTGAAGGGTGATGGTTGTTTCAAGAAAATGGTACATGCTATATTCTTAGCTACTGCATGGTGCATTTGGAAGCATAGGAATGAAGCCATTTAAAAAAAACTCATCCTTCGATCAGCAGGGTCATGTGTGAAATAAAGGTTGTGGTTGCTCTATGGTTAAGAGAAAGGAGCAAAAGGAGGATGTCTGCTAGCCTTTGCAACTTTCCTTTTGAGCCGGGCTGATTGGATTTGTTTGTTTGTTTCTCTACTCTGTTATTTTATTGTTGTCTTTTTCTTCCTTGTAGTGTTTTGGGGTCTAGTTACTTGCTAACCCTTCAAAAAAAAGCTAGGAGGCTTTGAAATATGAGATTTAACAATGTGGCAAGCGTGCAACTTAGTTAACCTATATAGGGATTTGTCGTAAAACAACTCCCATGTGTATTAAAGCACATATAATGTAATGGGAGATATGTGAGGTCTTCAACTATCTATGCTATATATGCTCAGGTCGTGATTGGTCATGTACTTCTGGTATAAAATTTTATGAAAACGATAGAGGCTTAGATGACTATGTAACTTGATAGTTTAGACATAAGTTCTTTATCTGTAAGTTACATACGCTTTTGCGATATTCGTATTCTTCTATGGGGTAGTGCGTGTGAACAATTATACGTGAGTGTTGTGATAGAGAATCACAAGGTTGCATGATTTGTAATCTTCATAGTTCTTCACTTTTTCATCAGATTTATTCATCATTTGTTTCTTTTATCATGTTTTAGGTGTTAGAACACACAAAACAGATATGAAGTAATTATGCATCATATTCAATATAAACTTTCAAAGTTACAAAGAAATACACATATAAAACATGTATAATTTAAGACACATAATTTTGCGTTTTATTTCTCTTAATTTCTTTACTACTAGATAATTAGTTATTTTAATTAGCGTTTTTCTTAAGTCTTCTTCTTTTCATTTCAAATATGACGATTTTAAGGATCGTGGACTTGGACAACAAAATAATGAATCTTTTGATACCTGAGTTTTACATATTATATCATAGTATTATTAACTAATGCTTATTAAAGAGAACATCACATAAAAGAAAAGTAAAATCCGGTTAATTAGAGGAATTTAACGAGCCCACTAGATCTTTTTAACAATACTCCTTTTCTCGTAAACATTATCTAAAATTTGTAGGATTTCAAACCCACGTCACATATGTTATATGTAGAGTAAAATGTATCATTAGATTATAAGGCCATAAATACTTTAAATTTTGTTTTAACGTTTATATCTACTCATAATATACAGACCCCTTACTTTATAAATCGACACGCTAGTATACGTATCGTATAGCACCATACGTGGCGTATAAGGTCGAAAACACTGAAAACGATAAAAAAATCAGAGAGGGGGTTGTTAGAGGGTTATCGCCTCATATAGTCCTATATAACCCCATATATGACACATGTGAGACTATACGACGCGTATAACAAATTTCAGTATTTACTATGAGAAAAAATTCAAAGGGCTGTCAGATGGGTTATACGTCTCGTATAAAACTATACGACGCGTACAGTTCAATACGCCTCATATAAAAACATGAGATGTTAATTTATTATCAATAATATACTAGCATGTGTTCTCCTGACACAGGCGACGTTAGATATTTATGCAAGTTACATGAGGCGTGCATTATCCTCCCGCCATTGTCAAACTTCTGCGGTTGGTGGAGTCAACTGAAATCCGTACGACGCCGATATGGAGGCCACCGGCTCCCACTCTTCTCCGGTTGAAACTCCGTTGATCGACGGCGTCGTTGACGGTTTCGTTGACTACAAAAGTCGCCCCGTCGTCAGATCCAGATCCGGCAGCTGGAGATCCGCCTATTTCATCATCGGTAACCTCAAAATCCCAATTCAATCAACTCAATTTCTATCTATACTTCAATCATTCATCACTAGGGTTTCTGATTCTGCTCAGGTGTTGAAATCGCTGAGCGATTTGCGTATTATGGCGTCAGTTCGAACCTCATCATGTATTTGACCGGACCTTTGGGCCAATCGACGGCAACAGCGGCCGAGAATGTGAATGCGTGGTCCGGCACGGTGTCGCTTCTCCCTCTCTTTGGTGCTTTCGTTGCTGATGCTTTCTTGGGCAGATACCGCACGATTATTATCGCTTCTTCGGTTTATATACTGGTTAGTCATCGTATTATGTTTTTGTTGTGTGGATTTTGTGGTTATTGTTGGTTTCGTTTTGTAACTGGTGGTCAAATTTGAATCTGAAGTGCATTGAACGAAAAGTCTAAAACCTAGACAACAAGGTCAACTGAAATTTGAGTGGTAGAGTGAATGCACTTCTCGATTTGAGGCATCTGGTAGCAGTTGTTATCACATTGATGTTGTAGTTATGTGTATATTTCATGGTTTGATTCTTCTTGAAAACATAGGATTCTTATACCTGTCGGCAGATGGTTGACATTTAATGCTTCATTTACTCCGAATATTATGGACCACAAAATAAACTAGATAAGGGGGCGTTTTCGTTAGTATGGAAATCTTTCTTTCAAGATACCTTAATTACTTAATGTCACTTCCCTCCCTTGCGAGTGGAGTGCAGCGCCTTTTGATCAGCCATTTTTATCGATGAGTGACAAGGAATTCACGTGTTTAAGCATGTATCTGAGTAGATACGATCCTTTAAACATTTGGCTTCTCACAATAAGCATGCTTAGCAACATGTCAAGTTGTCCATGAGCATGACTGGATGCAATCTTCTTTTGTTTAAGTACTTGAGCATTAAAAATCTTCTGATCGAGCTTGTATTATTACATGGACACATCGATCTGTAACTGCTGGGATACATTTTTATAAACTACAAATGTTATATTAGAATTTGGTGCAACTGGTTGAAGAAACACAAAGTTACAAGTTGGTCAAACATAACCTTTGTTAATACTCTAAAATGATGTATTACGCCTTGCAATCTATCCTAACAAATGTGAGTATTTTAATTGAAATTACATATCTGGCAGCCACCTTTTATCTTTAAATTGCATAATCGTACATATTCATTACAATAGACATGCATCAGTTCTTGAAGTTGTGTTAGATGCATCTAATAATTCTTCTTTCCAAACATGGGCACTCAATGCCTCAGTTTATCTCGTCTCCTGTGATCTTTGTTGAAGTAACGTGTTTCAAGTACCAAAATACAATCTTCAAACGCAAAAATTGATCGTCGGTAACTTTTCTTGTCAATAACATTACGTACTCCTGGACTTTACTTCTTTGAACACGCGCACACACCCCATTGCACTGGTTTTAGATTTTAGTTTTACTGAAAACATCTCATTTTCTTAACTTGAAGTTAATTAATTCAATAATGTTTGTGTTTAACTTTGTTCTGCAACACCTTTTCAGACAAGTGTAGTGTTACATATTTTCTTCATTTCCATTTTTTCTACCATATTTCATCCATCCTCAAAGAATGCCATACCTGGCTTGTATTTTAATTAAACTGTTTGACTATTAGTCAAATATGCAGAATGCCCCTCAATAAGGGCTGAATAGAGAAAACTTGTGGATATAATCAAAGTTACCAATAATGGTTATTATGGGCAAAAAAGTAAACTTGGATTAAAAACTTATTAAAGAAAAGATTTGGTTTCAATAGTGTTAAAATTCAACTTTGATTGGATATTAACAGGCGCTTGGGTTGCTGACTGTCTCAGCTCTACTTCCTTCTTCCAACTGTGAAACTGGCACATCATGTTCTCCTCCACAATTCCAAGTTATTTTATTTTTCATATCTCTATATCTTTTGGCATTTGCACAAGGAGGGCACAAGCCTTGTGTTCAAGCATTCGGTGCTGACCAGTTTGACTCTGAGAATCCAGAAGAATGCAAAGCCAAAAGCTCGTTTTTCAACTGGTGGTATCTTGGATTATGTGGTGGCCCACTTATGGCTCTAGGTGTTCTTAACTACATTCAGGATAACCTTAGTTGGGCCCTTGGTTTTGGCATTCCTTGCATTGTAATGTGTTTTGCTCTGCTTATATTTTTGGCGGGAACTGCAACTTATCGTTTTGGAGAAAAAGTTAATGAAAAAAGTGCTTTTATAAGAATCAGTCAGGTGTTTGTTAGAGCATTCCATAACCGTAAAACTACAACTTCATCGATATCCATGGAAGAAGAAGCTTCCGGAACTTTGCCACATCAAGGTTCTCAACAATTCAGGTAGTTATTTGAAATTTTACTTGCTCTTACTTTGTTCGTTGCATAAATTTATTTTAAATACTTTTACAGATTTCTCAACAAAGCCTTAATTTCACCGGATGGGTCAAAGGAAGAAGGAAAGGTTTGTAGCATTAATGAGGTTGAAGAAGCCAAAGCAGTACTTAGACTCGTTCCGATATGGACCAGCTGTTTAGCGTTTGCAGTCGTTTTTGCCCAATTTTCAACATTATTCACCAAACAAGGAGTCACCATGGACAGGTCAATCGGGTCAAACTTCGAAATTCCAGCTGCCACATTACAATCATTCATCAGCTTGACAGTTGTCTTCCTCATTCCCATCTATGACCAGATAATGGTTCCCATTGCCAGATCAGTTACTAGAAAACCATCTGGAATAACAATGCTTCAAAGAATTGGAACTGGAATCTTCATATCTATCATTTCAATGGTAGTTGCAGCACTTGTCGAAATCAAACGACTTCAAACTGCAAAGAAATACGGGTTAGTAGATGATCCAAATGCAACAATCCCAATGAAAGTATGGTGGCTGTTACCTCAATATCTTCTAACTGGTGCTGCTGATGTATTTACAATGGTGGGTTTGCAAGAATTTTTCTATGACCAAGTACCAAGGGAG
Organism: Flaveria ramosissima; assembly: GCA_025215565.1. Taxonomy (NCBI): domain Eukaryota; kingdom Viridiplantae; phylum Streptophyta; class Magnoliopsida; order Asterales; family Asteraceae; genus Flaveria; species Flaveria ramosissima. The sequence continues at coordinate 31,699,371 of CM046044.1, read as the reverse complement.
ATGAAAAGCATAGGTTTAGCACTTTATCTTAGTATATTCGGTGTTGGTAGTTTTATAAGCAGTTTTCTTATTTCGGTGGTTGAGAAAACGACAGGGGGAGATGGTGAAGATGGTTGGATTGCTGATAATTTGAACCAGGGTCACCTTGATTATTTCTACTGGCTTCTAGCTGGTATAAGTGCAGTCGCGTTCTTAATCTACTTATATTTTGCTAAATCTTACATATACAATCGAGCAAGCACCATCTGAAGATCATAACCAGTATAATAGTTGTTATAGTTACATTATTTGTCCGATATTTTTGTATTGTTAAAAAGACTTGCATGCATGAAGCTTGGGAGAATAGTTCCACTTATGTTGCAGGGGTCGAGCTCTTTTAGTACTTGAAACTATATAGTAATGATCCTGATGTAAGTTTGTGAAGGTATGTCAAGATGTTTGTGTAAAATGATTATATATAAATGTTCCAATTATAAGGTGTTCAGTTGTGACTTGTGGGGAGTCGACATTCTTTATGTTGACTTTAATTGAAACCTTATACGGCTTACACTTATAGTTATAACATATAAGTTATGCAATTGAATTTGAACCGTCTTAGAATTAGTTGTTTACCTAATCTTGATATCATATATTGATCACAATGCATACTAATATGTAGTTGCTGACTGTTCACTAAAACGATGCGATTCTCTCTAGCTTGATCGTGTTCGCCATATGTTTCTTGTTGCCCATGCTTGTGAGCATTGTCTACGTTGGAATAAATCAACCTACTCATGTGGAGATTAAGGGTTGATGTTTTTGTGTTGTGTTTTCAAGGATCTCAGCTACGACCGATAAAATCAACACGAGAAATACCTGTTGCAATCATGGGTGGAAGAACTGTTTAAAAAAATCATGTGTGGTTACTATGGTGTAATCAGGATTCAGGTATCTCCTTGTGAGACATCATGATATTAAGGATGATAACAGAATACAGACAAATGAAAATTTGAAACTTAATGGCATGCTTGCAATCCATTTCTGAAACTCCAAATACATCAAATCCCAACTATAATCAGCAGTCAACACAAACCAAACAAACAAATCAAATCAAATCAATCACCAAAATTAATATAAGTTGGAGAACAATGTGTATATATTAAATATGAAACAACTTTCACTCAGATGCCACTTTCTTGAACCTGTACAGCACTTTCTTCTTCTTGGAGCTTTGATTATAGAACGTAAGCATCACTTTCCCTGCTTCTCCGCATCTAAACCTTCCACAAATCACCGATTCGTCCCCGGTAACCTTTCTCGACTTCTGAACGATAACCGTGTACCCGTCTTCAGCACTTGGGACAAACTCCGCCCCGTAAGAAACTTCACTTCCCACGACTCTTGCTTCCCATACCAATGTACATGCCTAAAGTCAACCGCAGTCGATCAAAAACATCATTAAAATGCATAAACAACCTTAACGAAATCAAAATCTATCCGAATTGAAGTACCTCGGGAGCTGGGAGCTCGATTGCGTGCTCGCAGGTAGGCTTGATGGTGTCCTCTGTGATCAAATCACTAGTAGTGAATTCTTGTTCACCTTCTCTGCTAAGCCCACCATATTGAACTGGAACTAGCTCAGGTGATATGTATCTGAAATATTATTGAAGAATTTAGAAAATTTATAAAGATTATATATAAGAACATGATGTTTGTTTATAATAATAACAATAATAATCTTTGATCTTACTTGAATAGAGTTTCGGTAGTCTTTGAAGGACCAGCAAAAACAAACTTGCTTTTGGTCCTTTGGGTGAAGAATGGGTTGATCATCTTGTAGAATGCTAGGTACCACCATGGAACATTGATGAACACCTTCAACAACACAACAAAAAAACCAATCTTAAAATCATGTTTTCTTATGAGTTGTGTTATATGTAACTTCCATCTTATTTTTAATAACATGCTCCTTTCCCTATTAAATGAGTCATTTCACCCAATGTTAGCCGGCCCAACCGTGCTCCCTAATCCGTTTGTATGTATAAGAACCAGTGTTCGGTTAACCTGCCGGTCTAGGCGGTTAACCTGTTTTGAAAAAAAAATCATTTTTTCACTTTGTTCTAGCTTTAACAAAAGAACAAGAAAAACTCCTATTTCTTAAACTTTTAATGACAAAAGCTTCGTTATTTCCATCAAAACTTGTTTTATGTTTCAAATATTTAGTTGAATCTTTATATTTTTAAACAAGTTGTCTGGTTTTTAAATCAAATCCAACGATCAGATCTCATCAGTTCAACAAGTGAACTTTTAGTTATAATTCTCTTGTTTTGATAAGAATGGGTACTTTAGAATAACTTTTACCCTATGTTATTCTTTATGACCTGAACCATGTGGTAGTTCAGTAGACCGTTGACTCCAGTTCAAAACGACAAAGATCAGCACATGTCATCATATCCCCCAACCAATTACAGAAACCCAACTGACCAAACATCAATAAACAAAACGAATTTCAACTCGTAAACAAAAATGTTACCTGTTTGGCGACAAATTCAGGGTAATTATCCTGAAGCAACTGAAACACCTGCCGGAGTTCCTTCTTAAACGGCGCCGGAGAGTATTTCAGATCATTGATCTGAACGATAGTTGACACCCCATTGGGGCTAAAATCAAGCTTTCTGATGCTCTTTTCAAGAAATTGGATCCTCCATCTGATGAACTTCTTGCGTTTTTCTTCGTCGGAGAAGGTTTCTTGATACAGTTGCTTGTTCCGATACTCTCCGAAGGCGTTGTAGCAAACTGGGTGGCCTTCTTTATCGACTCCGTGCATGAAAACCACCTGTTCTTGATCTGTTCCCAAATCTTCTTCCAGTAGTGATTCGATGTTGAACTCTTTTCGCCATGCGATTACGTTTTTCAGCATCGTGAAGGCTTCTTTGACCTTGAAGTCTCTTGCTCGGAGAAACTTTAAAAGTATAACGTCGCTGCGTTCGTCGGAGAGTAATGGGATCCCCCAGATTGACACTTCCTCCGGTGGGATTGGAGTTTCCTCCGCCGCGCACGGCGGCGATGGTGGTGGTGGTGGTTGTTCGGTTTTCACTATTGTTTCTTGGATCGCTTCGATCTTCTTAGCTCCATCTTCTTCATCGACGGAGGTGTCCGTTTTCACCTCCGTCACCTCTTTTTCCACCGGCTCTGATTCCGGAGCCGGTGGTGGTGGTGCATTCTTCTCCTCTTGTTTGCACTCCACCACCGGCTCTGGAGCCGTTGGAACATGAGGAAGTTTGTTTCCGTCTTCGTCCTTATTCTGGACGGAGACGGGTTTTTCCTGCTCCTCCTTCGCTGGTAAGAGAGAAGGAGGAGCAGAAAACTCATGTTTGTTGAGAGCTTCCTGAACCAAAAGCTTTAGTTCATCTAAAGCTTTCTTGTGCGGGTCAGGAAGCTCACCAACAACATTGGTTTCCTCCTTAAACGAAGTAGACGGAGCCACTTTCTCTGGCTCCGGCTCCGGAACATCGGAAACAACGTTGGTTTCCTCTGATTCTGCAACAGTTTTGAGGGTTTCTTCCGCCATTGATGGATCAAACAAACTGAAAAGAATAATAAGATGGGAGAGAAGTGAGAAAAATAGAAGTGAATGTGGGGGTATTTTAAGGGTGTTGGTGAAAAGGTGGGGTCCAAATAGCGGTTGATTAACAGCTCAATGTTGGTGTGATGGGGACAGTGATCATGTGTGAGGGGTCCCACACCACCTCTTTCGACCGTTGGTCAGCCGTGCGCCGGCAACACAGTGACGCATTCATTTCCATTTTGCTGTTTTACCCTACATTTCTACTTTGGAAACTCATTAATTTTTGTTTTATTTTGTTATAATTCTCGTCCTATTTAATATTTTCACAAGTATGAATTATAAGATGTACATGAGTCAAAACTTGTTGAATAATTAAAAATTTTAAAATCGTTGAACAACTTAATTGAAGAAAATTAGTTAATACATTTCAGTTTTATGAATATTAAACCCTACGCGTTGCGGTGTGGGCGTAAAACCATGTCAAATAACATCAATGTCACACCGTCGCTAGCGACCACAAACACCAGAAAAACTTGTAAGACAAAAGAAATAAAAACCGAAGGAAAAATAGACGTAAAAACTTTAACCCGTGCATTGTGGCGAGTTAATGTGTATAAATTAGAACGAAGAGTATAAATGTTAGCTCAAAAATTTTAGATCGAAAAGTAAATAAAAAAAAGTGTAAAAGATGAAAAGTATATAAGATCAAAGTTGGAAATAAAAAAGATATTAGGGTTAAAATGTAAAAGACAAAAACTATAGAGTTAAAAATGAAAAAATAAAGAAAAAATAAAATGAGACACAATCTATAAAACATAAGGTACAAACCTTAATGTATAAGTAAGTTGATAATTAGTATTATATAAATGTAAAACAAGTTATGCATTGAGAAAGTTTTTTTTTATCTGTATATAATAAACAAGTAAATCCTAACATCATTTATCACTATTGGTTATCAATATTTTTTTTCAGTTTTTCTATATAGGCCGGTTAAATAAGTTTGCTTCATAGTTCATACTATTTCTTAATTATTTAATATATATTATTATCGTTTATGTTCTCGTATTTTTTTCTTTCCTTAGTAAATAAAATTTTCATGTGTTTCATTTCACAAAAGGAAAACAACTAGGTTGGTTACCGACTCAGGGCGGAATCAATTTATGGTTCTCATTGATAAAAACATGTTTGGTGTGGTTGACGTATCCGGTTACAATATGATTGTGGGTAATCAACATATTGAAACTGATGTTATGATTACAGCAATTGATAAATTAAAAACTGGTTACACTTTTGTTCTTATTGATGTATTTGTTGTGTCTCAAATTTGTATCAATGGAGTAAACTGTGTATAGACTTGCAAAAGATAATAAACTACCTTGTCGGTCGTTTTATGAGTATGAATGTTGGATTCTAGACCTAACTCTCAATGACACTTCTGACCGGTAAATAAGTGAATGACATTTATTTCTTTAGACATTTTCTCAAGCTGTGTTAGTGTGTGACAATATTGTTAGTCCCATTAATAGTGAAACCAAGTAACTTTGTCATCCATCTCATTAAGTGTCGATTTTTTGAAATTAGATATTAATTTAAAAGAAAACAATTTAGATTTGCCGTGTGAAATATGCCATAGGGCAAAACAAACTAAAAATCATTTTTTCAATAAATGAACACAAATCACAATCTGTTGGTGATATTGTTCACCTTGATATTTGGGGATCTTTCTAAAATAAAAGACAAAGATGGGTTCAATCTTACCTAACAATGGTAGATGGTTACTTTAGAGTTGTCTGTGAGTATTTACTTAAATCGAAAAATGAAGTATTTCCTCATGGGTACTTATGCTATCTAAAACTTCTTAGAACTTAGTTTAACAAACATTTTATGTGTTTTTATAAAGGCAAAGGTATTTTTAAACGATCCAATTGGTTTAAATACATTAAATTGGACTGGTTTAATAATGTTAGTTCTCAATTTGACCACCTAGTCTGGTTGTTCTGAAAAAAAATCTTTTAAAAAGGACAACCTATTTTTTGTTGGAAAGCTATAACCATGAATATATATGCTTCATCTGTAATATAGAATTATTTGACATAATTTACTTTGTATGTGGGGTGACAGCTCTACGATGCTTGGCAATGAGGAGAAAATGGTGTCAATGAGTCATAAGTGCATGTATTCACATGACTATGATCATATCTAAACTTGCTTTATGTATGTATATATCATATATGTCATATGTTTTTAGAAAATTTATATTAGGGGTACTTTGTCTACGTATGTTTAGTTACGCTTTGTAATTGATGTGTGGAAATAAGGGGTTTATACATGACCTAAGAACGTGTTTGTATGAATCATACACTACACTTGGGTTATGTATTCTTACCGGAGGGAAACTAATGATACAAAGGTAGGAAGAAAGTGAGTTAGGATTGGAAAACAAATCCTAACCTAACCGAAAATTAGAAACAAGAAACAATCTGGACTGATAATAAGACGAGTATTTAGTATGAGATGGTTATGAGATTAATATAGTATATACTCTTAAAAAATATAATAAATAGTATCTTAAAGTGTATATTTCCATAAGACCCTTGTAACTTATAATTTTTAACCCCATAAGACCCTAATGTGTATATGTCATTACCGTAGGACAGAGGTATACCCACGAACCTAATGAATATTGAGTAACTGACTAACTGTTACCTGACAGGCGTAAGATACGATTTAATAACCAAATATGGGTTCTATTTTATAACAAGGTATGAGATAGCTAGAGTTATATAATCAGATATGAGATTGAAAATACCAATGTCAGTCTCATACTCGACTCATTATCATCCTTAATTTCTCAAACTTTTCAAGCTAGTTTCAATCATTTTTCAACTGTTCAATTCAAAAATATTATTAAAGTGTTAAGTTAAAGTATATTAATGTAAAAGGTGAATAATGTGGCATACAAACGAATTGATCAACGACCCTTTTGTACTTTTTACTCGATAACTTTTGTTATATATTATGTAGACACTATAAGGATTATAGAATATATCTGAAATGTAATCTCCGGGAGCTGGACAACCGCGTATAAATAACGAATTTTTGGTCATATGTAAACTTTTTACAATAAAATATTCACATTTTATTTTATATTGATATAAATCCTAAAGATTTAGAAGTTTGATATCTAATAATTTTCCAGCGAATTGATGTTGATTCCAGCGAAGTGGCTTTTAGTATAATTAAGGGGGTTGGGGAATCTTTTACTTTTGAGGTTATGATTAATGATGAGTGTATATTCCTCTGTCAAATCTTCTTTATATTTTGAACTTTAGACTTTCTTCTTATGAATTATATATGTTTTTAACAATTTTATCTCATTTTAAAACTTTTTAAAGACTTATACTTAGATTTGAATCTAGATAAAAAAAATTAGAGTCT
>CM046044.1:30909886-30972386 GCA_025215565.1 Flaveria ramosissima | reverse complement strand
CTGACCCAGACCTAAGAAATGAAATTAGATGCTGATTTCATTCCAATAGCACCCGTTGCTTCTTTTGTTGGGTTGGTTGGAGTACTTTAATCAGCGTAGTTTGGCCTGTGTTCCAAATTTAATGCTAAAATTCCAGCTTCAAGCGTTCTGCAGTTCATAATTATTATGGAAAATGAGGCGTGGGAAAACGGCACCAATTCTATCCAATAACACAAAAACTTCTTTGAAGTCTTTCGGCCTTCGCAAACAAACAGCCCAGCCAACCCAAGTAATCCCCCATAACATCAATCAGTACCGCAAAAGGCTCAAAATCTAAGTCTCCGGCAGCTGCGGAGCGTGGGATAAAGGAACAACATGATTACAACATTGCACAGGATCAATCAGAATGCGGGAGCGCATGAAAGACATCGCATGGAATAGGTTACACGGAAAGGAGCTTGGTACAAGCTCAATTTTGAATGCATTTTCATGTTATGTATTGATGTAGATATAGTGATTGGCCTAATCTCTCGAAAGAGTAATTTGAGTCTATCTATTTTCAAAACATCAATATAGACTATAGAAAAGAAATCTATTTTGAATATGAATATAAATTACAACACAATTCTCGCCGCCTAATCAATATAATTATGAATATAATTATAGCTATTCACCAAACAAAAACCTTCATTCTTTTAGATCAAAATGAGTTCTTAAGTTTTTATTTCAAGCAAATTTAAAATTGTTCGAATTGTGTAATTGTCAATTATTGACATTGGTAACCGTCCCAAAGCAATTTGATTATAATTCAATTCGTGATGATCATAAGTAGAAAGTTCATATTCTTCTGGCAAAACTTGAAGTTTCCTCCTGTAGGTAGCTCAAAGTACGGTTTCGAAGTCAACTTCCCTTATTCTATTTTCTTTCGGGTAGCTAAGACTTGAAGTTTAGTTATCAAAACAAGTTAATAGGTTTACTCTTTATTCACTTGAATTCAAACCCCCAACTCAAACGTGGATTGAGATTTTGTTGGAAAAATCCAAAAATCCAAATTGAGATCTCGTGTCATAAGAAAAACAAGATTGTGATAAGAAACGCTCATTTTTTTGCTCTCTTGCTACGGTTAAACGATCTTCTTCGGATAATTCGCTTCGTATGATCTCACTAAAGATAGCCACGTACATATAGATAGACCAACGGCCGAAAATCAAAGTTTATCAGAAGCTTGGTCTAAAATTCCTGAAAAATTAGCCTTTTCTGATTACTAGCAGCCTGATGAGGGTTGGCCGTCTGGGGACATTTTAAGGTAGGGCCTGCTGGGTCGCTTGCCGCTACTACGGGAATCGCTTTTGCTTTCTTTTCCTCTGGCTACTAAGCTTAGGACCCTTTCAAATAAAAATAGAGAACGACGTAACTAGAAAGATTGTTAGAATCACCTTCTTCTAGAGGGATCATCTAGAAAGCGCCTAACCCTAAGATGTGGATCATCCAAGGCACATTAGCATGGCGTACAATCCTATTCGAATCGGGGTTTGAAACCATACTTCTCCCAGATTTTTTTACTCTATCAATAACTGAGCCGGATCTGGTGTATCATAAGAGATTTGCCTTTTCTATTGATTCCTATTCTATTCGTAGTGACAGAGAACCCCTATATCGCTAATTAAGAGAATACATGTATGAGTAGCGGTTTTTCTACCACTTGGCATTAAGGGCCTAGCCCTTCGAGTCTTAACCGGATTTCATCGTTGACGAACACCTGCGCTAATAAGAAAGAGGGTCCTAGCCCGTCGGAGAGCTAGATTTGCCTCAATTGTTTGTCTCTTTCCTTCAGCTTTTCTCAAAGCAACTTCCGCTATTTCAAGAGTTTGCACAACCTTAGCAACCACCCAAGGGCTTATGGTCTGGAGAAAGAGTGAGGGGTTCAGAGCTTCCCCCTAACGAAATCCCAGTGGGAGTAGAAAAAGCCAAAGACCTTTCTAGTGGCTTTTTCCCGTCTCTTTTGGGACCATTCACTCTTTTCCCACTTCATCATTATTGAAAGCGGGGGGAAGGGATCTTTTTTCTGTAACGGAAAAAAACGGAGTGAAGACGTGTTTCCAGAATGAACAAGATACGGGTTGAGAAGCTCTATAAAGCCATACAAGCTATCGAGGTCCTTCTCATCCAGATTTCCATGCCAGAGAAAGATCAGAAGTGGTCAGAGTTGTAATTGTCCTTAAGGTATTCATCATTAGAAGGGAAGTAGACTACTCAATAATTTTACGTTTTGTCATTTAAATTTAAATTTAATATTGTTAAGAAAAAAGATTCTAGGAGACACATAATTGACTGCATTGATCTCGGTACCTTTTTTCTTGCTTTCTTTAATTGGCAATGGGACATCCTCTCCTAAGCTAAGGAAGTACTTCAATGAAGGCATCGAGTGATTTCACCCCTTAAGTAAGTTGCTTCTTCTACCTTTTATGGCTCAGGTACCAACACATTTGCAGAAGCTAGAGCTTCCCTTTTTGGTCTGATGCTTTGTTACATATTAGGCTACTCCAAAGTAGCAGTGGAGAGTCGCCACCCTATCCCGGTGCCAAAAAAAGGACTTTTTCCATCAACTAAATGGATTCTTAGATCTTTTTCGTGAGATTTAGAAAAAGAATTCTCTTTCTATTCTAATTTCTGAGAAGACTTTCCAGCTTAATAAGAAGGAAGCTTAATCGAAATGAAGCAGAAGTAAGTCAAGTACTTTCGAGTTGCTCTTTGCCCAAAGCCCTCTTTCCGACTTAGAAAGACAAATTCACAATAGCTACAAGAAATGATTGATAAAGTTTCCACAATTCGTAAAAATCTTGAAGTAGCTAGAAGTCAACAAAAGAGCTATGCGGATAAAAGACGCAAGCCGTTGGAATTCCAAGTTGGGGATATGGTTCTACTTAAAGTCTCACCATGGAAGGGAGTCGTTCGTTTTGGAAAGAAGGGGAAATTACCTCCACAATTTGTAGGACCTTTCAAGATTCTAAAAAGGGTTGGGAAAGTGGCTTACAAGTTGGAATTACCTTCCGATCTTAGCAGGGTTCATCTCATTTTCCATATCTCGAATTTGAGAACATGTTTGGCTAACGAAAGTCTGCATGCTCCTTTGGATAACATCCACTTTGACGAGTCCTTATATTTTGTTGAGAAACCCGTCGAGATCATGGATCACATCATGAAGAAGGCTAGAACCACTATCACCCTAATCGTCAAGTTTCGTTGGGAGAATAAGCGCAGACCCGAATTTACCAGGGAACGCGAGGATCATATGAAGAATAAATACCCGCATTTGTTTGCATAATTCTATTCCTAATTTCGGGACGAAATTCTTAAAAGTTAGGAAGACAGTAACCTTTCATGTTTTTGTTATCTAAATGTTAATTCCGTTATGTTTTTGTAAGGGTCTTTTTGTCATTAATGAAACTATATGGGTGCATTTATACTTGTATCTTTTGTTTTACATTAATTTAAAAGTTAATAATTAAATTTATTATAATAAACATAATAATAATAATAAAAAGAATAATAATAATAATAATAATAATAATAATAATAATAATAATAATAATAATAATAATAATAATTATTATTATTATTATTATTATTATTATTATTATTATTATTATTATTATTATTATAATAGTAATGAAAATAATAATACTAATAATTACAACATTTGATTCTTAGTTATGAATTTTAACATAAATGATAATGTCACACCCCAACCTTGACGGCGGAAACGTCGAGATGTGAGGGTTACGATTGTTCACAGCCACATAACGCTATTTATTAATCCCAAATATATTATTCATAAGTTTCATTAATAACATTACAAACAAATATTTCAACAAAGAATACATCATATATAAATGTTACAAATAACATGATCATCCATTTTATTACTAGGTCCAATCCTAGATGCAATAAGCTTCAAAGAGTGGAACATAAACTTGGGATATACCTGAAACATGTTAAAAATAAAAGGTCAACATAAAAATGTTGGTGAGCATTCCATAGTTTTCAATACGTAAGTATATAAAAGATGGCAATTGAAGTCATAAGTTAGTGAATAAAGTGATTAGGGATGTTATGAACAATGCAACAATCAAACCTCGACAAAGTTTTACAAGTCTCAAACGTTTACAAGATTATACGATCAGCTAAGTGGACTTGGATCAACCAAAGTAGGCTTGTCTTGCCCATAGATCTATGACTTCGTTGGGCTAGCAATAGTTAATGATTGTACATATAACGCCATAACATGGTAACCACGAAAGTTCAACTAACCACAACTTTACAAGATGAATTGCCATAGGTTTACAAGTCTCAAATAAGTTTACAAGTGCAATAGTATAAGTTAACATGTTTCACCCCAAAGTGTGAAAATAAGAAAAAAAGGCGTATGGAAATACTCACATGAAATAATAAGATGATAATAAGAAATTAATGATGCTCCAACGATTCCTTTTTACAAGGTACCTAATGTATATATATTCCAATGTTAAGTTTTAAGGTAAGATTAACGAATAAACGTGAACTAGGGTTTCAATTAGAATTTGGGGGTTTAAATAGTTAAATGAAACAATGAATCGTTTATGTTTTGGTTTAATAAAGATGGTATAACTTGATTAAGACCAAAAATATATTCAAAATGATTCAATAATATAATTTATTGATTTAATAAATATTAAGTATAATATGTGAAAAGAAATAATTAATTAATTATTTAACACTTGATAAAGGTGATTAATTGCATGCTTATTGAATGACTTTAAAATTATTTAAAATCATTTTATGGAGTTTTAAACTTTTAAATGATTTATTATAAAAGTCTTATAATATCAAAACTCTAAAATAAAGTAAAGTATAATATTTAATGTCAAGCTTTTATATGATTTATATGATTTATTATCAAGACTTTAAAATAAAGTACAGTAGAAAGTTATATGTTTAAAAAAACAACTTAAATAAAATTTTAAGGAGTAACATTATTGACTAGTTATATATGACATGTTTAAATGTATAACTGAATAATTAATTATTTAAATAATTATTAAAATAACTATTTCAATAATTAATTAATTTAGAACATGTAGATTTATAATGTTTTAAAATAATCTACATTTGAACCATAATAGATTTATAACATTTAAATTGCATAAAATATTTAATAATATTTTTTATAATCTTTGTTATCCTTTATAAAATATTTAATTTAAAATCATAAGTTTTTAAAACCTTTAAAACTAATTTAATAATCCCCGTAATGTTTTAGTTAACAAATTAGTTTTTATTTTGGTTTAATAATATATTAGGATAGTTTTTGAAATTAAATATATGTAAAAAAAATTAACAAAAATTAAATGCTGGAGGCCGGGCTCGAACCCGAGACCTCCTGCATACAATGATGGGCAGTAACCGGTTGGGCTAGCAGCCCGGATCTGTTTTAAGCTCCCTTAGAATGTTTAAAATCATTGATTGAAAAATCTCCCCAATTTACAAGAACCCAAGAATCAATTTGGATCAAATTGATCATGAATCCGAAGTTGTTAATGAAATTAAAGTTAGGGCTTTGATTCACCAAGTAAAACCGAGTATATTGATATGGTAAACTTACGTGTTTGAGTTTGGATTCGATGAAGATGATGATATGAATAACCGCGACCAAGGTGAAATTGGTTCGTGATTCAAACGTTGATGATAATCAAATTCGTGTTGTAGAAAGCTTCCATAGGTCTTGGTAAGCAAAAGCCCTCTAATAATTTCGATTATAACTGCCCCGAAGGTTGAATTCGACTAAAACGCAGGTTCACGATGAAGGTGACAGTCGTATGTGTTGTGTGTTTTGTTTCAGATGAAATTACGTTGTGTGGGAGATTAGTTATGATTAAGTCATCGTGTATGTGAAGTTAATTTGATTATTATTGAGTATAAATGCTTGAACGGCTAGAAGGTTTAATGGTGATCGGTTACCGAGCGATTGAGGTTAGAAACCGATGTTTAAACGTAATTAAATCGTGAATTTAAGTTCGAAACTTGTAAATGTAACGATTTGGGTCGTTTTTTTGAGGTTTAAAACGTCGGATTCGAAGTTTTAAAGTGGCCGGAGACTCGCCGGCGAGTTGGCCGGAGACCCGCCGGAAAAACGTGGGTTGAGGGGGAAACAAATTGGAATTTTGGTTATTTACACAAATGGTCCCTCAACTTTTAAATGTTATTATTCCATGCTAAAACTTACATTTAAAGTTTCAAAATTAACCACTTAACCCCCTAACTTAATTACTTTAAGTTTTCAACTCTTACAAGTTTAATATTTTCACAAATTATTATAAAGCCTTCATTATTAGTGCATTATTATTTTTATTATTATTATTATTATTATTATAATTTATTTATTAAGTATTAATTAACATTATTAACTTTCAAATTCAAGAATTAAAGACAAATTAAGAAAATAGTCATAAGTAACCCATGAATTTAATAATTGACCATAATGGCCCATTCAAGAATAAACGACGTTAACGAAAAATAACGTAAAAATACAGGATGTTACAGTCTCCCCAACTTAAAAGAATTTCGTCCCGAAATTAAGAATAAACTTAAATGAACAAAAGGAGTTATAATGAAAGGTAAATGTACAACGACCAGTGATATACGTTTGATTACGGATGAGATGTTTCACTTTATGGAACCTTACAAGTCTCTTGCTATAATGCATGCCAATTTGAATTCTTCCAGTGAAATACGAGACGCTTTGAAATTTGGCATATGAAACGTTGAAAAACGATGACGAGTTACCGTGGGATGTTAGACTTATAAGCCACAACTTCTAGGATATAATCTCGTAGTAAAGCGATGTGTTGAAATCAATAAAAGACCACAATTGTAAGAAAGATTAACCGTCAGGATTTAAGAATCCCAAACGTCACTATATGAAACGATCTTAACGCATATCTTGTGAATATGTATCTCTCCTTTGACCAATCATCGGTCTAAGAATAATACGATATGCGAAGATTTTGGAATAAGTTCACGACGATGGTTAGGAACATTATTAAAAGCAGAAAATGAATTGATCATCCAAATTAATGATCGATGTTTAACGACATACCACGGTATACGACTATTTGAGATAGATACAGGCCAATTTCTCGACTCGTTAACCCACATGAGTCAATATGAAATTAGTTAATCGGTCTATAATGCACCATTTGTCATCATGGCATCTAAGATAAGAGGCACTTAGTGATGAAAAGTTTAACAGGAGATTCATAGGAACACAAATGTTAGGCTTTGTCATATGTGAAGGTAAGACACTTGGACACATACCAAGTTATGTCTTTTCTTTTATGCCAAACCCATGACTACAAATTACGAAATTTTAGGAACCTTTATATCCGCGTCACAATGTAAGTAATAACGAGTCTCGTTGATCGAAATCAAGATAGTGTTTTAATGATTTTCAATGGTTAAGGATTAAAGACGATTTAAGAAATGACGCGAACAATAGGAAATGTACTTATATTTTGCAAGGTAGCAAATTTCCAAGTATAGGTTGCATACGCAGTTCAACAAACCATAAGCACATCTGAGAAAGTTAGAAAGACATGAACACAAGTTGATAATGCCTTTTTTTAGCAGAAAGATTGTTTAAGAAGGCTACCATCACACAATCATGTGTTGATGATAACTCAAAATGAAAGTTGATAAGTAAGAAATAAATGGTTCGATGTAGCTAGATCGAGTCAAAACATGAAAATAAAGGGAAAAAAATCGATTTAAGAATACAAATGCTCCAAGCTCGGAATCAAAATCAACCTAGAGTGATCGGGTCTCCTTTCAAGTTTAGGAATCATGCTTTGGCTTGATAGGTCCAAACACTGACATTGGTTCACCCTTCAAGTTAATACATGTTTCTTGTCACTTGATTAAAACCTTGGTAAGTTGGAGATCAAGAAATGAGAATAGTCATCAAGGTGTGGTTTTCACTCCTAACTTGATGGTGTATTCCCAAGGTATGACCACTAACTTACCAATCAAAAAGTTCGATCCCAACTCCTTGTTGAGGATCCACATAAATAAAACGAGGTAACTCACCATTAAGGTAAGGGAAATCACTCCTATCTTAACGGTGAAGTTTTACAAAAACAAAATATAACGAGATGAACTTCTTCATCAAAATCCAGAATTCACTCCTACTTTGATGAAGTCGTCTCATTTGAACAAATACAATTCATAAAGATGATATTATCATCAAGGTATGGAATTCACGCCTATCTTGATGATTGAATTTCATAATAGCAAGAAAACAATCGAAGATTGACATTTGTCACCAAAGTACGGGTTTCAATCCTATTTTGGTGAGATCATGTCATTTGTGAAATGCCATTCAAAGAAAATAATTGAAGTCAATCCTCGGGATAAGGAAATCACCCCGATCCAGAGGATGAAATTTTTATAAATCAAAATTGAAAACCATTTATCGAAACGAATAGAGAATCATCAAAGTAAAGGAATCACCCCTGTTTTGATGAGTTAGAATCATTTAGGAGTTACGGGTGTTCTTAGTCATAGGTTGACTTGCAAACACTTGCATCTCTCACGGTGCAGACGGTACGGAGTTTGACTTAACGACGAAAGGAAAATAATATCAATTAGAAATTCGGAAAATTTCAAGTTACATCAATGTAACAAAAGGAAAAATCATGCTTACAAGCTTAAGATCAAAGTTCGAGATAACAGAATTTGTTGTGGTGTTCAAATCTTGGATGGTTTCAATCGGGAAGACGAAATCAAGGGCAGGAAATTATTCAACACCACAATGAGATGTGAACATTCGATTCACAATCGAAAGGAATACATGGACTTCTCAAGATATGAGGTCAACCATAGTCTTATTGAAGACACGCGTACCTAAAAGTGATCACTCATCTCAAGGGTTTCGAGTCAAGTAAATGGATTCAATGATCGAGTCAAATCACCATTTACACTTTGCCTAGACAAAGTATCCCGAGATGTAAGAATTCCACCTATAGCATTGCATGTTCTTAGTTATGGGACACATCCTTAAGAAGACTTGAGAACCATAAGTAACGATTTAAAGTTTTTGATGACCATTCGGTTTAGATTCCCAATATCTTTGGGTATATTAAGATCCATGTTCACGTTGGTCAAGATATAGAAATAGTTACATGAAACGCTCAACGTATAACGGTGTTTAAACGTAAAAGTTGAAATGTAGGTTAGGTTCAATATTAACAGGAACATTATGTATGATAAGAATGAAGAGATACCAGTTCAAGGAATCAAAGATTTTTAAGATACAAAGAGGATGGTTCCATTTGGTAACGCATTACCATTTGGAATCGTTGACACGTCAAGGTAAATTGACCCATTTGCCATAGAGACTTGTGTATGTTGACCATAGTTTATCACTCATCCCAGAAATCCCCAGGTAAGCATAACTGGTCTCACTATGAGATTTATATGATATGCTTGCCTTAGCCCGAAGGCCTTTTGCCAGGAAATCCAGAATACAGGTGTCTATGTGTCACACAAATTTCTTTGGTTTATGAAATCAAAACCTTGATGAGATTTTCATAGATTAGACATAGAGTCTAAGGAATTGAACCCACGATGATAAGTGTAGATTCTACATGTCGTTGAGAATAAGTTTAGGAAGTTCATTTGTCGGGGAGGGTCAAAGAGTCAAAGTTAAGTTTAGGGAGACAAGTAACTAAGTTTAAGCATACATAAGGCAATCCTATGCTAAGGCATCAAGTTGCACAAAAGGCATAGCATTATGTAGCATGCAAACAACATGTAAGCACATAGGTATAAGGATCTTTCTATGAGGTTCATGCAACTATAGTCTAGGTCACCATTTCTAATAACCTAAATCCCTATAGTTATGGGCTCTGATACCAATCTGTCACACCCCAACCTTGACGGCGGAAACGTCGAGATGTGAGGGTTACGATTGTTCACAGCCACATAACGCTATTTATTAATCCCAAATATATTATTCATAAGTTTCATTAATAATATTACAAACAAATGTTTCAACAAAGAATACATCATATACAAATGTTACAAATAACATGATCATCCATTTTATTACTAGGTCCAATCCTAGATGCAATAAGCTTCAAAGAGTAGAACATAAACTTGGGGTATACCTGAAACATGTTAAAAATAAAAGGTCAACATAAAAATGTTGGTGAGCATTCCATAGTTTTCAATACATAAGTATATAAAAGATGGCAATTCAAGTCATAAGTTAGTGAATAAAGTGATTAGGGATGTTATGAACAATGCAACAATCAAACCTCGACAAAGTTTAACAAGTCTCAAACGTTTACAAGATTATACGATCAGCTAAGTGTACTTGGATCAACCAAAGTAGGCTTGTCTTGCCCATAGATCTATGACTTCGCTGGGCTAGCAATAGTTAATGATTGTGCATATAACGCCATAACATGGTAACCACGAAAGTTCAACTAACCACAACTTTACAAGATGAATTGCCATAGGTTTACAAGTCTCAAATAAGTTTACAAGTGCAATAGTATAAGTTAACATGTTTCACCCCAAAGTGTGAAAATAAAAAAAAAAGTGGTATGGAAATACTCACATGAAATAATAAGATGATAATAAGAAATTAATGATGCTCCAACGATTCCTTTTTACAAGGTACCTAATGTATATATATTCCAATGTTAAGTTTTAAGGTAAGATTAACGAATAAACGTGAACTAGGGTTTCAATTAGAATTTGGGGGTTTAAATAGTTAAATGAAACAATGAATCGTTTATGTTTTGGTTTAATAAAGATGGTATAACTTGATTAAGACCAAAAATATATTCAAAATGATTCAATAATATAATTTATTGATTTAATAAATATTAAGTATAATATGTGAAAAGAAATAATTAATTAATTATTTAACACTTGATAAAGGTGATTAATTGCATGCTTATTGAATGACTTTAAAATTATTTAAAATCATTTTATGGAGTTTTAAACTTTTAAATGATATTATTATAAAAGTCTTATAATATCAAAACTCTAAAATAAAGTAAAGTATAATATTTAATGTCAAGCTTTTATATGATTTATATGATTTATTATCAAGACTTTAAAATAAAGTACAGTAGAAAGTTATATGTTTAGAAAAATAACTTAAATAAAATTTTAAGGAGTAACATTATTGACTAGTTATATATGACATGTTTAAATGTATATTTGAATAATTAATTATTTAAATAATTATTAAAATAACTATTTCAATAATTAATTTATTTAGAACATGTAGATTTATAATGTTTTAAAATAATCTACATTTGAACCATAATAGATTTATAACATTTAAATTGCATAAAATATTTAATAATATTTTTTATAATCTTTGTTATCCTTTATAAAATATTTAATTTAAAATCATAAGTTTTTAAAACCTTTAAAACTAATTTAATTATCCCCGTAACGTTTTAGTTAACAAATTAGTTTTTATTTTTGTTTAATAATATATTAGGATAGTTTTTGAAATTAAATATATGTAAAAAAATGCTAATAAAAATTAAATGCTGGAGGCCGGGCTCGAACCCGAGACCTCCTGCATACAATGATGGGCGGTAACCGGTTGGGCTAGAAGCCCGGATCTATTTTAAGCTCCCTTAGAATGTTTAAAATCATTGATTGAAAAATCTCCCCAATTTACAAGAACCCAAGAATCAATTTGGATCAAATTGATCATGAATCCGAAGTTGTTAATGAAATTAAAGTTAGGGCTTTGATTCACCAAGTAAAACCGAGTATATTGATATGGTAAACTTACGTGTTTGAGTTTGGATTCGATGAAGATGATGATATGAATAACCGCGACCAAGGTGAAATTGGTTCGTGATTCAAACGTTGATGATAATCAAATTCGTGTTGTAGAAAGCTTCCATAGGTCTTGGTAAGCAAAAGCCCTCTAATAATTTCGATTATAACTACCCCGAAGGTTGAATTCGACTAAAACGCAGGTTCACGATGAAGGTGACAGTCGTATGTGTTGTGTGTTTTGTTTCAGATGAAATTACGTTGTGTGGGAGATTAGTTATGATTAAGTCATCGTGTATGTGAAGTTAATTTGATTATTATTGAGTATAAATGCTTGAACGGCTAGAAGGTTTAATGGTGATCGGTTACCGAGCGATTGAGGTTAGAAACCGATGTTTAAACGTAATTAAATCGTGAATTTAAGTTCGAAACTTGTAAATGTAACGATTTGGGTCGTTTTTTTGAGGTTTAAAACGTCGGATTCGAAGTTTTAAAGTGGCCGGAGACTCGCCGGCGAGGTGGCCGGAGACCTGCCGGAAAAACGTGGGTTGAGGGGGAAACAAATTGGAATTTTGGTTATTTACACAAATGGTCCCTCAACTTTTAAATGTTATTATTCCATGCTAAAACTTAGATTTAAAGTTTCAAAATTAACCACTTAACCCCCTAACTTAATTACTTTAAGTTTTCAACTCTTACAAGTTTAATATTTTCACAAATTATTATAAAGCCTTCATTATTAGTGCATTATTATTTTTATTATTATTATTATTATTATTATTATAATTTATTTATTAAGTATTAATTAACATTATTAACTTTCAAATTTAAAGACAAATTAAGAAAATAGTCATAAGTAACCCATGAATTTAATAATTGACCATAATGGCCCATTCAAGAATAAACGACGTTAACGAAAAATAACGTAAAAATACAGGATGTTACAATAATAATAAAATAATAATAATAATAATAATAATAATAATAATAATAATAATAATAATAATAATAATAATAATAATAATAATAATAATAATAATAATAATAATAATAATAATAATAATAAAAGTAAAATAAACTAATAAGATAAAAAATGTTTAAAACTTAGACTTAATAAGTCAAGGGGGCATTAGTGTCAATTTAAAAACCTTAAATAGAAAGTTCATACAAAAAATAATAAAACTAAAAACTATAGGGACCAAATGTGTAAACTTACAAAACCCAACCCCCACCCACTTTCTCTCTCCCCGATTTCCCGGCGGCCGGCCGGCGAGGCTTCGGCGCGGTGCCGGTAAACCCCAAAAACGCCCAAATGCTTCAGATTCTTGACTTATACAACCGAAATCACCTTCTGAAACTGCTTTTGAACCTATTAATACGCGTTAATTCCATTTTAAGGCGATTTTGGAGTCGTTCGAGCTCGGTAAACGATCGTCATCAATATTCTAACCGATCGTTAATTAAAACTCAATAATAATCTAATTATTAGGAACCTAAAGGATCGTCTAACTATTCTTAAACTATTACCAATTTCAATTTCATACAAAACACACAAACTCATCACCTTCGATCTTATCTTTCCCTCACGACCTGCAAGTTAGTCGCGTTCCATGTTCACGACAATCTCGACTGAAATTGGGTTAGGGCTTCTCATTATCATCACCTAAGAAAGCTTCACATGCATTTAATTGGATTACTATCAACGAAATCAGTTCGAAGCAGATTCTTCTAGTCACGACTTAGATTCTTACTTTTTCATCGAATTCATCTTCAATTCAAGTAATTCTATACATCCTAAGACACCAAAACCTACACTGATATAAAGATAAGAAATGAATGATCAAGAAATATCCAGTGATTGTAAAATGAGAACTATGAATATGCAGATATAAATCTAGATTGTAGATAAAATACCATGACCTAACCTGTTTATTCTACCTCAGATTTGAATTAGGAACAATCTCTGTCAGTGAACCGCATTACTAACTGGCCTCCTGAATTGTTCCTGCACTCATAAACAAATTAGTTTGAAAGGGAAACCACGGCCATCGTAGTCCTGGGAGTTCTTTTTTCAACAGTATAAGTAACCTACTTCAATAAACAATCTGTTGAAATATCGTGGATATATGTATCCTTCTTTTTAATTTGTCAAATTTGTTTCGGTTTAATTAATTTTGAGTTGAAGAAATTATATTTGGAAATCATTTTCTGCTTAAGATCGGATGAAAAAGAATTTGGTTTGAAACTTTGTTCATTTTCTTCATTGAATCATGTGAAATCGGCTTCACATAAAAATGTTTGGATGAAGGGTTTTTCATCCAAATATTCAAAGATGTGTATTTTTCACCTCTTGAACCAGAGAAGCAACCCATGTTGTGTTTACCGTTTCGAACATTCTTTGTAGACTTACATCCGGAGAAGTAATTCGTTTTGCCTTTACCATCCGTAGCAAGTCTTTGAGGACACTTCTTTACCATATGGCCTTCATTTCCACACACAAAACAAGCCTTGAAAGGCTTTTGATACTTGACTGACTCGTATGATGTATTTGGAATTGGAGAATGCTTTGAGGTGGTTGTACATTCTTGCTTGTTTTGGGTTTTGTTGTGCTGGATAGTGAATGAGATCTTCACTGGTTGACTGGCTTGTTTTGTAGTTGGAGAAGAGATCAGTATTGGTCTTGAGTTAGTTTTTGGAAACTTTTGAAACTTGACAATTTTAGGTGATATCTTAATCTTTGAGGAGCCGACACTGTCCTCTGTGTTTGATTCATCATCTGAGCTTGTCCAATCTCGTATACACAGATCTACTTCCAATGGATCTTGATTGATAGGAATATGATGTGTTGTTATTGGTGGAGCTTGATGATTAGGTGATTCTCGATTTATTTCTTCTTTCAGAATCCTGACAGACTCAAAGGTAGGAATTTCACCTGCTTTAAACTTATCAAAAAAAATTAGAAGAAACAGTAGATATAGAGTTGCAAACCATTGGCACTAAACAATCATTATCTTGACTGTCAGCATTCGGGTTATTGTATCCCATACCAATTGTAGAATCATAATCATCTCGTACCTCTTTAAGATTCACTCCTGCTAAACCTGCATGCAAACTGTTAGTATTCTCTTCAATTAAATTATTTGTTGGATGAAGTTTGGGAATTGAAGAATAACATAGAGTAGATAGAGGTGGGGCTGAATTAAATACAATTTCACCATCTGAATGATATCCAATACCATGTTTTACCCGTGCCCTTGTTGTTTAGCAATAAGTTCATCATTTTTCATGTGTGAAAGAGTCCATTTATCAAGCTTTTTTTGAAGTTGTGTTGTTTCAAATTATGCTAAAACAACCCTTTCTTTCAGAATGTTAATTTCAACGTTACGCTCCAAAATGTTTTTTCTTAAAAGATCATTTTCAGCCAATGCTTCATCAAGTTTCCTTAAAAAAGCAATTTTATTTTTCTTTAATTCCTTATTAATTATTTTTAATACTTTTTCATTTTCCAATAACAATCTGTTTGCTTTATAAATCCCAAATAATCGGATTTTGTAAGAAGAACACATATCCTAAACAGTATCATAAGGAAGACCTATAATAATTCATTTTGCAGTTAAGCTCTTCTCATAGTTGTAAACCTTTGTGATTCTTTGATGTTCCGCTTCTTTGACCTTCAGAATCTCTTCATCCTCAGATTCGTTCTTTCTGTTATCAACTATTTCAGCTTTATTATCATCGGTTCTCACAAATTCCAGTTTACTGTCATTGTCAACGCTCAAAGCTTCATAATTCTCTTCAACAGTTTCTCTGAATTTAATATTTGAATCCAAATCAGTTCTCAATAACTTCAACTTTTCAATCATCTCGGTTTTGTAATCAAGTATGCTTGTTACAGAAAAAATAAGATCAGTTCAAGCATGTTGGTCTGATGTGGAAACACGACTTACTGGAATTCTTTTCTTTTGATATCAATCTTGAAAGATTTTAGCTTGTTGATCATATCCATAAGTTTTGTTTCAACATAACCTCTTTCTTGCTTCAACATTCTAACATGATGACTCCACTCAGACGGAAGAGAATCAAGAAGCTTTTGAATTTGTTCATGATTACTGAGGTCTGGAACATGCTTCTTTAGATTATTTGCCACTTTTAAGAATCGATCAATTAAATCTGACAATTTTTCTTTCTTTGTACCTGCAAAAAAGTCGAACCGACTTTGTGCCATTGTGGCATTGTCTGATTCGAGATTGTCAAAGAAAGACATTTTCAAACAAAATATTAAATGCATTTTATCACCCAAAATGACAAAAATATTATACAATTATGAATTATTATTATTATTATTGTTACTATTATTATTATTATTATTATTATTATTATTATTATTATTATTATTATTATTATTATATTATTATTATTATTATTATTTTTAATCACCAACTTGAAGCCGAATTTATAAAACAGCAAGTTTAACAAGCCCATACAAAATTATGAGCAAATTGTTAGCCCAAAATTATTTTTAATCTTGTAACTAGCCCAAAATGTTACCAAATTATTATTAGCCCAATCATTTTTTTTATTATTAGAAAACCCAACTAAATTGATAACCCAATTGGTTGTTAGCCTAACTTGTGATTGCGGAACCAAATAGTTAGCCCAATTTTTTGATAAAACCCAAATTGTTAGCCCAATTTGTCTAACCAAATTGAAAACCCAGTCCAATAAAGAAAAGGCCCATTATCAAATCTAAAACCCTAATACACATTTCATCTGCTCACACAATCAAACAATATGGCTGATAATCATACCAACCAAAACACACACATAACCCTAGAGTTTCGGCAACCGGTCACCGCTCCGGCGAGTCTCTGGTAGGCAAATGGCGGCGAGTGAAAGATGTCTCCAGGTAGATCTCGATAAGCAGATCATGGCAGTGGTGATGTTATACCCCAAAACCTGAAGATGATGTAACTGTGGTGGTGGTGGAAGAACTCCGTCGGGTCTCCGGAGACAAGTAGGGTTGCTGTGGGGATGGTTATGGATGGTGATGATGATGGAGGTCACGCAGGTCAGGGTTGTAACGGGTAAACAAATCGCAACCCAAAATCCCCAAATTTCCAACCACAAGATATCCTAGATCATCGTGAAATCTCACCGGCGATTGCCACCGTCGACGGCGTAACGATGGCCGGACTATCACTGAAGTGCGGAGACTGCGGAGCTCTACTGAAATCCGTTGAAGAAGCTCAAGAACACGATGTTGACACCAAACACACCAATTTCTATGAATCCACCGAAGCAGTTCTTAACCTAGTTTGCTCCACATGCGGCAAACCTTGCCGATCGAAAACGAAGAGTGAGCTGCACACGAAGAGGACTGGTCATAGTGGTGAACCTGAGGAAATAGTTGTTCTTGATGTTGACTCAAATCTAGTAAAGGAGCTTGAGTCGATGGGTTTTTCAAAAGAAAGGGCTACCCGGGCTCTTTATTTTCTGGTAACTCAAGTCTTAAGGCAGCTGCGAATTGGATTGTCGAACATGTGGAAGATGCCGATGATGGTGAATGGAGCTGTTGAATGTGCTATTTTCACCCCGAAAAAATAAAATAATTTCGCCGGAATTTCAGCAGTTTCGCCGGAAAATTTAGTTTCGCCGGAATTTTGGTAGTTTCGCCGGACGAAATTATAGTTTCGTTAATGTAGTTTGCTATGTGCTATATATTGCACAATGTGAAATTAAGAGCTCATTTTTTTCATTTTTCATAGTTTCTTGTTCCGAATACCCTTTTGAGAAACTCATGTACGATTTTGAGTTTTTGTGTATTTTCTTTGAGTTTGTTGACTGATTAAACTTTAGGTGTGTGTTTCGAACCCTCGGCTATAGTTTAATCTAGGTTTAACAACATTTTAAGGACTAATTTTATCGGTGACCCTTCGGTACCTTCGCAGTTCTTACTGCGAAAGTATCGATTCTCCAACGAAACTGAACGAAACTTCAAATGTTTTTATTGAAACTGTGAAGTCATGCTGTCTATGTGAACTTGACAGTTTCGCTGGTCAAAATTCAGTTTTGCTTGGTCGAAACTATAGTTTTGGCCTGCCAAATCTGCTTCTTTGGTCTGTCGAAACTTCTACCGGGTCACTGCCGAAACTACATTTTCGCTTGTCGAAACTACTGTTTCAGCCAGCGAAATTATACTTTCGCCTAGCGAATTTAATTTGATTTTATTATTAATTTTGTTCTTTTCTACTATTATTCTTTATTATTCGTTTTAACTTATCATTCTAATGTTTTTCATCTATTTTTCAGATAAAATGGCTAATTTAAAGTTCAATGAGCGGAATAACATTACAGCCATTCTGGATGATACCAACCCCAAAGCTGCAGGTTTTAGAGATTGCATTCGTTGGCTCCAACGGTCATCCGTTGCTTACGCAGTTTCTCACTCTCCCACCATCTATGACCTTCATATTAGAGACTTCTGGAGGACTGCAGAGTACGATACTAGAGCCAATCCTCAGAGGATCGTCGCTAGAGTGTTGGAGAACGACGTTACGATCACTGTTGAGATTATTGTCCGGGTGCTCAGACTCTAGGAAGACTGTGGAGAAGAGGTTATGATGACTAATGAGGAGGTCTTTGAGGAATTTTGGAGAATGGGATATGAGGGCCCTCCTTTTGGGACAAGAAAGGAAATCAATAAATCCTTTTTATCCAAGGAGTGAAGGCGGATCCGATGGGTTGAATCTGGATTGTGCCAAAGCTATGGTCATATTCTGTAGAGGGCAGAAGGCCGATATCACCAAGCTCATTTTTTATTGCATGGCAGAGAACATTATGGCCCTGAAGAAGGACCAAATAGCTGCTATATCCCAGATTTCTGCAGATGATAATAGACGATCTGATTCCAAATGTGTCGAGACATGGGGAAATAAAAAGATTGGTTCAGATGAACACTCGGATATTCACTGACTACTCTGCCATAAGGCACAACTTTAGTTGCAAAATCACACACTTGTGGGAGAATATGTATCCAGCCGAAAGGTGGAACTATATACGAAAGGTGATTGAGGCTGAAGACAAGCAAGCTGAGGAGACCAGGGAAAAAAGAGCTGAGTCTGTAAAGAAAAGGAAGAGATATGCAAAAGATACAGAGTATGATTTTGAGGAGGACATTCATGAAACTGTGCAAGAGGTGAGGGCTGAGAAAGAGAGACGGTCAAAGAAAAAGGCTGACCTGGGGGAGACAAATAGGAGAACTAAACACAAGCCCAAGCATTTACTGAGCCCTAGAGAAGGGGATGAGAGGGTACGTTTAGATAAGGATGTGATCAGGAACCTCAACACTTCTTTAGCCATTGAGTTGAGTATGATGAAGAATAAGTTGACCAATCAAGAGTTGAGAGAGAAAAGAAAGGACGAGATGCTAGATGGGATGATAAAGATGCTGGTCGATCAGCAGAATTTGATAAAGAGATTGTTGACTGAAGTGAATGAGCTGAAGGCTGCAGCTGGCCTGCCTAATCAACTAACTCAATCTGAGTTAGATGATATGACTGATCTATCTAAGTACCCATTTCTGAATATGGGTACATCTTTCAGTGCAGGAGAGGGCACTAGTGGTGCAAGAACTGAGATAGCTGGAGGGTCGGTTGTGAGAGCTGAGAAGGAAACAGATACTAACGCCGGTAGGAAAGAGAACGTATAGAATGTGGATGAGGTGATAGAGGCTGGTTTGTTTGACATCGGGATAAATCTAGACACTGATTTTGGAGGATAGGAGATGTTTGCTGAGAAATCTGATAAAGGTGAAAAGAAAACTGCTGCTTGATGAAGAGGAGGAGGATGAGCAGCTAGTTGACTATGATTCAGAACCCGAATACTATGAGGTGGACGAATGACCATTGACGTATGTTGCCAAGAAGGGCTCGGAGGAAGGAGATATGTTTGAGATGGATAAGGAGGAATGGTTTGTCAGGGAGAAGGAGGCTGAAGAGTTTACCCCTTTATTTCAGAATATTCAGGGGACGAGCAAGAAAGAAGCTGACAAGAAGACCATTAGGTGGAAATACAACTCCGGCCTCAAAATGTTCATGATTAAGAGGAGAGGGGGAGGCATTTCTTACATGCATAAAAGGAAGGCATTCAAGACCTTGCCTAAATGGGATCTGAGAAGATTAGCTGCTATACCAATGATAGAGTCCAATTTGAGTGAGAGGGCCAAGATGTTGGAGGAAGAAATAAAGAAAGGGGTTAAATGATAACTTTGAGGAATTTGGGTTTATGAAGGCAGAGAGAAGGAGGTCAAAGAAGGATAAAGATTAGGAGAGCGGGAAGGGTCGGATTGTGTTGATGGTGAAACCTCCAAAGACTGGGAGCAGGGTAAGGTTGCCTAATCCCCTCCCCTAACAACTTCAGAGTTTTGAGAAATAGTTTTATGATAATAATACTCAGGAGGTGGTGATTAGGTTGAAGAATGGGGTTGAATGCAGACTTTTTGATCCGATGGAGCTATTTGCCTTTTTTGATGAGGATCTGCTTATGCTATGTGAGAATCACGTTAAAGCGGGGGCTGGAGCTTAAACGCGCAAAGAGGCAAGCATGTTTATGACGGTTGCCAACAAAGTGAGGGGTATTAGGGATGAAGTGAGGGAACTAGACCAGAAGGTTCGGGAAGAAGATGAGATGAGAATGGACGTGCGGGACTTAACGAGACAATTTGCGCAAGCAAGTGCACGTGCCGAAGAAGCTATAACAGTAGGAGCTAACTAAGGAGAATCATCGGCTAAAGCTTCCGAGGATGATGCCACATGAGGTAATGAAGAAAGATCTGAGGCGGTGAAAGATACTAGAGTTGAAAAGACAAAAGAAGCTTGATCAAGACGGTGAGATCCAACCTAGGGGGAGTATTGAAGATCAAGAATAGGTTGGACTCACCTTAGATTAGATTTTGTTTATATATGATTGTAATAGGTCAAATGTTAGTTTACTTTTGTAAGTTTGATTATTAGTTATGTTTTGCTACCCAGCAAAACTATAGTTACGCTCATAGTCAGCTGCTAGTTTCACCCGGCGAAACTATGTGTCTCAGCCGGGCGAAACTGTGAATTGGCAGGATAGTTTTGCTGATAGCGAAACTGTCAGCGAAACTATCAATACTATATATAGATTTGATTTCTTTCATTGTAGGTATCCTTGCAAAAACCCTAATTCGTCTGAGTATTGTGCAAGTGACTTTTATAAGCTGGATTCAATCTGAAATATCATTGAGCTTTGTTATATTGTGAGTATTGGAGTTTAATTGTTATATTTAGAATACTTTTGAGTTATTATTCTTCATCAATTGTTTATGTATTGGGTTTGTTGATTGATATTGAACGATTCAATCATTCAAGTGTACAGTTGTTCGATCATTTGGATCTACAGTCTTGGCTTCGAAAGATTACACTTAGAATAATTCTGATGCATGGTGTAAAACTTCCGAAGCATTTCTACTCTGTACTTCAGTGCATGCATGCAAGAGAGACTTAGGATGTTTTAGGTGCATCAGCCTTACATGACACCTTACAAAACACTTATAACAAATTAAATTTATCACCAGTTGCAAACCGCAACCACTTCAATGACCACCGATCATCGCTGTACATACCACCAATTTCCGTCGTCATCACCGCCGACAATCGACCGCGGCCACCAACCGTTTCCGAAAACCAACTGTACCCCACCGCCGCCACCAACCAATAACACCCGTCGTCGAGAACCGACTGTCTCCGGCGAGCGTGTCTAAACACGATTCGGCGGCGGCGGTCTGTTGGCGACGGGCGACATTCAGTGGTCAAGGGAGACGTTGGTCGGGGTCGGGGTCGGCGGACGGCGGAGGCGCTCGGGGGCAGCACCGGTCAGGGGCGTCGACGGTTGGTTGGCATTGGTGGTTGGTTGGCGGTAGGCGGGGTGGTGGGCGGCGGTTTTTGAATTCAAATGGAATTCAGAATTCAAATTTCAAAATTCCAACAAATTTCTACCCACCAAACACAATAACCAATGGAATTCAGATTCCAATTCTATTGAATTTCTGCATACCAAACGCCCCTTTAAAAATACTTGTTTATCCTACACATGGAACTACCGAAGAAGCAAATTCCCTATGCCTTTTGTTTTTCAAGCAAATCTTCCACGGTTTTATCTTCAAACACTTTCATGGATTAGATGTCTACAAAACATACCACTGTTATTCTCATCTGGAAATTTTAGGAGCACGGTAAGGAATTTGGGAGAAATCGGACCAAACCATCACGTTTTGGCCAATATGTGAGGGTTTGAAAACCTAGAGGTGATGGCTAGGTCAAAGTGTCACGTATAGACTGACTGCTAACAAAAGTACACTGATAAAAATATATGGTTCCGAAACAAAAGGTCACAGTTTGCCCTAACCGTGACGGTTAAGGTACGAGGTAAGTACCACTTTGAACCATCACGGTTAGGCCACGCCTTGACGATTTCTCGCCCATTTCATGGTATATGCACAACACATTCATGTTTCTATAAAAATGTTGGTTTTTTAAAAAAAAGTATAGAATACTATACTCAAAACCATAAATAGTTATAACGCAAAAGTAAAACTATACTATAGATATTAATATTATAAAAAAAGTATAGAATACTATATCTAAAACCATACAACATTTTGAATAAAACTGATTACTATAGATGTCAACTCAGCATCCTGTCCATGCAAAACCTGGATCTCTCCTGTTTGACCATCCTTGCATCCTTGCATTTACTTATACACTCTGTTGTCGTGCTCTTGTCATGCATCCCACCTTTTAAATTTTATCCTCAACCGCTTGTTGTAGTCGATCATGCGAGGCCACCAAAGCAGCAATAGCCCTAAGAGGTGTGAAGGGTAAGGGGTATAATATGGTGTCTCTAATCACACTAGTCGTAGATGAAACATCCTCCTTCTCTATCATAAGCTTGCCCATGAGGTACACATCAAGTATTAGTACGGGAAGTCTAGAACCATAGCTCGTACATGACGAAGGAATAATAGGAACCTCGGGTTTCCTTCCCAGTGTGTGTCGAACAGGGGCTGAAGACGATGATGATACCATACCGCAGTCTATGTGATGTGTATGCCAATGAGTATACAGTTAGAGAATAATCAATGAGTAACTAACTAACTGTGTGCGGTTATAGACTAGTGCGTATGCAACCTAGTTCCCTATAACCAATGGCTCTGATACCAATCTGTCACGCCCTCAAAATCCACGTGCGGAGTTTTACCGCAGGCGTGTGAACAAACCAGGATCACAGTCAATAGTTACTCAGAACGACTCTATATGCCACATTTAAAATAAGACCAACCAAAGTTCAAACTTTAAAACCATGCGGAAGCATTTTGTAAGTAAAGAAAACCCAAAGTATATAAATGCATAATATGGCAAAACACGCGCCAACCCAAATGATTAAACATTCATAAATAAAAAACCAACAAAGATGTCTTTAAAATAGAGTCTTAGAATGCATGATGAACCCGTGTAGTGCTCCTAATGGCAAGCGAAGTTAACGACCTGAGAATAGCATACTAAAATGTCAACACAATGGTTGGTGAGTTCAAGAGTTTGCGTTTATCATAAATATTAACAATTGTATAACATAAGAAGTACATTGAAATAGATAGCTAGTCTATATTCACATGTATCAACAATAGTGATTTCGCGATCGAAGTTGACTATGTTTCGTTTGTTGTCTCAAGTCACGACTTACCAGGTCGTGATGAATGTTTGTGTATAGGACAAAATTTCACCCGCTTGACCTCCAGTCTCATGGGTGGGGCTCGTCAGACCCAGTAGTACTACCCAAGATTTCCCGCTAGTTATCGTTATTAACGATCCGAAAGTGTGAGGACTTTCCATGGTATTAAGCACTATGTTAAATACATACACAACTTATAATAATCATAAAATAGCGTTTGATTACGAGTATGCTACCTCCCCCAAAAGAAGGTTTATAAAATAAAGGGGCATGAACTTACCTGGTGTGTAATGATAGTGAATAAAGTGACTCGTGAAAGATGCAAAGACAACCCTTCAAAGGTTACCTAAAACACACAAGTACATAAGTACGTGCACACATAGAAACTCAATAATCCTAGGTTAACCTAGTTGACCCGTTTGACCCGTTGGTGACATGTTAGTTGAAATATAGCTTAATAATATATGATAACTTAACATACAAGAGTATCATGCAATTTATCCATGTATATCACATTATCAACCTAGGTTCTACCTGAGTCATCATGCCATATTAGATCATCATACACTTATGCAAATCTCAACAATCATTATGCTTAATATATATATATAAATACATCACAACAAATAATTCATACGCGAAGACTAATCATGGACCACATGCCATAGAAGCCACTCACGACTTCACATCCTAAACACTGCCAATCCTACTAAGTAGGGGTCTCAGATTCGCACACGTGTATGACAATCATAATCACATTCATTCATTTAGTTCATTCCAACCAACATACACAGTGACCATCAATTCCAATCCCAAACATGATCTCCTAATCACTAACCATAATCCATTCTTATGTATGATCAACAAAACTTATTCTTCTTACATGATCAACCAAGCATCCATAACAACTCAATTACACATTCTATCACCACAAACATCATCCACAATCATTCTAACATGATCTTAACATCACAAGCATACCCAATTCATCACATCAAAAGTTCTACAAAAATAAAGTTTCCTTTTTGAGAAAGTAACACCCAAAAGTGATCTAACATCCAATCCAATCATAATTTCATCAATATTATACCTAATCAAGTTCATAACATTCATTCTTACATGTTAATCATCTCCAAAACATCCAAATTCCTAAACATCATACACAAAAGTTTCTACTTTTAGTAAGTTATGATCAACATCTCAATTTCATGGATTTTCTTGCACAATTCAATTATACTAACATCTAAGCATTACATCTAACATCTTAGCATCATCAAATCATGAATTCCAAGAACAAAAAGTTTCCTCTTATGGCAAGGTATGAACTAGATGATCAAACCATAGATTTCTTGCACAATCAACATAATCTAGCATTCATACAACCTAACTAACATCATATAATCATCTAACAATTATCAATTTCATATTATCATCATCAAATTTTGGATTAGGGTTCATCTTGAATCAAAATCTATGAATTGATGATGATACTATGAAATTGATGATTGTTAGATTATTATATGATGTTAGTTAGGTTGTATGAATTCTAGTTTATGTTGATTGTGCAAGAAATCTATGCTTTGATCATCTAGCTCATTCATTGCCATAAGAGGAAAATTTTTGTTCTTGGAATTCATGGTTTGATGATGCTAAGATGTTAGATGTAATGCTTAGATGTTAGTTTAATTGAATTGTGCAAGAATATCCATGAAATTGAGATGTTGATCATGACTTACTATAAGTAGAAACTTTTGTGTATGATGTTTGGGAATTTGGATGTTTTGGAGATGATTAACATGTTAGAATGAATGTTATGAACTTGATTAGGTATAATATTGATGAAATTATGATTGGATTGGATGCTAGATCACTTTTGGATGTTACTTTCCAAAAAGGGAAACTTTATTTTTGTAGAACTTTGGATGTGATGAATTGGGTATGCTTGTAATGTTAAGATCATGTTAGAATGATTGTGGATGAAGTTTGTTGTGATAGAATGTGTAATTGAGCTGTTATGGATGCTTGGTTGATCATGTAAGAAGTATAGGTTTTGTTGATCATACATTAGAATGGATTATGGTTAGTGATTAGGAGATCATGTTTGGGATTGGAATTGATGGTCACTGTGTATGTTGGTTGGAATGAACTAAATGAATGAATGTGATTATGATTGTCATACACGCGTGCGAATCTGAGGCCCCTACTTAGTATGTTTGGCAGGGTGCATGATTAGTCTTCACGTATGAATTATTTGTTGTGATGTATTTATATATATCTTAAGCATAATGATTGTTGAGATTTGCATAAGTGTATGATGATCTAATGTGGCATGATGACTTAGGTAGAACCTAGGTTGATAATGTGATAAACATGGATAAATTGCATGATACTCTTGTATGTTAAGTTATCATATATGATTAAGCTATATTTCAACTAATATGTCACCAACGGGTCAAACGGGTCAACTAGGTTAACCTAGGATTATTGAGTTTCTATGTGTACACGTACTTATGTACTTGTGTGTTCTAGGTAACCTTTGAAGGGTTGTCTTTGCATCTATCATGAGTCTTTTTATTCACTATCATTACACACCAGGTGAGTTCATGCCCCTTATTTTATAAACCTTCTTCTGGAGGAAGTAGCATACTGGTACTCAAACGCTATTTATGATTATTATAAGTTGTGTATGTATTTAACATAGTGCTTAATACTATGGAAAGTCCTCACACTTTCGGATCATTAATAACGGTAACTAGCGGGAAATCTTGGGTAGTACTACTGGGTCTGACGAACCCCACCCGTGAGACTGGAGGTCAAGCGGGTGCAATTTTGTCCTATACACAAAAATTCGTCACGACCTGGTAAGTCATGACGGGAGGCAACAAACGAAACACAGTCAGCTTCGATCGCGAAATCACTATTGTTAATACTTGTGAATATAGACTAGCTATCTATTTCAATACACTTCTTATGTTATACAATTGTTAATATTTATGATAAACGCAAACTCTTGAACTCACCAACCATTGTGTTGACATTTTAGTATGCTATTCTCAGGTTGTTAACTTCGTTTGCCATTAGGAGCACTGCACGGGTTCATCATGCATTCTAAGACTCTATTTTAAAGACATCTTTGTTGGTTTTTATTTATGAATGTTTAATCATTTGGGTTGGCGCGTGTTTTGCCATATTAAGCATTTATATACTTTGGGTTTGCTTTACTTACAAAACGCTTCCGCATGGTTTTAAAGTTTGAACTTTGGTTGGTCTTATTTTAAATGTGGCATATAGAGTCATTCTGAGTAACTATTGACTGTGATCCTGATTTGTTCACACGCCTCGCGGTAAAACTCTGCACGTGGATTTTGAGGGTGTGACATAAGCCGTTCATTTCTTGATCAACGGTTGTAATTTTAGAGCAATGGTCAAGTAAAGGGCACTATCTCCAGCAACACGTGTCCGCCTCCTTTTTCAATGGTTGTGGAGGTAGAACTAGATGTTTTATGTTTGGAATTGGTGATTTATGTTTCTCATGTTTCTGATTCAAAACCCTAGGTGGTTGCTACATGTTGATGATAATGATAGGAATACATCTGAAACTTTCGTTTGAGGTCTCTGACCTTCAACCCCCATCTTAATCTTTCTGATTTGTGTTTGTTGTGTTTGGAGTGCTTGGTTTATGATGTGTTGGTAAGCATCTCTAGCACGGAGTGTATTTAAAGTTTGATCTGCATGGGTCAGCCGCTGCCTTTTCTCCACCTCTTCCTTTTATACACTCTCTGCCTCCTCTTGTCAGTTGTAAAGAGTTTGGCTGTGATGGTGCCCAACGCTGCTCCGGTCCCCCTTTTCAGCTATATTACCCCCACTATGTTGTGTCCATTAAAGTGTTCTAATTTGTCGATTAAGTATTTTCCAGGAGTTTTAACTACTGCTTTTTGATCATTTATCGCCTGTTGAAGAGTTGTTTGGTTTGTGGTTACAGGTTCTCTGGTTTATCTCTGTCGTTCTTGAATTTCTTGCTGCTGAGGTATACTCCTATTCTAGGGTAGGTTTTTTTGTTCCATTTAGTTTTTTTAATAGTTAGTGTAGATGAGTAATTTGATGTTAGGAAGGTATGTACAGAGTTTAATATAATGTTCGACCTTTTATCCTTCCTTGATTTAAAAAATAACATACATACAAACCTCACTGTTCTAAATGCCTGTCATTGTTGTAATGCATAAGAAAGCATAAGAAAGTGATGTTTATTTAGGTGCAACTGTTGTACAAACGGTTCAAGTCCATCTCATAAGTGATGTCATCTTAATGTTGGGTAGGTGTATTTGAGGGGTTTGGATCTGTTTATATATACATGATTATCTTAGGTTTTTTATCATGAGAACTATTTGTATGGGCTTTTTAAATGGAGTTGTTGTATACGGATTTAACAGTATCCAAATAAAAGTAAAGAGCTACCTGGGTTCAAATATCGGCATGACTGGGTACGAGATGTTTTGGGGGACATCCTAAGAAGAGCTGGGATTTCTGCTAAGAAAGAAGCCCTTGTGAATTTCCTCACGGACCCTATGGAGGGGAGGTCTACTTTGCGACCAGCGGATCTGCTCGTCTTTGGCTGGGCTGGGGGCAAACATGCTTGTGTGGACCTCACAGGGGTTTCCCCTTTGGTTGGTTTACGGGAAAACGGTTTTGTAGCTGGTCAAGCGGCAAGAAAGGCAGAATCAAAGAAAGTGGATAAACATGCTAAAGCTTGCGCAGAGAACCAGCACGCTTTTGTTCCCTTTGCCTTTGATACATTTGGCTCCCTAGCGCCAGAAGCTATCAACTTTTTGACCAGGGTCCAACGGGTCATAGACAACCATTGCTTAACCCCGGGGAGGCAAGGATTTGTTTTTGGAAGGTTAGGATTTGCTATTCAGAAAGGAGTGGCGGCGCAGCTTGTTGCCCGTCTACCTTCTATTTTGATGTAACTTGACAAAACATTATTAATGGAAAAATTCTCAAACGTTTGATTAAAAAAAAAAATAATAATAATAATAATAATAATAAATTGTTTGGGCCAACTGTGTGGCTCTTAAATGTGTTTTTGGTGTTAGATTGCATGTATAGTTGTTTTAAAGTCAACAAAGGGTTATTTTGTTAGGTTTGTGCTTTATTGCTTGTAAGTGCTGTTGTTAGCATTTCTCGTTTTCAACTCATGATTTGGCTTGGTGATTGTTTATTGAGTGTGATGTTGCATGTTGTTTATGTGTGTCGGTTGTTGGCTGTTGTTTATAGGTTCATTATTTGTTTTATCTTTTCATTTGGCTTATATTTTGTGTGGTGAATAGAATTGTTCAGGTACATTCAAAATGTGTTATTATCAACGTGTAACCTGGTGTGCCTATCTTTCTATTTGTGTGTATTAATGCAGGTAAATTTAGAGTTGATGTTGGACTCAGGGGTTTGAACGTTTATGCTTTATGACAAAGGAATTAAATTTTTGATTGTGCTTTTGAATGTTTGGTGTTATGTTTTATAGGTGTATTCTGCGACTTTTGTTTCTTAGGAGTCAGGACATTGGAACACAAGAATTCAATTCTTGATTTGTTAAAAAAAATTCACGCAACGCCCGAACAGGTGTTCACCTAGTTATTTTAATTAACAAAGAAAAACAATCAAGTTCTTAAAAACAATTGGTCAAGGCTAAAACTCACCTCAGACTAATTCAAACGACCAACTATAAAGGATGGAGAAAAAAACATTGTTTTCAGATTCGGATCGGACGTCGAACCGTACGTCTTACTGGTTTGATGGTTGGACCGGATTTAATAACCGGATAACGTCATAATTATATATATAGTATATTATATATGTAGTTATACATATAATTTAATTTAAGTAATTTATGTGTGTACTAGCTTAAGTAAGCTCATGTATTACACGGGTTGAATAAATATAATATTAGATAAAATAAAAATTATGAATTATAAAACGATATACTAAGACATGATATGAGTGGAAATACGTATGAGTAATAACTCTAAGTAATAAAGTGATAATATGAACTTTTTATATTAATTTGTTTCTTTTAAGATAAAGTAAGCATTTTATTTCAAAAGAACATTTTTAAAAAAATTATATTTAAAAATTTTAACATTTTGTTTCAAAAGAACATTTTAATAAAAAATTATTTTTAAAAATTTTCTTACTATAACTTTCTATTTTAATTATTTTTTAATAAAAAATTTACTTTAAAAAAACTAATTTTAAAATATTACGTAAAATAGTTTGATTTTTTAGAAAAAAATATTTTTATAAAAACTATTTCTATAGATATACCATTAGTAAAAAAGTCTATTTCTTAATGTATAAAAAAATTAATTATAATGTAAAAATAAATAAATAATGTTATTAGTAATTAATGAAGTTATTTAATATGTGAGAGAGACGGTAAAAGTTTGATAAAATTAATGTGGGGTGACACGTGTCACCCACATTTACCCTTTTATTAGAGTACGAAGATGAAGATGAGGATAAATATGAAGATTTTATAGTTATATGTTCAACAAGTTAATTTATTGTTCAACACCCGACTTTTATCCATTAAAATCCAAAAAAATTAAAATCAGGTTCGGTCATCGGTTTGGAACAAACCGGCCGGTCAAAACCCTCCAAAACGAATTGATGCGAACCAGTTCGGCCACATATCCGATTCCTAGTTGGACCGGTTGGACCGACCGGTCCGATCCGATCTTCACAATATTGAAAAAAAGGGATCGGAGATTGGGAGCCCCACACGGTTATCCTTTAGAGTCAAAAAAAATATATAATTTCATTTGTCTTCAAATTTTAATGCACTTTAATTTTGTATCATTACTTATATTTAATTTTCTTCATCAAAAGTTTTGTTTTTACTGATCATTCTTTTTTTAAAACAAAGATAGTGCTAGACAAATGGAAAGATTTAACAGCTGATCACTACGTCACTCAATAGTCATTAAAGATCACAAAATACTAACAAGGGCGTCTCAACGTTTTTAGAGGCCTAAAGCGAAGATGAAATCGAAGGCTTTTTAAAACTTTATCTTTAAAAGCTCTCATGTTTTGAAGCACAAGCACTAGTTGATTCATGATTTCTAAATCAGTTAATTCAAAGCAAATACTAATTGATTCAATCATTTTATATTCTAATAAACTATAACAAGTAAAATGCTAAAACAAATAAACAATTAACAATGTGCAAATCAAATAAAAAGAAGCATATACAAAACTTAAACAAATTTAGAACAATTATCAATTAACAACTTGTCCCTAGGACAAAGAATTAAAGAAAAACAATTAGCAATACATTAAGCTATTTATCTTATTTAGGGAGAGAATCAATCAATCAGAGAACCCGTTTAGCCTAGTACTTAATCGTGAGTCAGAATCTACACTAGATGTCCAGATGAAATCGAAGTTTAAAGACTTCTTAATTGCAACGAAATCAAAGAAGCAAATCGTGACTCCACCGGATGAAATTAGAGAAGCAAATGAACGATGGGGGGGGGGGTTCTTATTTGTGATTCCAGTGAAGAAATTGAAGTTTTGAGTGGCTCGGTTCGCTTGGGGCAAGCAAAATCATAAGCGAATCATGAGTGCGCGGCTGTTCATCTTAACCATTTGGCTTTGTTCGTCTCTTCCTTTCAACTCCCCCCACTCCAACCCCCCAATCAGGAATTCACCAATAGCCTGTGTTGAAGATCTACGACCTGCCGACCTAGGTTTTCTTATTTCTTTCATTCATTCTGTTTTTTTAATTTAGTTTATTTCGGGCTTAGATCGAGAATGAGCTATACAATAAAATTTATTTTTTGGTGGTCTATTAGAATGAGTGGGCTTAAAGCTCTATATTATTTTTTTAAGCTGTTGAGACGCCCCTGAATACTAATAGTCATATTATTTGACCTTAACTCCACCAAACATACACACTTTAATATTCGAACTTTAATAAACTAGTTCAAATATACATTATTTACACTAAGAAAGTTTGATTAGACCATGTGTTATCAAAAGGTCCTGACTCCTGAGGTGTCTTCCGGTGCGACATCACTCAAACTGCGTCGTCGGCACCATTACATCTATGTTTGATTGAGGGTGCTAGGCTAGGCCCTTGGGAAGAAGTAATTTGTTGTATTTTTTATTAAATTAGTGATTATTTAATCACCAACCAATCTCTCAACCAAATTCTATAACACCCTTTTAGGCACTAGCGGATCTAGTCCGAAAAATCAGGGATATCCCAAAAAAAATATTTTATGGTACATTTATTTAATAATATTTTTTACGATACATTCATTCAAGGGTCGAAAATAACATTCAAAATGAGGTTCTTTAGTGGTATACTTAATTTTTTTTACATGGGGTCAGAAGGTTTTAAAGGTTAGTCCTCTATCGCTAATTATTAAATCATTTTGATACGGTCTGATTCGGGTCCGGATCACACAAGAAGACAAAAAAAATTAAATCAAATAACATTCAATACTAGAGGTGTAAATGAGACAAGCGAAGCCGTGAGTTACTTAGGACCGGCTCGTCAAAATCTCATATCAAACCGAGCTTAAACAAGCTCGAGCTTATACTATTTACCATTTAACATAAATATATTAAATATATTTATGTAGATATTTGTTATTATATAAAAAACTATGATAAAACTAATAAATTATAAACAAGTGATCTTAAGCCGAGCTTGACTTTGAAAAATTCCGAAATAAAAAAATCTCGAGTACTAAAATTAAACTTTTACACGAGACGAACTTGAGCCTTACGATTAACATTCTACACGAGCCGAGCCGAGCTCGAGCCGAACTCAAGCACTTTTACACGAAACGAACTCGAGCCTTACGACTATACACCCTATTTAACGGTCATGGTAACATTCAAATAATCAAGTATTCAAACAAATAATCAACTAAATAAAGTAAATAATCTAATCTAGAAATCTACTAATTTATAATCTACTAATTAATCTATCAAATAATCAGTTAATAAGATAAATAACTTAGTTATTCAAACTAGTTTTTTTATTTGTTAGTAATTTGTGTGGTCATTTCATAATAATTGGGTTTGTATCAAGATTTATTAAAAGTTGTATAAACTTCTTTTCAGGGTTTGACTTTTAATCTTATATTAATTTAGGTTTTTTAAATTTGAGAGGTATCCGAATATTTGTTT
Source organism: Flaveria ramosissima (assembly GCA_025215565.1). Taxonomy (NCBI): domain Eukaryota; kingdom Viridiplantae; phylum Streptophyta; class Magnoliopsida; order Asterales; family Asteraceae; genus Flaveria; species Flaveria ramosissima. The sequence continues at coordinate 30,939,611 of CM046044.1, read as the reverse complement.
AGGGATATCATGATACATACAACCATAAAAAAAAATACACTTCAAAACGAAAGCTCAAATGTAGTTTAGGGTTAGCCTGGGCCCTGGCTATCCTTTGGCCCCAAGCAAGTCCGCCCTATTTATAGGTATTTTGAGTAAGAAAAATTGTGTTTAGTGTTAGGCAAGTGACAACAATTCTCTTTTAACTAATCCCTAAACAAACCTTATAACACGTAGTCTTTAAAAGACAATTAAAATTGATTCATTATACACCACTTGATATACATTTGAGAAAATTATAATTTTAGTGCACAAAAGTAAGCATATAGAAGGCAATAAAAATCAAGTCATCGTACACCACTTCGCATACATTATTTTAAATTATTACGTGTATAGAAACTTATGTGTTTATACTCTACTAACATTAATGATAGCACTTTATAAATAAGATAAGGGTTTTAAATCAGAAACGGATGATTGTATTATATTTAAGAGTAAAAACATTTTGTTGTTAAAATAAAGAAATATAATAAAAATAGAAAAAAAATCACATTAGAAGTTGTTCACCACCTTAAAACATATCATATGGTGTCCTTAAATACGTAACAACTTTCTCAAAAACATAAAAAAGGCCCTAACTAAACGTGAATAAAATTATATATTTGCTTACTAGTAGCTTGAATGATACATAAATAAATTTCCCTTTTTTTGACTTTCAACATCCCTATAAATAAATCGAGCATTGAATTTATCGACAGCATGACAAACATCTAAACCCAATATATCTTTGACTTTTATAAAATAAAAAAAAATCTATATAATTTAAGTGTATACGCGTTTACCACTTTACACGTAAAAAAAACCTAGAATAACTTACATACTTAGCTGTATCCCACTCCCTCCATCGAAGAACAAAAATTAAAATTCCATCAGACGAATTTACAATTATTTTTAAGGGCAATGGGAACATTGACTTTCTTAGGGTCAAAGGCAACAGCACATTCAATCCGATTGAAGAACTTGGGTTTGACGAGTTTACCCAAAACATAGGCTCGTGATCGGACCACGAAGCTCAGCCTCAGCGGCACCGGAGCCGTTGGTATCCCCTTCGAGCTCTTCAGCCCCTGCCCGCTTCCGTATAACGGGATCTTATCCCCCTTCACCCACACCGTCACCAGTCGTTGACTCTTTCTCGACTGATAAAACTTCTTCATCTACAAATTCAAAAACATCAATTTTGAGTTTCAGTAAAGACACATTCGGATTAAAATTATCTCTTAACCATTAAAAGATTATTGGCTATGAAAACGTAATCTTTTAATAACCATTAAAATGTTATCAACCATACTTTAGAAATACATAATTGTCAAGCAAAATACTCAAGATTAGATCGTAAAAATATCAAATCGAGTCGAGCATAAACAAGACCTGAGCTCGAGCTTACACTATAGCTCGAGTACTAAATGAGCTTGAGTTGAGTTTTAGTCAGAGCCGCCTCGAGAGCCTAAAAAGCTTTTTTATTAAATAAGTTTATTTAAATATCAAATTTTACTATCATACTATTATTAGGATAAAAAAAATTAAATAATATATATTAGATTATATATAAAAAGTACGATTACCAATAAATATAAAAAAATTAATAATTTAATTATAAACGAGCTCGACTCAAGCTTGAAATATTTCTGATTATAAAACCAAATCGAGACAAGCTTGAGGCTAAACGAGCTCAAACTGAGCTAGCTCGACTCATTTACACGACCCCTAACACAATATTTAGGTTTTTAGGGTGTTGGTTTTAAGGTACTTACAGTGCCGGAACCAACTGCAATTTGCGAGAACGAAAGATCAAGCGGTGTAGACGTGACGTGAACTCCGAAGAACGTCGCTGTATTACGGAAAACGAATTTGACGGTGGAGTTCATCGACACCATATCAGTAGCAACTCCAGTGTGATCCGAACCAGCTTGAACCACAAATCTCTCAAACGTAATACTCTGAAACACAAATTCACACCCACAAACAAACCCATTAATTCAACTCTCAAACAAACGCATAATTCACTCGAATCCAGAACATACCCTCATGGTGACCTTAGGTTTTTGGGGCTTGCTAGCACCGTACAAAATCAACGCGAATACAGTGAACAACAGCACGAAACAAATCACAAACCCCAACACATAACACCGACGAGGTATCGATTTCTCCGATTCATCGTCATCAAGAAGCCCCTCTTCTTCAATCGAATTGAACTGTTTATCCCAGGGCTTCGCAAACCGCTTCATCGCGACGTCGTTCGAGGATATCTTGCCGGAGAATCGGGTGGATGAGGACTCGCGGGAGTGGCGGCCGCCGTAGGAGTGGGAGTGCGGCGGCGATGCGGTGGGGCTGAGCAACGCCGGAGTTGAGTGGTACGACAGGGCGGTGGTGTTCTTTTCGCCGTCGTGGGAGTCGCGTGAGGGGCTCTGGACGTAGTAGACGGGGCGGCGGGGTGGCGATCGCGGCGGCGATGAGGCGGTGAGGCTGGTGGCGTCGGAATCGGTCTTTGAGTGCTGCATATTGGCGTTTTGGTTTTGGGTTGCTTAGTGTGGGAGATGAAGGGGTGGAGTTATTGTAGTGGGAGAATGACGTTCTGTTTATATATTGTTGTTGTTGTTGTTGTTGTTGTTGTGTGATGTGGTGATGATGAAGGGTGTTGAAGCGAAGGTTCCTACAGCCAAAGTACAGTTGGCGAATTGTGGAAAAAGTTGGAGGTTAGGATGTATCCATTCACATGTTATCAAAATGAACTAAGCAATCGGGTTTAGTATGGAGTAAATATTTGCTTAACTAATAAAAGGTCTGAATTATTAAGAGGTATGAACAATTAAGAATTAATATATCGTTTAACTATTCAAATACAAATGTCTGACCAATTCAGATAAGAGGTCTTAACCATTCAGCATTAGACCTCTTAACCATTCAACACTAGTATAATGTTTAACCATTCAGAGGCAAATGTCTGAATTATTCAGACATTTGCTCGCGAAACAAACAGTCTGAACCATTAACTGTTGAATCATTCAGACATCTGAATCATTAAAAGGATTATTAAGAGGCTATTAAACAGCCTCTTAGACCATTACATTATTTTAAAGGATGTTATAGAGGGGTTATAAGTTATGAGCGTTAAAAGCTGTTATAATGTTTCAAATTGTCCTTACACTATCTTAAAAGATGTTATAAAGGGGTTATAAGTTATGAGCGTTTTCATCATAAATTCATAATTTCTCAAAATCTTATAATTGGGTAATGATTGATGACATTAACGAATATTAACCATTACATTACTGAGTGGGCCTTGTGTAAAATTTAAGGGTGTTTAGTTCGAAAAAAGTTTTGACAGAAATTTGAACTGTAATTGTAGTGGAATTTTGTTAAAATTGATAATGTATTTTATTGGTAAATATTTAAGTAGAATTAGAATGTGTAATGATCCTTTGACCTTGTTCAATTTGAAATATTGATTAGGTTAGGATAGATAATTTTTTAATATTCAATAGGTTAAAAAGATGAAAGATTATGCTTATTTTAAGAAACGTAGTAGATAAAAATATAAAAAGTATAAAAATTATAATTGTAATTATAATTTAATGGATGAAAACAACATAAATAATTAAATTTAAACATGGTCAACTCTCCAAGTTTTAATCAAAGTCCTCTCGCTAATTTCTTTTTCTATCAATTCCAACTTTCCTTTTTTCCTTGTTCACGTCCCTTTCGACATCGTCTACATTTCCTTGAGCTCAATATTTCCGTTTATCAGCCTTCTACGTTCACACGCTCCGTACGTGACGAACTACTTTTAGGATTTAACTAGAGGGTCATTCGATGGATAGTGAACATGATATTTTTTAATTAAAAAAATAATAATATTATACTTAAATTAAAAAAATAAAATGTTTGTTTTTATAATATAATTTTTGAAAAAGAAAGATTCAATATTTAAAAAATTTATAATCATTTAAACATGATAAAGAAGTTGGTTAACAAATATATAGTTTATTGTTTAAATAGTTTAGCTTTCAACGATTATATCATATGTTACACAAATTGTTATTACTTACACTCTTAAATTAAACAAAATTATTTTTTGTCATCATCAAATGTATTATAATATGTTATACATATGCTATATCATCTCCTTAGGGGTTAACATCCCAATTCATCACTTGATAGTGTTATCAATTTATAAAACTTCATTAAAATACTAATTATATTATTTAATTTTTTTTATTAAAAAATATTTTTTAAAAATTAAGAAATAGATCTTTTTAATGTTTATTTCTAGATAAATAAATTTTTATAAAAATAATTTTTTTCTAAACCATCATACATTTTTTATAACACAAAATATTTTAAAAATGATATTTTTAACATGTTTTGTTTTGAAACGAAATGTTTAATTTATTTTTTGTGAAAAACAAAATAAGTTTAAAAACAAATTTTTAAAAAGTTATTATCATTTTTTATTACTTATAGTATTTACTCATACATTTAAATCATATATTATTTTATAATCAATAAAATTTTATTCTATAATATACTAATCATGATTTAATTTTTGCTCACCACCTAAAAATAATTTTTTGCTTTTTGAGAATTCCTCCATGGCAGGAGCGAGTTCTGAGTTTGATTTGACAGTTGTTGCATTCGCATGGAGTCCCATGTGACACGTTGACCGAGACAAAGAACTAGCCCATTACAGGGCCGGGTACTCCTAATGTCAAAACTCAAAAAGAAAAACCAATATTGTTAACCATCTTTCTCTAAAAACCCCATTTTTAAAAAGAGTTCTACAAAATGGTCATGTCTTGTTGTCTCGAGTTCTCTGATGACTTTTTATATTATCTTGTTATTTTCTAGTCGTGTTAAACTGGTCATGTCATGTTGTCTCGTGTTATTGAATAGGTAATGTTGATTGTGCTAAACAGGTCATGGAACACGTTTATAAACAGGGATGTGTTCATGTTCACATCTAGCACTTTTGATAATTTTGTTGTGTTGTATCGCGCATGATCCAGTTAGACCTGTTTGCTAGCATTAGCATTTGGGGATTAAACGTCTTGTTGTTACGTCAAAAGCTAAGCCAAGGTATAGTTGTTGGATGTGTCAATGTCTGATCTTCCCAACCTACTCCCTAGTTTAGATCTAATTTATAACAAATTAAAAACATGTTAAAAGGTGACCCAGAGGCAGAGCTTCGATAACACCCTTTGATGTTCAAGTTTATGTATACAAAATAAACATGCAAGTAAACATATTCATAATATATATATATATATATATATATATATATATATATATATATATATATATATATATATATATATATATATATATATATATATATATATATATATATATATATATATATATATATGCAGGACCGTTAGAAAGGGTGATGCACTTTATACAACACAACACAATTGAGGAGAGTTCTTTATAACACTTAAAAGATCAAATATGGAACTGGTTAACTAAAGTAAGAGATGCTAAGAACACAAGTAAGTAAGAGACAGAACAAGATAGCAAACAACACTAGTATTTGGTTTTCAAGTGTAAGGCCCCGTTCCCGGGACGCTTACAGTTGGATCATCATCGCACATAAAACATATATTTACATTCGTATTTCATAAAACATCGCAGCGGAACATTAAAGTAATCTTTCATTTCCATGTAAATGCTTTTGCAAGTTAATACAATATTCATTACAAAACGTAGTTTGTTCGCATTACAATGCAAAAACATTAATCAAAAGAATGTCATCCAAAAAGGAGCCGAGTAGCCGCCCGTGCCATCCTCAGCAATCATTACCTGCCAACTGAAAACACATAAAAAGTCAGTGTTGCTGAGTGAGTTCTAGTTTTATAATAAAACATACTTTACTTTCATTAAAACCTTTCATTTCCTTATGCGATCATACATCATACATATACACAGATAATATCATTATTATCTTCATCATTCATTCATACTTTAACTTTTACATTCTTTTATCATTACACTTTTCCTTTCCATCAACCATAAACCTTACCCTTTTGTTCATGGTACTGGACCTAGGCCTATCATAGACCTTCTATAACGGTGCACCGCACCTCATGGCCACATCACCTAAGGTAAAGTTTAGGTGTACTATGCAATACATTTCTGTTCATGGTTCTGGACCTAAGCCTATCATAGACCTTTTATAAGGTGCACCGCACCTCATGATCACAGTACCTAAGGTATGAATATAGGTGTACCATTACCATTTGCAATACCTTTCTGTTCATGGTTCTGGACCTAGGCCTATCGTAGACCTTCTATAACGGTGCATCGCACCTCGTGGTCACAGTACCTAAGGTATGCAATAATAGTTCTATACAAATGGTCAATCACAAAGAAAGACCCCGATGTGCATACCATGCTTGCAAGACTTTCTTTAATTTCATTACTCATTAATGCATGCATTCTTACTTCATGTTCCTCTTTTCTTTATCTTTCACTTTACGTTACATAATACTTCATTTTGTTCATTAACATGACACGTAAAGCCACAAGAAAGATAAACATACATCATAATAAGGAACATAGCGTACACAGTCATCAACATCATACATACATAACATCATGCATAAACATGCAACATCCTCGTCATGCCCAACATAACCTCTAAGGCCTCTATAGTCATCGTACATGAACTTACGGGAACTTCGACGTCAATGCTTATATCTGCACTTTCCCCCGAAAGTTAGAAGTTGAACTAAGCTTTCCCTCGGGTGCAACAGCCCTATTTGGGCGTATGGACACCCTTCAGTCGCATGGCCTCCAGGCGACTGAACATCATACGATTGGACTCATGCGGATGAACATCTATGCAAATGAACACCCAATTGTGCGTATGGACCTCATGCGGATGGAACTAATGCGAATGAGCACCTATGCCACTGACCTCATGCGAATGGACTCAATGCGAATGAGTCCCATGCGATTGGAACCAATGCGACTAAGCACCTATGCAACTGGACCCTCAGTCGTATGACTCCCCATGCGACTGGACTCCCAATCGTACGAATGAAACCTTAGTCGTGCGAATGAACCCTCAATCGTGCGAATGAACCTCAATCGTGCGAATGAACCTCAATCGCACCCCAGTCGGCGGTATGGCCTCCAGTCGGTCGCCTAGCCCTAGCTGATGTAGAAAGGAGTTCATCCCGAATCCAATCGGCCATTTTCGACCTCCAAGCTCATCCAAATCCATTCTAGGCCTAAATCAACCATCCTAGACCTTAGGAATGCATACCACAACACCATACAAGCATACACAAGCCCGGAAACAAACTCCAAACGCATCACACGCAACACACCCAAATGGGTCAAACACACACATACAAAAATGGGTTTTTCATGCTTTTCAGCCCAAAATCGTTTTAAAATAAGTAAAAGTGGGGTCCTAGAACTCACACAAACGACCACAACGAGAAGAGCTTCGATTTGACTCGGTCCTCAACGATTTTTGCTCACTCGAACCAACCCGAACCAACTTTTCTTCCTCTTTTCTCCCTTTCTCTCTTCTCCTCTTTTGTTTGGCTGAAAATGAGTGTGGGGAGAGGGTTATGGCTGCCCTCCCTTTAAATACCACCACACTTGACTTTCTCTCGGTGGCGAGTTTGGTCCCTCGACTTTGGACTTTATTTCTTTTTCTTCACTCGTCGGCTTCAAAATAAATAAATAACCAGGTGTTACAAGTCCACCCCCCTTAAATAGGTTTCGTCCCCGAAACCCGTTATTCCTCGAACAAACGTGGGTAATGCTGCCTCATTTCTTCTTCAGTTTCCCACGTCTACTCGGATCCTTTCCTGTGCTTCCACTGTACACGCACAAGAGGAACCGTTTTATTCCTCGGCCTCTTCTCTTTTCGATCGATGATTGCCACTGGTTGCTCCACATAATTGAGCCGTTCGTCTACTTCGATATCTTCCAGTGGAACAATCATACCTTCATCTGCCAAACACTTCCTTAAATGAGATACATGGAATGTCAGGTGAATTCCACTTAACTCATCCGGTAACTCCAGTCGATAGGCCACCTCTCCTGCTCGAGCAATGATTCGGAGAGGGCCTATGTACCTCGGGCTCAATTTGCCCCGCTTTCGGAAACGAATGATGCCCTTCCAAGGTGAGACCTTTAACATAACCCGGTCACCCACCTGGAACTCAATCGGTCAGCGTCGTTTATCAGCATACAACTTCTGTCTATCTTTGGCTGTCTTCATGAAGTCTTTGATCTTTTCAAGCTTCTCAGTCGTAGCCTCGATCACCTCGACGCTCCCTAACTCCTTTTGACCAATATCACCCCAACAAGCGGGTGTTCTGCATCTCCTACCGTACAGCATCTCATATGGGGGCATACCAATGCTGGCATGATAACTGTTGTTGTACGAGAATTCAGCTAACGGTAGGTGGTCATCCCAACTTCCTCCAAAATCGATAACACATGCCCGAAGCATGTCCTCCAATGTTTGAATAGTCCTTTCTGACTGACCATCAGTCTGGGGATGATAACCCGTGCTAATATGTAACCTCGTCCCCATGGCGACGTGGAATTTCTTCCAGAATTTGGATGTAAACCGGGTGTCACGATCAGACACAATAGACACCGACACACCATGACGATTTACGATTTCCTTGATGAACAGATCAGCCAATCTCTCAGATGAATATGTCTCGCGGATCGGTAGAAAGTGAGCACTCTTCGTCAGACGATCAACTATCACCCATATGGCATCATACCCCTTCGGGGTACGCGGCAACTTCGTAATGAAATCCATGGTAATGTGCTCCAACTTCCATTCCGGTATATCCAAAGGTTGGATCTTCCCATACGCCTTCTGATGCTCGGCCTTCACTTGCAAGCAAGTAAGGCACTTACTCACATACTCCACTACGTCACGCTTCATACCCGGCCACCAATAATCTTTCTTCATGTCTTGGTAAATCTTTGTGGTACCGGGATGAATAGAGTATCGAGTCTTGTGAGCTTCATCCATGATCTTCACGTGTAGATCCCAAAACGAGGAATCCACACACGACTGAATCGGGTTCTAACACCGAGTGTGTTTTCACCCAATTCCGCAACCAGACCTCTCATTCTTTCAGAGTTAAGACGATCTTCTTTCAATGCCTCATCTTGAAACTCTTTGACCTGCTTCATCACATCCGAGGTCATGATCAACTAGTATGCTTTCACCCGAATCGGCTCGGGTCTGTCCTTTCGGCTAAGGGCATCCACCACCACGACACCTTTTCCCGGATGGTAATGGATCTCGCAATCATAGTCTTTTATGAGCTCCAACCATCGTCTCTGCCTCATGTTCAGATCCTTGTGCTCAAAGAAGTACTTCAAGCTCTTGTGGTCAGTGAATATGATGCACTTCGTCCAGTAAAGATAGTGCCTCCAAATTTTTAGTGCAAAGACCACAGCTGCTAGCTCCAATTCATGAGTAGGATAACTGACCTCATGAACCTTCAACTATCGGAATGCATAAGCTATAACCTTTCCCCTCTGCATCAACATGCATCCCAAGCCCGAGTAGGAAGCATCAGAATAAACCACCAGATCTTCGCTTCCATCGGGTAATGACAGACTTGGAGCCTGAGTCAACCTCGTCTTCAATTCCTTGAACGCCTTCTCTTGAGCCTGACCCCATACAAACTTCACGTCTTTTTGGGTCAACTTAGTTAGTGGAGAAGCGATCTTAGAAAAGTCTTGGATGAATCTTCTGTAGTAGCCTGCCAAACACAAGAAGCTACGAATCTCGGATGGCGTCTTTGGTGACTTCCATTGCATAACCGCCTCCACCTTTGTCGGGTCCACCATAATCCCGTCAGGATTCACCACATGACCCAAGAACTGAACTTCGCACAACCAGAACGCACACTTGGAGAACTTGGCGTACAACTTCTCCTTTCTCAACATCTCTAGAACTTCCCGAATGTGACCGGCATGCTCTGTCTCGCTCCTCAAGTAAATCGGGATATCATCAATAAACACGATCACTGATTTATCCAACATCGACCGACACACTCGATTCATTAGATCCATAAAAGCAGCTGGCGCATTGATCAAACCAAAAGACATGACAAGGAACTCGTAGTGACCATATCGCGTGTAGAAAGCTGTTTTAGGGATATCTTGCTCCTTCACCTTCAACTTATGGTAGCCCGATCGAAGATCGATCCTTGAAAACCAACTGGCACCTTGAAGCTGATCAAACAAATCATCGATTCTCTGTAAGGGGTATCGGTTCTTTATCATCAACTTATTCAGCTCACGGTAGTCAATGCACATCCTCATACTACCATCTTTCTTCTTCACAAACAGGACCGGAGCACCCCAAGGAGAGATACTTGGTCTAATGAACCCCTTATCAAGCCGTTCTTGCAACTGCTCCATCAACTCTTTCATCTCTGTCGGAGCCAGCCTATACGGTGCCTTGGCAACAGGTTGGGCACCCAAAATCAGATCAATCTGAAACTCGATCTCTCTGTCAGGTGGCACTCCTGATAAGTCTTCTGGGAACACGTCTGGAAAGTCACACACAACCGGTACATCGGCTAGTGTGGTGTTGGCGTATCCACATCCTTTACGTAGGCCAAGTAGGCACTACATTCACGCCTCATACACTTTCCCGCCACCGCCATCGAAATTACTTTCGGAATTGTCATGACCCGATCACCATAAACCGTCACCGAACTCCCGTCAGGCGCTGACAGCTGAATCATCTTCTTGCGACACACAATGTTCGCCTTGTAGTCCGCTAACCAATCCATCCCAAGAACCAAATCGAAACCACCTAAGGTCATCATAAACGGTCTAACAGGAAACTTATGACCCTCTAGCTCCACATCACAGTTCTCTATCATCTCAGAAATCCTGGTAGACTTACCTATGGCAGTTTTTACATCAAAGGGCGCTTCAACACGTCTACTACTAACATGCAGCTTAGCACAGAAAGCAGCAGAAATAAAACTTTTACTAGCACCAGAATCAAATAACACAAAAGCTAAAGTTTGGTTCACTAGAAACGTACCGGACACAACGTCAGGGTCCGTCCTAGCCTCCTCCTACGTTATGGTGAATGCCCTAGCACTCGCCCTTGATCATTATTCCCCGTCTTCTTCACCCCGGAACTCTCAGCCCTCGGCTTCTTACAATCCCTACTCACGTGGCCCTCCATGCCACAGTTAAAGCACCGGACCGTACGACAGTCCTTGGCTATATGCCCCGGCTTCCGACATTTGAAGCACACATTCAACCCCAGCCTACATTCCCCGCTATGTTCTCTCCCACACCTACCACACTTCTTTATACTAGCACCCGATGTGACCACATGGCGGTCGTCCACCTATGCCTTCTTGTTACCCGTCGAGGCATCACCCCGACCAAACCTTTTCCCATGCAAGTTCCAATCACCACCACCCTTCTTGCTACCTCCAGTCACCACCACCGTTCTCTCATCATACAGTCTCCCCGCCAAGTCCACCGCCAAGCTAAACGTGCTCGGGTGGGCAGCGATCATGTGCCTGCGAATATCCGCTGGCAAACCCTGAATGTGTCTTTTAATCTTCCGTGACAAAGATGTCACTTGGTCTGGCACCAGGCGCGCCATCTCATTGAACTTGGTAGTATACTGCTGATGTGTCATGGTCCCCGCCTCCAGATGCAGGAACTCTCTCTCAACTTTATCCATTTCTCTATGAGAACAGAACTCCTCAATCACCAACTTCTTCAGTTCGGGCCATCTCATTCTCCCGATTGCCCTATTACCCTATGCTCGGACAATATTGTCCCACCAGCATAAAGCTGAGTCCACGAACGAATGAGTGGCAAACTTCACTTTCTGATCTTCCCGGCACTCGCTGATGTCAAGAACAGCCTCCATCTATCTCACCCATCGGTGAGCAGCAACAACAGTGCCATTACCGTCAAAAGTAGGGGGCTTGCATCTCATAAACGCCCCATAGTTACAGCCTCGTGCCACCTATTGCACAGGCTCATCTTCCTCTTCATCATCTTCATTATCAGAGAAAATTGTTTCAGGCTCCAGTTGCTGTCGTCCCCCCGAGGCCCTGTTTCTCTCCTTTCTTTCTCCTTCTTTCACTGCCTTGATAACTCTGGTCACCACAGATGGTAAGATTGTCTGCATGACCTGATGCACTTCTTCAACAACAGCCTCCTTTACTGAGGCCCTCAAGTTAGCACTCTCATCCCCAGCCTCTGGATGAAGGGTCTCAGGTTCTTCAGGAACCACCTTTTCAACTCTAGGCCTTCCTCTTTTGGTTCGCGGCTCTGCATCAGGCCCACCACGACCTCCACCCCTAGAAGCTTTAGAAGATCTACCACCGGCCATTCTATCACACTGAAAGATTCAAACACCAACACGGTCATTCAAGGAAACAACTCAGTTTATGTCAAGTATAGTAAGTCCCTAATTACAGTGGCCAGTTGTGATTACCCACTTACTTTACTCTTCATACTCCGAGCATTACCAATCCTGACTACATCAGTATTTAAATCTACATACAACATATAAACCACATAACATGCACACATAATACTGGTTATCATTAAGAAAATACCTGATGGCACGCAGCTACTCAGATTGGCATCCCATTCCCATTCCGTCTCATTCTCAATTTAAGTTAAGGTTTATTTTGAAAATTTACCCATTTCACTTAAACTTTGGCTCTGATACCAACTTGTAAGGCCTCGTTCCCGGGACGCTTACAGTTGGATCATCATCGCACATAAAACATATATTTACATTTGTATTTCATAAAACATCGCAGCGGAACATTAAAATAATCTTTCATTTCCATGTAAATGCTTTTGCAAGTTAATACAACATTCATTACAAAACGCAGTTTGTTCGCATTACAATGCAAAAACATTAATCAAAAGAATGCCATCCAAAAAGGAGCTGAGTAGCCGCCTGTGCCATCCTCAACAATCATTACCTGCCAACCGGAAACACATAAAAAGTCAATGTTGCTGAGTGAGTTCTAGTTTTATAATAAAACATACTTTACTTTCATTAAAACCTTTCATTTCCTTATGCGATCATACATCATACATATACACAGATAATATCATTATTATCTTCATCATTCATTCATACTTTAACTTTTACATTCTTTTATCATTACACTTTTCCTTTCCATCAACCATAAACCTTACCCTTCTGTTCATGGTACTGGACCTAGGCCTATCATAGACCTTCTATAACGGTGCACCGCACCTCATGGCCACAACACCTAAGGTAAAGTTTAGGTGTACTATGCAATACCTTTCTGTTCATGGTTTTGGACCTAGGCCTATCATAGACCTTCTATAATGGTGCACCGCACCTCATGGTCACAGTACCTAAGGTATGAATATAGGTGTACCATTGCCATATGCAATACCTTTTTGTTCATGGTTCTGGACCTAGGCCTATCGTAGACCTTCTATAACGATGCATCGCACCTCGTGGTCACAGTACCTAAGGTATGCTGCAATAGTTCTATACAAATGGTCAATCACAAAGAAAGACCCCGATGTGCATACCATGCTTGCAAGACTTTCTTTACTTTCATTACTCATTAATGCATGCAATCTTACTTCATGTTCCTCTTTTCTTTATCTTTCACTTTACGTTACATAATACTTCATTTTGTTCATTAACATGACACGTAAAGCCACAAGAAAGATAAACATACATCATAACAAGGAACATAGCGTACACAGTCATCAACATCATACAGGGTAACATCATACATACATAACATCATGCATAAACATGCAACATCCTCGTCATGCCCAACATAACCTCTAAGGCCTCTATAGTCATCGTACATGAACTTACGGGAACTTCTACGTCAATGCTTACATCTGCACTTTCCCCCGAAAGTTAGAAGTTGAACTAAGCTTCTCCTCGGGTGCAACAGCCCTATTTGGGCGTATGGACACCCTTCAGTCGCATGGCCTCCAGGCGACTGAGCATCATGCGATTGGACTCATGCGGATGAACATCTATGCGAATGAACACCCAGTCGTGCGTATGGACCTCATGCGGATGGAATTAATGCGAATGAGCACCTTTGCGACTGACCTCATGCGAATGGACTCAATGCGAATGAGTCCCATGCGATTGGAACCAATGCGACTAAGCACCTATGTGACTGGACCCTCAGTCGTATGACTCCCTATGCGATTGGACTCCCAATCGTACGAATGAAACCTTAGTCGTGCGAATGAACCCTCAATCATGCGAATGAACCTCAATCGTGCGAATGAACCTCAATCGCAACCTAGTCGGCCGTATGGCCTCCAGTCGGTCGCCTAGCCCTAGCTGATGCAGAAAGGAGTTCATCCCAAACCCAATCAGCCATTTTCGACCTCCAAGCTCATCCAAACCCATTCTAAGCCTAAATCAACCATTCTAGGCCTTAGGAATGCATGCCACAACACCATACAAGCACACACAAGCCCAGAAACAAACTCCAAACGCATCACACGCAACACAACCAAATGGGTCAAACACACACACATACAAAAATGGTTTTTTCATGCTTTCCAGCCCCAAAATCATTTGAAAATAAGTAAAAGTGGGGTCCTAGAACTCACACAAACGACCACAACGAGAAGAGCTTCGATTTGACTCGCTCCTCAATGATTTTTGCTCACTCGAACCAACCCGAACCAACTTTTCTTCCATTTCTCTCTTCTCCTCTTTTGTTTGGTTGAAGGAGAGGGTTATGGCTGCCCTCTATCTTTAAATACCACCATAGTCGACTTTCTTACGGTGGCGAGTTTGGTCCCTCGACTTTGGAGTTTATTTCTTTTTCTTCACTCATCGGCTTCAAAATAAATAAATAACCGGGTGTTGCATCAAGAATGTTGTATATTGCTTCTCAAGTTCTATTACAAAGTGTTACAAAACATGATAGAAAGTTACAAGTACTTGAGATACATATACTACATCCTACAACCGGCCATACTATAAAAGCCAGCTGGATACTTAAGACTAGACAACAAAATCAAATATAGAGTCAAAAGGCAGATTGCCTTTTGACTTGTGACTATGACATGCCATAGCTCACATCCTAATATATTACAAAAAGGATAAAGTACATAAAGTAGAAAGCTCAGACTCAAGACCTCAATGTACAGTTTACCAAAAGCATGGACCTTTTCACCAACTTGTGAAAGTTGGTGAACCAATCAGAGTTGCAGCGAAAAGGTGGTCCAGCTTTATGGAAAAGTACATCAGATAATAGCATGCACATAAAAGTCTTCGGAAGAAATCTGTCTTCATAAACTGGCTTCGGAAGACTTTGTCTTTGAAGCTTCGGAAGACTTCATATTTGGCTTCGGAAGATATTGGTCTTGGCTTCGGAAGATTTTACACTTAGAATATTTCTCATGTAAGATGTAAAACTTCCGAAGCATTTCTACTTCAGTACTTTAGTGCATGCATGCAGAGAGACTTTGGATGCTTTGAATGTTTTGACTGCATCAGACTTATTGGAATCCTTACAAACTCCCCTAGGCTGATGGTACCAAAACATTTGAAAATCTTCATCAGTTGACAGTCCTCATCATGATGATGACCATACCCTTGTTCATTAGATGGTCAGGATCACTCAGACTTTTATAGTATCTTCTCATCTCAAAGAGATCATGCAGAGGTAGGTTGAATAGATCTTGCCATGTGTATTCATTCACACCACCTTGATCTCTGATCACATGCCATCTTTCTGGATTAGTTGTGAAGGTTCAGGATAAGATGGGTCTCTCAAAAGCAAGAGCAGCCACTTGAATTGGAGTTGATTGGGCTGCCTCTTCATGCACTTCCTCAGGTTGATCTGATTCACCCTGAGGTATGGAGGTGGATGGTTTAGACTTCTTCTTCTTCTTTGACTGTGGTTTAGAAGCCATCTTCTTTCTCCTCTTTGATGACTTTAACTGAAAAGACTGGTCTGCAGCACCTTGTTAATCAGTTTTGTCTTGCTCAGATGGGTGTTCCTCCCTCATAGTTTCAGAAGGAGGGGGAGTTTGACCCGGCTGTGGATCAGAAGATGAAGCTTGCTAAGGCTCAGTAGGAGGTTCAGGTTGTGTTGTCTTAGGTTGTTCAACCTTGACCTCCACTTCAGGAAGAACTTCACTTGGAGGGGAGTGTAAGTCAAGTAACTCTCCTCTTTTGATCTTCTGCTTGATTACCCTGATGTTCTCATCCATTGTAGATAGAGACATAGGGCCAAGTCTCCTTCTGGAGAATCCATACAGCCTCAAGAAGCTCATCATCCTTTGTTTGTCAGCAGACTTCTTCATGCTCTTTTGGATGATGGCTCTTGACCTTGCAGCATCTTCCCTCATCTTTCTCTTAGTTGCCTTTTGTTCTTTAAGTACTTCAAGCTCAAGCTGTTTGAGATACTCAAACTCTATGTACTCAAAGGACAAGGGAAGAAGTGCAGATGCCTGGTATAGGCCTGTGGCACTCAGGTAGTTGATCATATTGATCCTATCAGTCTCTTTGTCTACCTGAGGTTCTTGTGGAGCCACAGCCTCTTGTGCAGGACTTTCTTGAACTGGGGAGAGAGTGGGAATATGCTTGTACAATCTCTTTTGTCTCTTCTCCTCTTTGATTTGGAGAATTAACTTTGCATCCTCTGCTTCCTTCCTCTCTCTTGACAATTCCATGTCAGCCAGTTCATTAAGCTCCTCTAAGGGGAGAGATATAATCTCATCAATGTCATAGTTCCTGGTTTGCAGGTAAGTAATCCTGACTGCCCTCAACTTATCATCTTGAGTGTTTGGTCTGGGGGCAGCCCTGATTGCAGCTTCCATGAATCCTGCAGACCCATAGGAACTTTCTCCCCTTAGCTTCCTCTTCCTCTCTCTCTCTCTCCTTCTCCTCAATCTCCTCAGAAGTCATTTTCCTTTTCCCTTTGTCACTCACAAACCTTTGTGACTCAGGGTGGAGAGAGATTTGGCCTTCATTGCTTGGTGTAGCCTCCAAGCTCTGGCCAGAGAGAGGTTGTGATACACCTTCACTAGCAGGTGCTTCACTGAGGGAATGAATTGCTGGAGTAGTTGTAGGTGTGACAGGGCTCTCAGGCTCTACCACTGGGCCTTCAGTCAAGGTTTCCTCTTCGAAGCTAATCTCAGGGTCTGCCTCAACATCCAGTTGACCAATAGTATCACCTAATTGCCTTTGTCTCCTTCTTAGACTGAACTCTTCAGTAATTCTTTCCTGAATCCTTTGTGCCAGCCTGTCAGCTTGTCTAGATTGGCTTGGATTGACAAGTGGCATGTTGATCAGGTCAAGACCTTCATAGTAGTTCAAGGTCTGAAAATTGAAGACTTCTTGCTGCCCTTGAACTCTTTGAAGAATCAGGGCTCTTCTGTTTGAATCATACATCCACCCTATGATGTAGTTGGAAGCTCCTTGAGGTGGAGATGACACTGCACTTGGTATACCTTCCTTAAAAAGACTTTGAATGAAGGAGTCTATAGACAGTTGCAAGTGAGGATGGTGAGTCCTCAATGTCCATGCTTTGTGAAGAACTCCCAGGTTCTGTGTCTGTGATGATTTTCTCCCTTTTTTTGGTAGCATCATCCACTTGCATAGATGAGCTAGAGGTTAGATCAATCACATTTACAAGTTCTTGTGTTCCTGTTTGAGCTCTTCTTAAAGGTCTCCCAGCTAGATTCCTTAAGATAAGATATCTCAAGTTGCTGATCATTGACCCTGCTTTGCAAGGTAGTCACCTGAGATTCAAGATGACTAACCTTGGAGACTAGGTAGGTGCATGTTTTTGATAGTTTTTGCACCTTTAGCCTCAGATTCCCCTCATCTTTAGCAGAAGAATCATGGGGGGATGAGAGAATTGGACTAAAGTCCTCTCTCTCACCACAAGCATGAAGTTCTTGGCTGCTAGTTTTCCTTTGCTCAGTGACAACTTCAGTTGAAGTGTCAATGGGCTGAGTTGTCATGGTTGAGGTCTGAATGATGTAATCACTTGCTAAAGTGAAAGCCTCTTCCATATGGATATTCTGAACAAGTTCAAAAGTATCCACCTCAGTAATAGGTGACTGATGTGGGCTAGACATAGGTGACTCAGGAGCACTCATCCCTTTTTGAGTGGGGAAGGAGTAGAGAGACTCATGGTACTCACTGAAACCTAAATCTTCATCAGTATAGAAGTCAAGGTTGGGGATTGGGTGATTTAAGTCTAGAGGCTGGGGATGGTAACTGTCCCCTGAGAGTTGTTTACCTGAGTGTTGAGACTCAGAGTGAAGGCTTAAGGCAGTTGGGCTTGTGAGCTTATCAGGCTGAGCATAAGGAACCTCAGCACTGATCTTTGAAGAAAATGGAGTGGTTTGCTCCTCAGGAGAAGTGGGAGCTCTAGTATCCACGTCCTCTTATATGGGTAAGTGTATGGGGGCCTGTATAGACTCAATAGCTTGAGCAGGGCTTCGTTTGGATTTTCTTGTGTAAGTGTGGGTGATTTGAGGTCTTTTTGGTGGTTAAGAGGTAGAAGGTGTGGGCTCAACACTAGCTTGTGTTGCTAGGTTGTCACCTTGAGCAATGAGCTCTAACATTTTTAGGACAATGGCTGTTTCTGCCCCTGAGAAACCAACAGCTGGCTTCTTTAAGATTTTACAGATGTCGGGCTTCATCTGTCCCAATTTAAGAATATTACCTGTTTCCCTCAACTGTGAGCCCAGTTCACAGTTGAGAATGTATTGAACATATCTAGGAAACATGTAATACTCTAAGGTGTCCAAGTTAGCAAGTAAATTTGTGTAAACAAACTAAGAGTACCTGAACTTGACCCCCTGAACCATTCCATGTACTATGAAGGAGAGATCCTCAGGAATCTGGTCCCATCCTCCATGCTTGTTGGACAAGCTGTGGATAACCACATGAAGCAGGTATTTCCACTAAGATGAAACCTTCCCTTTCCTGAAGGTCTTTACAGAGAAATCTCCCTCATAGCCCATCTGCTCAAAGGAATGATTTACAGCCTCCTTTGGGAAGAACAACTCACCTTCTTCATCATCCAGCTGAAGATGATTGTTGATGATGGCCGGAGTGATAAAGATTGTTCTCCCCTGCACTGTGGCAGACAGTGCCTTCTCCCCATCCATAATGACCTCTTGGCAGGTTTTCCAAAATTCAAGCAAGTGATCCTCATAAAGAGTAGGATCAATGGTAAGGGAGGTGAAGTAGTTAGACAGAGCCAGAAATCGACAAACCTCTAAGAAACTATCATCTTTCTCAGAGTTCAACAGAGCAACCTGGTTGTGTTGCCTGTGAAGTTGCATGGAGAAATTAGGGTTGTTTCGGAGATTTAGATTTGCCCTTTTGAGAAGCTTAAGGGTGAAGGAAGATGAAGAACAAAGGCGGTTTGGGAGAATTTAGAAGTTTAGGTTAGAGAAATAGTGCAAATGAAGAAGATAGTGAAAGAGGGGGGAACCGTTGGGTTTATATGTGAAAAGGATCTGAGACAAAGTTAATGAAAGAGGATAAACTTTGAAATCCAGAAGTCGGTCCCACCTCTGAAAAGGTAGTTTTCTTTTGCCCAAAAAGTAGTTTTCTTGGAAGTCGAGAAATCTTCCGAAGGTTATTTTGCTTCGGAAGTTCTTGACTTCGGAAGATATTCAAAGATTTTTTGAGAATTTTGCTTCGGAAGATATTTAGATGTCAGAGTATTTATTCTATGAAGAATAAAAACTTCCGAAGGAAAATTGCTTTCGGAAGAAAATTTGTTCTTATAAAACATACAAGTATTTAAGTTGATTTTAAGCTTCGGAAGATATTTCAGAAATTTCTTCCGAAGGTAAAACTACTTAAGTAGATATTTGTTTGCTAAGGCATAAATTTTCTTCCGAAGGTAATTTTAAATCTTTCGAAGGATAAAGAGATCAAGATTTTCAAAAATCTAAGGAATGTCTTTTAAAAAGATTTTACTTCCAAAGAGAACAAGGGCTTATGAAGGTGATAAAATAGACAACTTAGGACACACAGGTTTTAGAAATAATATGATTAAGTTTTAAGAAAAACTACTCAAAGTTAATCATCCCAATAGCTGATACAAGATATTTGAATCTTTGTTCATCAAAAGCTTTGGTGAACAGATCAACATATTGTTCATTTGTGTTAACCTTGACTAGTTTGATTAATCCCTTTCCAAAGTTATCTCTAATCAAATGATACCTGATATCGATGTTGTGATACACCTTCACTAGCAGGTGCTTCACTGAGGGAATGAATTGCTGGAGTAGATGTAGGTGTGGCAGGGCTCTCAGGCTCTACCACTGGGCCTTCAGTCAAGGTTTCCTCTTCGAAGCTAATCTCAGGGTCTGCCTCAACATCCAGTTCACCAATAGTATCACCTAATTGCCTTTGTCTCTTTCTTAGACTGAACTATTCAGTAATTCTGTCCTGAATCCTTTGTGCCAACCTGTCAGCTTGTCTAGATTGGCTTGGATTGACAAGTGGCATGTTGATCAGGTCAAGACCATCATAGTAGTTCAAGGTCTGAAAATTGAAGACTTTTTGCTGCCCTTGAACTCTTTGAAGAATTAGGGCTCTTTTGTTTGAATCATACATCCACCCTATGATGTAGTTGGAAGCTCCTTGAGGTGGAGATGACACTGCCCTTGGTATACCTTCCTTAAAAAGACTCTGAATGAAGGAGTCCGTAGACAGTTGCAAGTGAGGATGGTGAGTCCTCAATGTCCATGCTTTGTGAAGAACTCCCAGGTTCTGTGTCTGTGATGATTTTCTCCCTCTTTTTGGTAGCATCATCCACTTGCATAGATGAGCTAGAGGTTAGATCAATCACATTTACAAGTTCTTGTGTTCCTGTTTGAGCTCTTCTTAAAGGTCTCCCAGCTAGATTCCTTAAGATAAGATATCTCAAGTTGCTGATCATTGACCCTGCTTTGCAAGGTAGTCACCTGAGATTCAAGATGACTAACCTTGGAGACTAGGTAGGTGCATGTTTTTGATAGTTTTTGCACCTTTAGCCTCAGATTCCCCTCATCTTTAGCAGAAGAATCATGGGGGGATGAGAGAATTGGACTAAAGTCCTCTCTCTCACCACAAGCATGAAGTTCTTGGCTGCTAGTTTTCCTTTGCTCAGTGACAACTTCAGTTGAAGTGTCAATGGGCTGAGTTGTCATGGTTGAGGTCTGAATGATGTAATCACTTGCTAAAGTGAAAGCCTCTTCCATATGGATATTCTGAACAAGTTCAAAAGTATCCACCTCAGTAATAGGTGACTGATGTGGGCTAGACATAGGTGACTCAGGAGCACTCATCCCTTTTTGAGTGGGGAAGGAGTAGAGAGACTCATGGTACTCACTGAAACCTAAATCTTCATCAGTATAGAAGTCAAGGTTGGGGATTGGGTGATTTAAGTCTAGAGGCTGGGGATGGTAACTGTCCCCTGAGAGTTGTTTACCTGAGTGTTGAGACTCAGAGTGAAGGCTTAAGGCAGTTGGGCTTGTGAGCTTATCAGGCTGAGCATAAGGAACCTCAGCACTGATCTTTGAAGAAAATGGAGTGGTTTGCTCCTCAGGAGAAGTGGGAGCTCTAGTATCCACGTCCTCTTATATGGGTAAGTGTATGGGGGCCTGTATAGACTCAATAGCTTGAGCAGGGCTTCGTTTGGATTTTCTTGTGTAAGTGTGGGTGATTTGAGGTCTTTTTGGTGGTTAAGAGGTAGAAGGTGTGGGCTCAACACTAGCTTGTGTTGCTAGGTTGTCACCTTGAGCAATGAGCTCTAACATTTTTAGGACAATGGCTGTTTCTGCCCCTGAGAAACCAACAGCTGGCTTCTTTAAGATTTTACAGATGTCGGGCTTCATCTGTCCCAATTTAAGAATATTACCTGTTTCCCTCAACTGTGAGCCCAGTTCACAGTTGAGAATGTATTGAACATATCTAGGAAACATGTAATACTCTAAGGTGTCCAAGTTAGCAAGTAAATTTGTGTAAACAAACTAAGAGTACCTGAACTTGACCCCCTGAACCATTCCATGTACTATGAAGGAGAGATCCTCAGGAATCTGGTCCCATCCTCCATGCTTGTTGGACAAGCTGTGGATAACCACATGAAGCAGGTATTTCCACTAAGATGAAACCTTCCCTTTCCTGAAGGTCTTTACAGAGAAATCTTCCTCATAGTCCATCTGCTCAAAGGAATGATTTATAGCCTCCTTTAGGAAGAACAACTCACCTTCTTCATCATCCAGCGGAAGATGATTGTTGATGATGGCCGGAGTGATAAAGATTGTTCTCCCCTGCACTGCGGCAGACAGTGCCTTCTCCCCATCCATAATGACCTCTTGGCAGGTTTTCCAAAATTCAAGCAAGTGATCCTCATAAAGAGTAGGATCAATTGTAAGGGAGGTGAAGAAGTTAGACAGAACCAGAAACCGACAAACCTCTGAGAAACTATCATCTTTCTCAGAGTTCAACAGAGCAACCTGGTTGTGTTGCCTATGAAGTTGCATGGAGAAATTAGGGTTGTTTCGGAGATTTAGATTTGCCCTTTTGAGAAACTTAAGGGTGAAGGAAGATGAAGAACAAATGCGGTTTGGGAGAATTTATAAGTTTAGGTTAGAGAAATAGTGCAAATGAAGAAGATAGTGAAAGAGGGGGGAACCGTTGGGTTTATATGTGAAAAGGATCTGAGACAAAGTTAATGAAAAAGGATAAACTTTGAAATCCAGAAGTAGGTCCCACCTCTGAAAAGGTAGTTTTCTTTTGCCCAAAAGTAGTTTCCTTGGAAGTCGAGAAATCTTCCGAAGGTTATTTTGCTTCGGAAGTTCTTGACTTCGGAAGATATTCAAAGATTTTTTGAGAATTTTGCTTCGGAAGATATTTAGATGTAAGAGTATTTATTCTATGAAGAATAAAAACTTCCAAAGGAAAATTGCTTTCGGAAGAAAATTTGTTCTTATAAAACATACAAGTATTTAAGTTGCTTTTAAGCTTCAGAAGATATTTCAGAAATTTCTTCCGAAGGTAAAACTACTTAAGTAGATATTTGTTTGCTAAGGCATAAATTTTCTTCCGAAGGTAATTTTAAATCTTTCGAAGGATAAAGAGATCAAGATTTTCAAAAATCTAAGGAATGTCTTTTAAAAAGATTTTACTTCCAAAGAGAACAAGGGCTTATGAAGGTGATAAAATAGACAACTTAGGACACACAGGTTTTAGAAATAATATGATTAAGTTTTAAGAAAAGCTACTCAAAGTTAATCATCCCAATAGCTGATACAAGATATTTGAATCTTTGTTCATCAAAAGCTTTGGTGAACAGATCAACATATTGTTCATTTGTGTTAACCTTGACTAGTTTGATTAATCCCTTTTCAAAGTTATCTCTAATCAAATGATACCTGATATTGATGTGCTTTGTCCTTGAGTGCTGCACAGGATTTTCTGTGATTTAGATAGCATTGTTGTTGTCTATGTGAATGAGAGTCTCTTTGAATTTGAATCCATAGTCCAACATCTGATTTTGAATCCAAAGCACTTGAGCACAGCAGGTTGCAACAACAATGTATTCAGCCTCAGCCGTTGATGCAGATACACAGGATTGTTTCTTACATTGCCAAGAGACTATCCTTCCACCAAGAAATTGACATCCCCCTGATGTAGACTTTGTAGTCATGTTGCAGCCACCATAGTCACTATCTGTATAGGCATACAGATTGAAGTCAGAGTTCTTTGGATACCAAAGGCCAAGGGATGGGACACCTTTGAGATATCTTAGAATTCTTTTGACAGTGATTAGGTGAGACATCTTGGGGTTGGCTTGATATCTTGCACAGATACATGTAGCAAACATGATATCAGGCCTGCTAGCTGTGAGGTACATAAGAGACCCAATCATTGCCCTGAAGAGATGCTCATCAACACACTCCCCCTCAAGATCAGGTCCAAGGGAGTGGTTTCTAGCTATGGATGTCTTAGCAACCTTACAATCAGTCATGTTGAATCTTTTAAGTATGTCTTGAACATACTTTGACTGACTTATGAAAATGTCATTGTCAACTTGCTTCACTTGAATTCCTAGAAAGAAATTGAGTTCCCCCATGGCACTCATTTCAAACCTGTCTTTCATCAGCTTTTCAAAGTCTTTGTAGAGCTTTGAATTAGTTGACCTAAAGATAATGTCATCCACATATACTTGAACTAGCAGAATGTCATTTCCTGTTCCTTTGATGAAGAGAGTTCCATCAATAGTACCCCTCTTGTAGCCATGCTGACAAAGATACTGTGATAGAGTCTCATACCACTTCCTTGGTGCTTGGTGCAGCCCATAAAGAGCCTTATCAAGCTTGCAGACATAATCAGGATGATCAGGATCTGCAAACCCAGGTGGTTGTTTGACATACACCTCTTCATCAATCACCCATAAAGAAAAGCACACTTGACATCAAGCTGGTAAACCTTGAAGTTCTTGGATGCAGCAAAAGCTAGGAATATCCTGACAGTTTCAAGTCTTGCTACAGGAGCAAAGACATCTGTGTAGTCAATTCCTTCTTCTTGAGTATATCCTTGAACAACCAGTCTGGCCTTGTTCTTGATGACAAGTCCTCTATCGTCCTTCTTATTTCTGAACACCCATTTGGTTCCTATAGTAGTCTTCCCATGAGGAAGAGGACATAGGTTCCAAACCTTCTGCCTTTTGAATTGAAGTAGCTCCTCCTGCGTAGCTTCAACCCAACTTCCATCTTTTAGAGCCTCATCAATTTTCTTTGGCTCTGTCTGAGACAAGAAACAAGAGTGGAGACAAACATTTGCATCATGGGTTTGTCCTCTTGTTCTTACCCCTATATCAACATCTCCAATGATGTTTGTGGAAGGGTGAGATTTGTGGATCCTTAGCTGAGGGATCACAACAAGTTGCTTAGACAGATCTATATTAGAGAAATTCAGATCTGGGAATGGGAATTCACCCTCCACATTAGCACACTTATCAAGATTAACTTGATCCAATGAGTGTGTGACATCATCGATGTTGTCATCAATGGAGTGGTTATCAGCATCAAGAAATTCCTGATCACTGTCACCACCATCATGTTCTCCAACATTTGAAGCTTCTTCCTTTGAGTTGTGTGCCTCTAAGCTGGAATTTGAAGGCACATCAGAAGCATCAGCAGGATTTGTCATTGATGTGCTGGTAGAAACATCATTTGCAGGATTTGTTACCACTGGAGCTGAAGATGTGTAGCTTGAAGGTCTTCTTAGCTCAAATCTTGGATCAGGATCACCTGTAGGTAATATATCTGTAGACCCTGAAACATGCTCACAAGATTTGTTAAAACAGTTGGTAACTAAATCAAGATCAAATAGCCAATCAGGACCAGAACCTTTCACACTGGGAGTGTGCTCATTGAAAGTCCCATTGGTTGACTCTTCAACTATTCTAGTACTGAGATTGTATACTCTATAAGCCTTAGCTTGGGAAGAGTATCCAATAAAGTGTCCATCATCTGATTTCTCAGCAAACTTGGCAATTTGATCTTTGGTATTCAAGATGGTGCAAGGACATCCAAATGACCTGAGAAAACCAATGAAAGGTTTCCTCTTGTGCCAAAGTTCATAAGGAGTCTTACCATGAGTCTTAACCACTAAAACTCTGTTTTGCACATAGCAGGCAGTGTTGACTGCCTCTGCCCAGAAGATGATGGGCAGTTTAGAGTCAGAAAACATAGTTCTCGCAGTTTTAGTAAGTGTCTTGTTTCTCCTCTCAGCAACACCATTTTGCTCTGGAGTCCTGGGAGCACTATATTGTCTTGTAATACCCTTTTTATCACAAAATGTATCAAGGATTTGGTTCTTGAATTCAGTTCCTTGATCACATCTTATGGTCTTGACCTTGTGATCACATTGATTCTCAATCTTTAGGATGAAATTCTTCAGAATCTCAGGAGTCTCATCCTTAGTTCTAAGAAAGAAGACCCAAGTGAATCTTGTAAAGTCATCTGTGATCATTAAACAGTAAGAGGTCCTTTCTAGACTCATTACACTGATGGGGCCAAAGAGATCCATATGTAACAAGTGTAGGGGAGTAGTGATGGAGTTTCTTTCCTTTGTCTTGTGAGATACTTTGTGTTGCTTCCCTTTCAGGCATGCCACACAATGATCATCACTTGTAAACTCTTTCTTTGGCATTCCAGTTACCAAATCATTCTTAATAAGTTTATTCATGTTCTTAAAGTTTACATGGCACATTCTTTTATGCCAGAGGAAAGACTCATCACTATTTGCTTTAGATAGAAAGCATGAAACTTCTCCTGAGGGAGATGTTTCTTGCAAATCCATTCTGTAATGTAACCTCCAGCATCTCCTCCAAAAGCAACTGGTTCTCCATCAATTCTTTCAAACCCTTGGAGTAGTGACATATTGCCTGTCATGTGCCTGGAACAGCCACTATCAATGATCCATACATTTTTGTTTGTCTTGAGCTGTTCCTGCACAAAAGAAATGGTTAGTTACATTTGGAAACCCAAGCCTCATTGGTCTTGGGCTCATCAAAAGAAGTTGAAGACAATGCAACAGTAATTGATCCTATAGTCATGCTGGAGGGATCATTTGCTGAAGTTGATGAAGAACTTTCAACCACTTGGTCTTTCTTTGACTTCCACACCACCTTTGGAAGCTTAGACTTGACCTTCAATACTTTGGAAGTTTTGTTGAATTCGTAAGGTTTGATGACCGGGCCT
Source organism: Flaveria ramosissima (assembly GCA_025215565.1). Taxonomy (NCBI): domain Eukaryota; kingdom Viridiplantae; phylum Streptophyta; class Magnoliopsida; order Asterales; family Asteraceae; genus Flaveria; species Flaveria ramosissima. Next base: position 30,912,812 of record CM046044.1, on the reverse strand, counting down.
TTAGAAGATCTTGCTTTCACTGCAGCAGGCTTTAGTACTTCGGAAGTATTCCTTTCTTCCGAGACCAAAGTTTTTTCCGAAGGCAAGTTTCCACTTGTCTTCTTCTTCATTTTGGAGCTTCTGAAGGAAAGAGATTTTCCTTCCGAAGCTTGTTTCTTCTTCTCCAGACTCTTAGAAGTTTCTTTCTTTGTAATGTGGAGAGTACTCTTTGGATTGTAAACACAATCCTTAGCAAAGTGAGAGGTACTCCCACACATAACACAGTCTATTTTCTTCCTTCTAGAAGTCTTCTTTTAAGAACAAGGCTGAACTTGATCACTTTCACTCTCCATCTTCATCTTCTCAGATGATGTGGCAATTCTTGTGGGGTTAGAACTACCTTTGGAGCTTGATGGTTCATGTTGTACAGCAGTGGTGCATAACTTATCAGCCTTCTTCTTGATGATGGGATGATTTGGACATGAACTAGAACTCTTGTTGTTGGAGTTCAAGTTTGTGTCCTCAGCTTTAACCACTTCAAATCCTGCAGAAATAAAGACTTGTTTCTGTGCAGAGTTGAAGGTGGCCTTGATCTCTTGAGCCTTCTTTGCCTTTCTCTTGCTCTTTCTGATCAAGTTCTTTCTCTTGGACTTGTTCATCCCAATAGCTTTACTCTCCTCAGAGGGATGATGACCCTTCTTAGAATGCTTTTCCTCACTCTTCTCAAGAGACATTATTCATCATCTCCTCTTCATCCTCTTCAGTCAAGGGGTCTATGAGAGGAAGCTAATCTTCACAAGTTCCACACCTAGGAGATCTTATAGACAATACTGTGTGTGGAGGAGCTATCTCATAAGATCCCAGTCCCTGCTTATTCTGTTAACAAACTTTTGCATGCAAGGATGAGGATATCATGTTCTTGAAGGTCTCTTCTTCAAGAACACATTTTTCTGCCCTGGCTTTGCTGATCACAAGCTCAGCCTGGCATTCAGTCAACTTGGTTATGAGATCCTTGATCTGAGTCCTATAATTGGTGTGTTCATGTTTAAGAACTGAAATGGTTTTCTCTAAGTTCTCTATCTTTAACTTATAATCATTTTCAGCCTTTTTGAAATCAGATTTTAAGATATTCAAGGACTCAAGATCAGATCTCATCTCTAAGTTGTAGGACCTATATCTATTAACTTTAGCAATACATTCAGGAGTGCAAAGATGTTCCAATACCTTGGCTTCATCGTGGTCAGCCATGAGTGCTTGATTTGGAGATGCATCTTCCACCTGAAAGCTCCAATCAAAGCCTCCTTCTTCAACAGCAACTGTAGCTTGCTGCTTTGGCTTCTCATTCTGGTGAGCTCTCTCAGTGTAGTTTGGTTTGGCTTGAGTCTGACGACCATTTGTTCTTGGTGCCTTGTATTCTCTAGCAAAGTGTCCCATCTGGTTACAGTTGTAACACTTTACCTTGCTTTTATCCAGACCAAACTTTCCACTGGCTGCATTGCTAGGAAACTTCCTCCCTGTCCTCTTGTAGAACTTCTTGGCTCTGTGAGTGAGAAGAGCCATCTGCTGAACTATCTCCATATATTCCAGATCATCTGGATGGATACAGTCCAAGTCTTCAAGGGTGAAGAGAAAGTTGCCTGTGGATTCATCAGCAGAAACAAAGGCATGAGAAGAACTTGTCTCTAGGAAGGGACTTCCTTGAGTGTAGCTTTCTCTTGGAGTCTCTGGGAAGGTGATGAATGGACCCTTTTGTGAGTTGTCAGGGTAGCATATGAGATGATGTTGAGGTTCTATGCTATCCCTTTCAGTCACATGAAGGGCTGAACCCATTTGATTGCTAGAGTTACCAGATGAGTTTTGCATGTTCATCCCATCTGGTATTCACTGAGAATACCATACAACTCAATCAGAGTAAGAGTTTTAAGGTTCTCAGTCCTCTTGATAACAACACAGTAATGTGTCCATTGTTTAGGAAGAGAGGACATAAACTTCCTCATAATGTCTTTGTTCTCAAGAGTTACTCCAACATCCATTAGAGTATCCACAATCTCAACATACCTGAAGTATTGTTGAGTCATGGTCTCACATGTTTTAAAGGTGAAGTTTTCAAACTACTACTTGAGGAGATCCTTTTTGTTCTCCTTGGCTTCAGTAGAACCCTCATACATAAGCTTCAGTGCTTCCCATAGTTGCTTGGCAGTCTTGCACTTCTTGAAGCCTCTGTAGATGGAGTTTGGAAGAGCAGTTTGAAGGGCTGTCATGGCTTTTTGATTAATCTCTATTCTCTTCCTGTCTTCATAAGAGAAATCAGCCACAGCCTTTGGAATCATACCACCACCAGTAGCAGATGAGGTGCTTGGTATGTAAGGTCCTTTAACAACAGAGTCCCACATCCTGGAGTCTTGAGACTTGATAAAGCCTTCCATTCTTTGACACCAAGTAACCAAGTCTTCAGGAGTGATCAGTGGAGACTTTGTCATAGTTCCAGTTTCCATATCAGCCTTAGTGATAGCTGCCATTTGAGTTGTTAAGTGTTTTGTGTGTGTGAGGGATCTTAAGATGGTGAGATCTTATATCAAGAGCTTTTCAGGCTCTGATACCAAATGCAAGACCGTTAGAAGGGGTGATGCACTTTATACAACACAACAACACAATTGAGGAGAGTTCTTTAGAACACTTAACAGATCAAATAGGGAACTGGTTAACTAAAGTAAGAGATACTAAGAACACAAGTAAGTAAGAGACAGAACAAGATAGCAAACAACACAAGTATTTGGTTTTCAAGAATGTTGTATATTGCTTCTCAAGTTCTATAACAAAGTGTTACAAAGCATGATAGAAAGTTACAAGTACTTGAGATACATATACTACATCCTACAGCCGGCCATACTATGAAAGCCAGCTGGATACATAAGACTAGACAACAAAATCAAATGTAGAGTTAAAA
>CM046044.1:30874886-30907386 GCA_025215565.1 Flaveria ramosissima | reverse complement strand
CGTTGTGGCATGTTAACTCGTAAGATTTTAAATGAAACATAAAACGAAAAAATTTCTAAATATGAAAGTTCAGGGGACCAAAGTTAAAAGTAAAAGAAATGTTGGGGTTAAATTGTAAAAAATATGAAAGTATTGGGTTAAAAGAAGAAAGTAAAGACTAAAAAAGACAAAATGTACATGATACAACCCATCATGCATCAAGTACAACACTCTCATGCACAAACCACTTGAAAAGCTTAAGGTACCACACTCCTATGCACAAATCACTTGGTAATTAGTATTATATATAATATGAACCTAAACCGAAATGATGGCTCTCTATATAGGGAGATCTATCAAATCCTAATGGGATGGGATGTTAGTGGATTGTTTCTCTCATCCATCTCATAAACATCACTTTGACTCGCTCAATGATTACTCGTGCAATAGTCCAGGGGTTTTAAATCTTTTATTCAAGTGAATTTGGCACATCTTGATATTCAATCTTTATATTCTGATTTATTTATGGCACACAATCCTAAAGGTTCTGAATGAACTTCTAAAAATCTAAAATAGATGCTTGCTATGCATGATAAAAACATCTGTATTATGTCATAATGACACTTGGACTTTAATATATGTTAGATATTTTAATGTAATTTGATTGACTAGATAAGCAATGTAATTATAATATACATTAAATAAGTTAGGAGAGTGCAGAGTGCATGCTTGTTTGAGTTTATCATGATCTTCAACATTAGAATCTTATAATGTTTACGGTTGATCACTAAGCAACAAGAGTTTCAAGGGGGCAGCAAACCTAGGAGCAGGGACCAAGGTGGAGAGCTCCCGGCTAGTGTTGAGTTGGTATACCTATGCTTCCGTTGCTAGGATTTGGATTATTAGATTGATGTTAGCGGTTTTAGTTATCCACAATCTTGTGATTCACCAAATAGATGTGAAAAACTGCATTCTTGAATGGTAAATTAGATGAGGAGAAACAATCTGAAGGGTTTGGTATGCTTGGTAATGAGAACAAGGTTTGTAAGTTGATAAAATCTCTATATGGTCTGAAAAAAGCACCAAAATAGTTTGATAATTTTTGTTTTGTTTAATGGTTTCGTGTTAAACCAAACAGACAAGGGTCCCTATAGTAAGTTTGATGCTTATGTAAAAGAGTTATAATTTGCTTGTATATAGAAGATATGTTGATCTTTGGTATTGAGCAAAGTTAAGTTGATAAAACTAAGAAATCTTTATCATCTAAGTTTGCTATGAAGGACATGGGGGATATTGAAGTGATCCTTAGTATAAGGATCAAGTGTGGAAACAATGGTATTTTAAGTTTTCAATATCATTATAATAAGAAGATTCTGAAAAAATTTAACTTCAAATAGTGTTCTCCTATATGCACTCTAATAGATTCTAATATTAAGATTCTACCTAGTAAAGATGTTGTAATATCTCAACTTTAATATTTAAGAGCTTGTATAATATAAATTATACATATAGAACATATCAATTGCATATAAGTTATTCTCAAAACTATTACTAAAGGTGATGAATTGGTATCTAAATTTGTTAAATTGTGTTTTTAGGCTTGAAAAAGACCAAGATTGGCAAAATCATATTAAAAGGATTTTGAAAAAAACTAAGCTCCAGAATCCAAGCATGGGTCACGCCTAATGAGACATGCCCCTATGCCTAGCTTGAAACACACCCACATGTCAAATTTAGCACCCTAATGTTTGTTAGTTTAATAAAACAAAAGTACTATCCTCTGACAGGAGGCACAGTAGTGTGTGTAACACCCGGCCCCTCGTATAAACAATATTGTCCGCTTTGCTCACGAGGAGCTCACGGGTTTGCTTTTGGTTGCATGGGTGAAAACTTTCCAGGGAGGTTACCCATCCCTAGATTGCTCTCACCTCAGCACGCTTAACTGTGGAGTTTTGCTCTCATCCACATCTAATACACAAACAATATTGTCCGCTTTGCTCACGAGAAGCTAACGGATTTGCTTTTGGTTGTCTCGGTGATAACTTCCTGTAACACCCCGAAAAGTCAAAACGAGTCATTAAGGATAATGGGCTTAATTATTGGGTGTTTTAATAAGGTAAAGAAATGGTCATGGGCTAAATTAGGCTTATTGGGTAATGGCCTATAGGATTAAAGGCCCATAATCAGCCCTTAAGCACCCAAACCAGCCTTCATCTTCCTCATTACAACCCTAGCCACCAAAATTCATAGAGAGAGAAAGTAGAGAGAGAAAGTGAAGAAAACTCAAGATTTGAAGCTTCCAAGGTTAAGAGATTGAAGATCTGAGTGTTGGAGCATCAAGATCTAAGAAAGAAGCAACAAATCCAGGTAAGAATCGACCTCTAAACCCTTCTGTAGATCAAACCCGGATTCTAGGGTTTTGGGTTTTGAAAAGTTGCAAAGAATCGCATAAAGGTCACATTTTTAGGTATGAAAACATGTATAAAGCTTAGATTTAGCCTCATGGATGATAAACTAAGAGATTGGACGTAAAAAGTTGTGATTTGGGGTTAAAGACGGTCTGATTCGTAATTTTTATGCGATCTGCGAAACTGCATATGCATCCAGCGAAATTGCATATTCAATCAGCGAAACTATGAGCACTTCCTGCGAAACTATAATTTCGCAGGTAGTTTCGCAGACATGGTTTTTCCAACGAAAGTTGGGCGAAACTGGCAGTGAAACTGGCAGCGAAGATGCCACCGAAACTGCTAGCGAAGGTGCCAGCGAAACTAGCAGCGAAACTGCTGGTGAAACTAGCAGCGAAACTGTTAACATAGCTGCGAAATTGCTGATCTTGCAGCGAAATTAGCAGCGAATTTAGGCAGAAAATTAACCCCTTTAAGTGTTAGCTATTCTGCAGGCTGTGTAGAGTGATCCTAGCCTTATAAGCTTAGCTTAGAAGTTATTCGTGGTATCCAGGTGAGTTCTAGATCCCCTATTTATAAGTTTTCCAAGTTTTGGGGCTATTATGCATACTAAATTTACGTTTTTAAATGACCAAGATTTTAAGGTGTTTTAACAGGAAGAACGATTTTTCTATAAGTAAATATGCTATATAAATGTTTAAATATAAAAATTTTTCGCGCTGACCTGGCAGCCCGGCCCCAGCTAGGGGCGTTGCCCCTTGGACCCCACTAGGGGCTGCTACCCCTAGGACCCCGCTGTCAGGGGCTGCCGCCCCCGAACCCCCGCTGTCCCGCGGCGGGTCGGTTATGTTTTATGATGATTAGTACTTGGTATGTTGTGTACTTAATAAATTAAGTATTATATATTAAAGTGGAAGGTGATATTAATGAAAAGTGAAACTTAATGAATGTTACCCCCGAGCCCGTTTGATGATGTAAAGTCTTGCAAGCACTATGACAGACTTCACTTATGTGAGTCTGATGTATGATGATGGATCTGTATTCATGAGCGGGCTATGTGCCTTGCAGTGTGGATCAACTATCGGGGGTTAGCTACCGTATTCATGTGTACCGACAGGGATTGGCATTTGTTGTCAATCAACATGGAGCTCTTGCTTTGTGCAATCTCGTTTATGATGAAAGTGAAAGATAATGAAAGAATGAAAGATAATGAACATGCTTATTATGATACAAGTTATGTTATGTACTATGTTGTATGCATGGTCATTATATGAAGAATAAAGATAATATTTTCTTATATTATTTAAAACGAGAACTCGCTCAGTGAAGCTGACTTTTATGCATAATAGTTGGCAGGTAAACGTTGATGCTGAGGATGGCACACGGAGCTATTTGGGGAGCTATGGATGGCATTACTGTTTATGAAATCTTTATTGTAATTCAAGAACAAGTAACATGTTTTGTTTGAAATTAAAGGACAAATGTATGAGTACAATATGATTTCAAAGTTTCTAATGAATGTCTATTTAATTCTGCTGCAATGTTTTGATTATAAAAAAAATGATTTTATGCTATGATTAACTGTCACACCCCCGCTAAAAGCGGAAACACGGGGATGTAACGAGACCGGGATCGTCATAACACATGGTAAGCGATAGAGAGCAATATATATAAATGATGACATGTGTGTCATGACGACACCCGACGACAAGGGGACTTGTGTCGTGTTTAGTCAATGTCCACAACACATAGCCATGAGCAACATGATGATGATAACATATATACACATAAGATGAAAATGTAAATGTTAATTCCCACAACCCGGGAACAAGTTCAAATGTTGATAATTGTTTACATGCGATAACATTGTTTCAAAAGATTGTTCAACAAAACATGAGCTAAGTCCCAAAAATGCATCCTAGGGTCTCCACTAAGGCAGCACACCTAGATTCCTGGACTTGCATGATCACCTGAAAAGATATGCTTAAAACGGTCAACAAAATTGTTGGTGAGCTCGCAGATTTATGTATTAAAAATGTAAGTGATGCTGTAATAAATAAGCGCGTCGGAATACCGTGAATACAGTTATTACACAAGTAAATATCACATGACATGAGCTTTGCAACCAAACCTAGCGACGTACACAAAGAAATTGTCGGCATATATTCACCCAAGGGCCCGTTCCTGGCCACTGATGGTACCAACTAGTATACCATCGAACGAGGGTGGGGGTGTCAACCCAGTAGTACTACCAATACCTAACCGTCGGTTCCCACACTGGAATTAAATAGTTGCAAAGATAGAACCACACAGCAGACCCAAGCATGTATCAAATAGTACTTGTAACACAGTATCACGTTGATTCCTTGTATGTAAAATGTATGTAAGTGTACAGCATAAAAATTGTGTAAGCATACTTTTCCCCCAATTTGTAAATGATTGAAATATTGTATAAATGTGAAAAAGGGGCCACGAAACTCACTTGTTAGGTGGTAAGTATGTATGAGCGATGTATCCCAAATGTTGAATGCAAATAAACAGTCAAACACCTATTGACAGTTATTGTATAGCATTAATGATATGATATATGTATAAGCGCGCAATAATGATGGGTCGGTTCGGGTCGTATCGGATGGGTCACGTACAACGCACACAGACTGACACACGTACTAGATCTTATGTAGATCCAAGTACAAGACATTGTCGCCACCAATGATGATGTTTTAATAAAGTATCGTTGTTATTGAAGAAACATTGAATAAGTGTCAATAGTTATAAGTCAATTCGATCGTTGTAAAAGCGTTAGTTAAATTTGCTCAAAATAGTTTCTGTACCCTTTCTCGCGTTGACTTTAATTTTCGTGGCCAAACAATGGCATTATTGTGTTAGTGTTACCTCGACACCACACGACATACTCACGCCACGCACAAGGGTCAAACACAACAATTTCAGTCGCATACAAGGCCAGACGCACGACTCAACCTCCATTCGTGCGAATCAACCCTCAATCGTGCGAATCAGCTTCATTCGTACGATTGAGCCTTCATTCGTATGATTGGCCTTCAGTCGTACCACACAACACCCAATCGCACGACTCAACTTCCATGCGCACGAATCAACCTTCAATCGTGCGAATTAGCTACTTTCGTACGATTGAACCTTCATTCGTGCGATTGGACCCCAGTCGTGCGAATCACATTCATTCGCACACATTCAGTCGGTCACCTGACTCAATCGCACACAAACCCTCAATCGCATGACCCATTCGCATACACTCATTCGCACGCATGACTCAATCGCACACAGACACTCAGTCGCACAACTCAGTCGCACGACATGCCTAGTCGCACAACTCAGTCGCGCGATTGACTCAGACGCATGATCCAGTCGCACGACCCACTCAGTCGCACGGCTCAATCGCATGGATGACCCAGTCGCCCAATCTGCAGAATCGCGACTGTGGTCGGGAGGAGCAGCCCCCGAGCCGCTCTAAACACGGGTTTTACACCATAAGGACCTCCAGAAACACTCAACAAACATATACAAGCATGAAACACAAGCAAAGAGACCTCACACGCACCCATACGACCTTGTGTGTTCGGGTTGAACCCGAACACCCGAAACCCTAGTTTGTACAGCCGTGAAAAGGCTCAAAAATGGACAATCAAAGGCAACTACCTGCTAAGGAGGGGTAGTCTAAGCTGTAGATGATGACAAGACGAAGAAAACGAGACCTCTCGGGTCGGATTTGGTGCTAAGATGGTGATTTAGTGTGTGAAGAGGAGATGAAGATGAAGAAGATGGTGATAATGAAGATTAGGGCTGGAATATGGGTATTTATACCCAGCCCAAGTTTCCAAAATTACAAGTTTAGTCCCTGCACTTAACCCCCGAGTTTTCCCAAATTTTGTTCGGTTGAAAAACGACTTCGTTAGGTGTTTTATATTAATTGTAAAAGTTCATTTAACGTTGTCATGACTTAAGAAATGGTTATATTAAAACATTCATTATATTTATAAAATGATATATTTAACGTTTTCAAAAATGAAAGTTTTAAAGGTCTTTTTAAGGTTCACACACGGTTTTTAACGAATGCACACACACGATAATATCACACACATGATATCCACATAATGAGTCAAATAATGATGAGGAATGACCAAATTTAGAATAGATGACGGACAAACACGTCAATTGACGGACCTTAAAGTGACGGATGTCACAGTATCCCCCAGTTGAGAGAATTTCGTCCCGAAATTCAGCTGGAGTTAGGTCCAAGAGTGTCATCCTCGAAAAGATGTGGATATTTGAGTTTCATCTGATCTTCACGTTCCCATGTAAACTCTGGCCCTCGTTTTGAATTCCACCTTACGCGAACAATAGGTATTCTACTGCGCTTCAGTTGCTTGACCTTTCGATCCATGATCTCAATGGGTTCTTCAACAAAATGAAGCTTGTCATCAATCTTGATTTCCTCAATTGGCACGTGAAGGGATTCATCGGCCAAACATTTCTTGAGGTTTGACACGTGGAAAGTATCATGTACACCGCTAAGCTCTTGTGGCAACCTTAATCGGTAAGCCACTGGACCGATCCTTTCAGTGATCTCAAATGGTCCAACGTATCTTGGGGCTAACTTCCCTTTCTTTCCGAATCGAACGACTCCTTTCCAAGGGGAAACTTTGAGTAACACACGATCCCCAACATTGATTCTAGAGGCTTCCGACGATTGTCGGCGTAGCTCTTTTGGCGATCTCGCGCGGCTTTGAGTCGATCCTTGATTTGGAAAATCTTGTCTGTTGTTTTTGGATGATCTCTGGGCCTGTCAGTTGACTTCACCAATTTCGGCCCAACAAACGGGAGATCTGCATTTCCTTCCATACAACGCTTCAAATGGAGCACATCCAATGCTTGTATGGTAGCTATTGTTGTAGGAGAACTCAATCAACGGTAAATGAGCATCCCAGCTACCACCAAAATCGATTACACACGCTCTCAACATGTCTTCTAGCGTCTGTATAGTGCGTTCACTTTGGCCATCTGTTTGAGGGTGATAGGCTGTACTCATGTCTAACCGAGTACCCATCGCTTTCTGTAGCGTCTGCCAAAAACGTGAAGTGAATCTGCTATCACGGTCGGATATGATTGACACCGGCACCCCGTGCCGTGTCACGACCTCTTTGATGTACAATCTCGCCAACTTATCCATCTTGTAATCTTCTCGGATAGGCAAGAAATGTGCCGATTTCGTCATTCGATCAACAATGACCCATATCGAGTCATGACCGCTGTTTGTTCTAGGGAGTTTGGTGATGAAATCCATAGCTATGTTCTCCCATTTCCACTCGGGAATTTCAGGTTGCTGTAATAATCCCGATGGCTTTTGATGTTCAGCTTTGACTTTCGAACACGTCAAACATCGCCCGACATATAAGGCAATGTCTTTCTTCATGCCTGGCCACCAGTACAGATCCTTAAGATCATGATACATCTTGTCTGCACCAGGATGAATAGAATATCGCGTCTTGTGGGCTTCATCCATGACTAAGGTTCGAACACCTCCCCATTTGGGTACCCATATGCGATCCATGAAGTACTGAATACCGTCATCCTTGCGAATCATCTGTTTATCTAACCCCCGGAACTCTTCTCCCGCAAGGTTTTCTTCTTTCAATGCCTCACTCTGTGCCATTTGAATCTGAGCTTTCAAGTTGGTTTGAATAGTCAATCCCAACGCTCGTGCACGCAGTGGTTTCACACGTTCTTTACGGCTTAAGGCATCAGCCACCACGTTAGCTTTCCCCGGATGATACCGGATTTCACAATCGTAGTCGCTAAGAAGCTCTACCCAACGTCGTTGGCGCATGTTGAGTTCCTTCTGATCCAGAATATGTTGAAGGCTCTTATGATCAGTGAAGATGATGCATTTGGTGCCATACAAGTAATGCCTCCAAATTTTGAGTGCAAATACCACAGCGCCCAACTCAAGATCATGAGTGGTGTAGTTCTTTTCGTGCACTTTAAGTTGTCGCGAAGCGTAGGCAATCACCTTATCTTTCTGCATCAATACACATCCCAATCCTTGATGTGACGCATCGCAGTAAACCACAAAATCATCTGTTCCGTCTGGGAGAGACAGTATAGGCGCGTTGCACAACTTCTCTTTCAACGTTTGGAACGCTTGCTCTTGTGCAAATCCCCAGTCAAACTTCTTGTCTTTCTGAGTAAGCAGGGTCAACGGTTGCGCATCTTTGAGAAATTCGCGATGAAGCGACGATAATAACCGGCCAATCCTAAGAATTGCCGTATCTCTGATGGTGTCTGGGGCGTATCCCATTTCTTCACCGCTTCGATCTTGCCGGGATCTACGTGAATCCCGTCCTCATTGACCACATGACCCAAAAACTTTACTTCCCGCAACCAAAACTCACACTTTGAGAACTTGGCGAAAAGTTTCTCTTCCCGTAGTAGCTCCAGAATAGCCCGAAGATGTTTACATGATCCTCTTTTGATCGGGAATAGATAAGTATATCGTCTATGAACACGATCACGAACTTATCCAAGTATGGTTTGCACACCCGATTCATTAGATCCATGAACACAGCTGGTGCGTTAGTCAACCCGAACGGCATGACCAAGAACTCATAGTGCCCATAACGAGTCCTGAACGCAGTCTTCGGTATGTCGTCCTCGAAAACCCTTAGCTGATGATAACCAGAACGAAGATCGATCTTTGAAAAATACGAAGCTCCTTGCAGCTGATCAAATAAATCGTCGATTCTGGGGAGAGGATATCGGTTCTTCACCGTCAACTTGTTCAGTTCACGGTAATCGATGCACATACGGAACGATCCGTCCTTCTTCTTGACAAATAGTACCGGTGCTCCCCACGGTGAATGACTTGGTCGAATAAAACCCTTCTCCAGTAGTTCCTGTAATTGACTAGACAACTCTTGCATCTCGGATGGTGCTAGTCGATATGGCGTTTTCGCTACCGGTGTAGCTCCAGGAACCAACTCAATACGAATTCCACCTGTCGTGGAGGGGTAAACCAGACAAGTCATCTGGAAATACTTCTGGGTAATCCCGTACCACTGGAATATCCACCAGTTTTCTTTCCTCGTCTTTCTTTTCAACTACATGAGCCAGAAAAGCGTAGCACTGCTTTCGTAGACTCTGGCGTGCTTTCATGCAGGAAATAAGCTTTAAGCTCTTACCCGGTCGTTCTCCCTGAACCTTGAGTACTTCCCCGTTTGGCATAGGGATACGTACCACTTTGTCTCGACAGACAATCTCTGCTCCATTCTGCGACAACCAATCCATACCCACAATCACATCGAAGCTCCCTAACTCGAAGGGTATCAAATCTATGTCGAATGTATGATCCTCCAACGTCAACGAACACTTCCTAATAATCTCATCGGCCTGAGCAACCCTACCATTGGCCATTTCTACAGAGTAGCTAGTTTCTAGCCTACTAGGACTCAAATCAAGTAATTGCACAAACTCAGAAGATATGAAACTATTGTCTGCTCCAGTATCAAATAATATAGATGCGAAGTGATGATTGAGTAAGTGCGTACCCGTGACAACATTCGGGTCCTGACGAGCATCATTGGCTCCAATGACGAATGCACGTCCCCGAGCTGCGTTTCCCTGAGTAGCCGGGCCTTGATTCCCAGCGATAGCCAACACCTGCTGCTGGTTGTTCCCCTGTTGACCCGGTGCCCGATTCAGCCTGGGGCACATATTCCTGTAGTGATCGGGGCTCCCACACTCAAAGCAAGCCCTTGCATTCCCGGCGGGGTTAACCGCGTTGACGGGTGCTACAAGATTCGGCGCAGTTCTGCAATCTCTTGCCAAATGACCCGGGCGCTTACAGTTAGCGCACACCCGGCACTGCGTCCCTGGGGGATGATGATAATTGCACCTTTCACATTTGGGGTGCGGCCCCACATACTCTCTTCTGGCCTGAGACACGGCCACAAAATTCCTGGTCGGCTTAGACCTCTTCTCAAACCTTCCGGCACTCGACCGGCTCGATTCCCCAACATCCTTCCTCTTCTCGGCCCCTCGGCCCAAAACCCCTGTTCTAACCATCTCATCAGTCAAAGCGCCAGCTTTCAGAATTGCGCTCTGAATAGTAGGAGGAGCGGCTGCTGTGACCATAGCTCTAATTTGAGGCGCGAGTCCCCAAATGTACCTCTCGATCCTCTTTGATTCCGGCGTAACCAGATGCGGAACCAACCTTGCCAGCTCATGAAAACGATCAGTATAAGCTGCATGCCCTGCCCCCACCATAGCATGATTCCAGAACTCATGCTCCAGTTTCTGCATCTCGTTGAGAGGGCAGTATTCCTCGGTGATCAAGGCTTTGAACTCGTCCCACGACATTTGCATCGCGGACTCTCTTCCTCGAGCTTGAATCTGGGTGTTCCACCAGGTTAGGGCTTTACCCTGTAGAGAACAAGTAGCATACTTGATCCTCTGGCTGTCGAGGCACTCACTGATGTCGATCACTGCCTCCATCTTTTCCAACCACCTGGTTAGGGCTATCGCCCCACCTTTCCCATCGAATTCCCTTGGCTTACAAGCCACGAACTCCTTGTACGAACATCCCCGACGAGCATTAACCACTCCAGTTTCAATACCGGCAGTACCACCATTTCCGGTTTCCTGGTTGCTCTCGTTTCCAGTCGGGTTCCCGTTTCCCGTTTCAGTTTCTATCCCACCTTGGGCTCCATCATCGTTGCCACCATCCCCGTGAGGGTGGTGTTGTTGAAGTGCGTCGCTCACTTGGGCCACGATAGTAGGAATCAGCGCGGCCAATTGCTGAGCGATCAGGGCTGCCATGTCGGCGTTCCCTGTTCCTTGACTGTTGCTGGCAGGAGCATCATTTGCTCTTGGTGCTCTGCCTCTGCCTCGGCCTCTGCCCCTTGGGGCTTCACTCCCGCCACTACTGCTACGGGTGACTCTTCGAGGCGGCATGTTCTAATCATAAAAGAGGTAACATATAAACTTTAGTCACCATATGATACAAATGTATTCCACTTATCAAATTCCAATGTTCATGTTCCGGTCAGCCAGACCACCATGCAGCCCATTTCAAGCATATTCTCGGTATACCGGTGATGTTTATATATAGGGTTCCCCGCAGCGTTCCCACCACACCCACGATGTACCGAGAATGATGCCTGATCCGGTTACATGACATCCGACTTTCCTTTACATCATATCCATAATAATCCATCATAACAGTTGTAAGTCCATGCATACAATCACGTTTAGTCTAGCGGAGGTTGTCTATTTCCTCATCTTTCGAGGTTTCCAACATATACCTCCTCAGGTTAATCTCAATGTCCAAGGTCAAGCGCAATAATATGATCTGTGAAATTCTTCGGGTTTAATACCCGGATCTGATAAACTAACTCGGCGCGCAGAGGGAACGGAAGATCCAATAGAAGCATCCCCATAAAAGAGTGAGCACAAGGGCTCTCTCATAGGGTAGAAAGATCACATAACAAATAGATGAACAAGTCAAGCAGCGAGGAACACATACACGAGATATAATATGCATACAGAGTCCTAGCATGCAAATCTACATGAAGGTTCCTAGGTTATAGTCTAGGTCAAGCGTATTGCCTAATTCTCTATAACCAATGGCTCTGATACCAATCTGTCACACCCCCGCTAAAAGCGGAAACACGGGGATGTAACGAGACCGGGATCGTCATAACACATGGTAAGCGATAGAGAGCAATATATATAAATGATGACATGCGTGTCATGACGACACCCGACACAAGGGGACTTGTGTCGTGTTTAGTCAATGTCCACAACACATAGCCATAAGCAACATGATGATGATAACATATATACACATAAGATGAAAATGTAAATGTTAATTCCCACAACCCGGGAACAAGTTCAAATGTTGATAATTGTTTACATGCGATAACATTGTTCAAAAGATTGTTTAACAAAACATGAGCTAAGTCCCAAAAATGCATCCTAGGGTCTCCACTAAGGCAGCACACCTAGATTCCTGGACTTGCATGATCACCTGAAAAGATATGCTTAAAACGGTCAACAAAATTGTTGGTGAGCTCGCAGGTTTATGTATAAAAATGTAAGTGATGCTGTAATAAATAAGCGCGTCGGAATACCGTGAATACAGTTATTACACAAGTAAATATCACATGACATGAGCTTTGCAACCAAACCTAGCGACGTACACAAAGAAATTGTCGGCATATATTCACCCAAGGGCCCGTTCCTGGCCACTGATGGTACCAACTAGTATACCATCGAACGAGGGTGGGGGTGTCAACCCAGTAGTACTACCAATACCTAACCGTCGGTTCCCACACTGGAATTAAATAGTTGCAAAGATAGAACCACACAGCAGACCCAAGCATGTATCAAATAGTACTTGCAACACAGTATCACGTTGATTCCTTGTATGTAAAATGTATGTAAGTGTACAGCATAAAAATTGTGTAAGCATACTTTTCCCCCAATTTGTAAATGATTGAAATATTGTATAAATGTGAAAAAGGGGCCACGAAACTCACTTGTTAGGTGGTAAGTATGTATGAGCGATGTATCCCAAATGTTGAATGCAAATAAACAGTCAAACACCTATTGACAGTTATTGTATAGCATTAATGATATGATATATGTATAAGCGCGCAATAATGATGGGTCGGTTCGGGTCGTATCGGATGGGTCACGTACAACACACACAGACTGACACACGTACTAGATCTTATGTAGATCCAAGTACAAGACATTGTCGCCACTAATGATGATGTTTTAATAAAGTATCGTTGTTATTGAAGAAACATTGAATAAGTGTCAATAGTTATAAGTCAATTCGATCGTTGTAAAAGCGTTAGTTAAATTTGCTCAAAATAGTTTCTGTGCCCTTTCTCGCGTTGACTTTAATTTTCGTGGCCAAACAATGGCATTATTGTGTTAGTGTTACCTCGACACCACACGACATACTCACGCCACGCACAAGGGTCAAACACAACAATTTCAGTCGCATACAAGGCCAGACGCACGACTCAACCTCCATTCGTGCGAATCAACCCTCAATCGTGCGAATCAGCTTCATTCGTACGATTGAGCCTTCATTCGTATGATTGGCCTTCAGTCGTACCACACAACACCCAATCGCACGACTCAACTTCCATGCGCACGAATCAACCTTCAATCGTGCGAATTAGCTACTTTCGTACGACTGAACCTTCATTCGTGCGATTGGACCCCAGTCGTGCGAATCACATTCATTCGCACACATTCAGTCGGTCACCTGACTCAATCGCACACAAACACTCAATCGCATGACTCATTCGCATACACTCATTCGCACGCATGACTCAATCGCACACAGACACTCAGTCGCACAACTCAGTCGCACGACATGCCTAGTCGCACAACTCAGTCGCGCGATTGACTCAGACGCATGATCCAGTCGCACGACCCACTCAGTCGCACGGCTCAATCGCATGGATGACCCAGTCGCCCAATCTGCAGAATTGCGACTGTGGTCGCGGAGGAGCAGCCCCCGAGCCGCTCTAAACACGGGTTTTACACCACAAGGACCTCCAGAAACACTCAACAAACATATACAAGCATGAAAACACAAGCAAAGAGACCTCACACGCACCCATACGACCTTGTGTGTTCGGGTTGAACCCGAACACCCGAAACCCTAGTTTGTACAGCCGTGAAAAGGCTCAAAAATGGACAACAAAGGCAACTACCTGCTAAGGAGGGGTAGTCTAAGCTGTAGATGATGACAAGACGAAGAAAACGAGACCTCTCGGGTCGGATTTGGTGCTAAGATGGTGATTTAGTGTGTGAAGAGGAGATGAAGATGAAGAAGATGGTGATAATGAAGATTAGGGCTGGAATATGGGTATTTATACCCAGCCCAAGTTTCCAAAATTACAAGTTTAGTCCCTGCACTTAACCCCCGAGTTTTCCCAAATTTTGTTCGGTTGAAAAACGACTTCGTTAGGTGTTTTATATTAATTGTAAAAGTTCATTTAACGTTGTCATGACTTAAGAAATGGTTATATTAAAACATTTATTATATTTATAAAATGATATATTTAACGTTTTCAAAAATGAAAGTTTTAAAGGTCTTTTTAAGGTTCACACACGGTTTTTAACGAATGCACACACGACGATAATATCACACACATGATATCCACATAATGAGTCAAATAATGATGAGGAATGACCAAATATAGAATAGATGACGGACAAACACGTCAATTGACGGACCTTAAAGTACGGTTGTCACATTAACCGACTGTGAGGTTTTCCGGGAACGGGGCCTTACACTTCCCAGGGAGGTCACCCATCCCTAGATTGCTCCTACCTGAGCATGCTTAACTGTGGAGTTCTTCTCTCATCCACAGCTAATACGCCTAAAACGCATTGTTGATGTTTAGAGGCAGGACATTCCTTATGAACCAGGAATCTCTCCTGTCCATGACCGATATGGGATTTATGTAGGGTGTCACAATGTGCCCCACCCCCAACATAGGGGCATGCCTGACCATTTCTGTGCGTACGAGCCGACCAACTTTTACATACTTCGTACTAGCACGGGGGGTGATGCCCAACACTCTAAAAAGCCTATAAATAACAACTTATTTGTAACTTAAAGGAGAGCTTTTGGAGGAGAGAAACTTTGTTGTTTTCTTTCAAAAATCCAGTTTTGAAGGTCCTTAAAGACTTAGAAAGTCATTTAACACTTAGAAAAATCTCGGGATCATTTAAATATCATCTATACTGGATCATTGATTGGATTGTCCCAACTTATCAATGATTTCATTACCATCTTTTATCTTTGTTGTTAAGTTCAAGTTCATTACGAGCTAAACTCTTATTATCATCCTAATTGGGTAAACTTAAATAATTTGTGATGAACTAACAGTGTGGTTTATGTTTTGCTAATGTTATGGTAATTTTGAGCAAACTTTTGACTTTTAGTATCTACATTTGAATGTGAAGTTATAAATTTATAACTTGTAATTGTGAATATCATATAAGGTTGAAAAATGTATGAACTAATTTTTATTTATGAAGCCGATCTTCATGATAAACTCATGGCTAATGAACTAGAAAAAGTTATAAGGAATTATATCACCTTACTTTTCTGATCATTTGTGAGTGTCACACCCCGACCGACGGCAGAATCATCGAGGCAGACGAATGTGAAACAATTGTTCATAGAACATGGAACTAAATAAGTTGTAATAATATTAAATATCATTTTTATTGAACATTACAAGACAATTAAATAATTACAATACAAACAATATCTAAACAACAACATAAGATTTACAATTAACTAAGTCCAAGTCCTATATGAGCACGAAGAGATCTTCAAGTATCAAACCTGAAACATATTAAAAATAAAGGGTAAACTTTGAAAGTTGGTGAGTTCCCATGGGTTAAGCATACATATATATATATATATATATATATATATATATATATATGTATATATATATATATATATATATATATATATATATATAAAGGTTTACAAGTAGCAATTCATGTCAATGGTTATGAGTTAGCAAGTTTATAAAACACATATAGTTACAACCAAACCGCGACTTGATTACAAGTTTATAAGATTGGCTAAGTGTACTTGGTTCCCATGATGAACAAGCATACGTCATCAGGAGCCGGCAATACATCGGCTTTAGCACCAAATAGGCTTGTCAGACCCAAAGATCTAAGATGTCGCCAGGCTAGCAATAGTTAATGATTGTAAACAAAATATGTATCTCATATAAGACTTACAATAACACAAATAACCATGAAAAAAATGTAAAGATGAATTGCATGTGCATTTACAAGTATCAAGATGTTTACAAGTGTAAGTTTATAAGGTTAACATGTTTCACCCCAAAAGACATGAAGAACTCACATGAAAAACTCACGTGCTAATTATGATATAACACTTTTAGCATTTAAATTACATAAAGAATTAATAATGTTTTATAACCCTTGTTATTCTTAAAAAAACAAATAAATATTAAAATCATAAGTTTTAAAACCTTAAATTTATTTAATAGTTTCTAAAATATTTTAGTTAAAGAATAGTTTTTATTTTGATTTTATAATATGTTAATAATTTTCTGAATTATAAAAATGTTAACAAAACTAATTAAAAACAAAAATGGTGGAGGCCCGGTTCGAACCCGGGACCTCTTGGTCATAATCTATTCTAATTACAAGTTGGGCTACAAGCCAATCTGGTTGAAAGCCCGATTACGATGTTTAAAAGGTGTTGATTTCAAAATCCCCCAATTCACAAGAACCGTAGATTCGATTTACATCAAACTGAATATGAATTCGAAGTTGTTAACGAAATTCAACTTAGGGCTTTTTTTCCCTAGATGAAATCGAGTGTGTGGGTGTGTGTAATTACCAGAAAGATGATCGAATTGATGCTACACGATGAAGAACCAGTCGTGACCACGGTTGAGTATGATTCGAGATGCAAACGTTGTTGAAAATCAAATTAACTTTATAGTTAGATTCTAAGGTCTATGATAAGCAAAAGCCCTCTATCAATTATGATTAATATCGCTTCGATCATAAACCTCGATTTAGTTGCAGGTTGAAGATGAAGATGGCAATCAAACATGGTGTATGTGCTTGTTTCGAATGAAATTGATGTTACAGAGAGTTTAAGAGCGTTAATTCGAAGGTTTTAACATGGTTATATAACCCAATTAAGATTGTTTCATAACAATCGAGTTATAATTTTCAATCGATGTTTTGGTTTCGATTATACGGCCTTGATTATCAAATAAATTCAATTGAAATCGATACATTGTTCGAAACTGATGCAAGAAAGTTAAAGGTTGTTTAATTGCTTTAAAACGGGCGTTTTGAGGGGTTCGGTGGTCGCCGGAGAGTAGCCGGACTTGCGGCCGGAGGTGTGGCCGGGAAATCGGGGAGGGGGTTTGGGTTTTGTTTCAAGATTTTCAAATTGGCAACCTAGGTCCCTGAAGTATCCATTTTAGTTATCTTATGTAATAAAGTTTTATTTTAAATATTTTAAAAAAAATTACAAACTCAACCCTAAACTTAATAAAACCCATTAAACAAATTAATCATTTTATAATACTTGTAACCTTTATAATTTGATTATTTATTTTCACTTAATACTTTAAATTCATGATTACTAATAAAGCTTTTATAAGTTTATTAAAATTTCACTTGATAACTTTATAAAAAAAATTGTTTATAATCCATGAATTATTACAAGTTGTTTAGAAAATAGTTCATAATAATAAATTGCAAATTTAAGGTGTTTGATCCATAATAATCTTATAATGAAACTTAAAAAAAATTAGGTTTTAACTTGGAAAAATAGCGGATGTTATAGTCTCCCCTACTTTAAGAAATTTCGTCCCGAAATTTAATCACAAGGGGACTAATTTGAAGGATACGAGGAGACTTGGATTTCATGTCACATTCGCATGTGACACTTGGAACGTTTATATTCATTGAGTTTAATTATGATGTTTTGATATACTTAAGTTTGTTAAGTTTCATAGTTCATGATTTTATGTGTTTCTTGACAAAGTGTGTAAAGTCATTACTTTAGAATTTTTAGTTGATAAACGTTTGTTTTTTTTAAACGGTTCAAGACGGTTAGAAAGGTTTTGTCATGGGTGAAGCACCAAACATTAGATCGAAACGAGACTCGTTTTAACAAACATGAGAAATAAGTTCAAGATGCTTTTGGATGAGCTATGGAGTTTATAAGAGTTTCTCAAGCAAATAACTTTAACGGCTTTCTAGATGATCGATTCTTGTTTACTTATGTCATTGAGGTTTCAGAGTTGCATTAGTGTAACATTGATACGAGAATCATGTTTGTTAAGGTTAAAGATTCAATTTAGAATGAGGGTATCATTGTAATGGGTTTTCGGGATGAGTGCGGTTTTGAGGGGAAGACATTCAAAAAGATTATTTAGGGTCGTTATGAGATTTGGGTGATGAGTTTTAAGTTCAAAGAAGACAAGGTCAATGATGAGTTGGTTTAAACTAACAAGATATTTCGAGTGTAATGTTCGGTTTACAATCCAAAACATTACATTGACTTATCAAAGTATTACGTCAACTACAACCTTAATGAATACATGCGTACTTATAAGCGGACACTCACCCCAAGGTTTCCCAGGTAAGGTAAATGGATCCATCGGTTGATTTGGATTTATATGAATACCTTGCCTAGACAGAACACCTCTAGATACAGGCATCCTACTCTTCCTGCATTACATGTTTCAAGTTATAGGACATAGACTTTGACGAGACTCACAAATAACGATTCAAAGCTTTTATTGAGAACCATTTGATTTAGGCACATAATGCCTTAGAATATGATTTAAGCTTCGTGTGTGCATTAATAAGATTCAAAGTATAAGAATAAACACATAAATCATATAACCACGTAATCAAGTATAAACACAAAAGGCACATAAAGTTCTATCTAAACATATAAAATACATGAGAGGACTCATGTGTAAGGGTACTTAGTTATAGTCTAGGTCATTCCATTTCTAATAACCTAATTCCCTATAACCATGGCTCTGATACCAATCTTAAAACCATAAGTTTTAAAACCCTTAAATTTAATTTAATAGTTTTTGAAATATTTTAGTTAAAGAAATAGTTTTAATTTTGATTTTATAATATGTTAATATTTTTTTGAATTATAAAATGTTAAAAGAACTAACTAAAAACAAAAATGGTGGAGGCCCGATTCGAACCCGGGACCTCTTGGTCATAATCTATTCTAATTACCAGTTGGGCTACAAGCCAATCTGGTTGAAAGCCCGATTACGATGTTTAAAAAGTGTTGATTTCAAAATCCCTCAATTCACAAGAACCCTAGATTCGATTTAAATCAAATTGAACATGAATTCAAAGTTGTTAACGAAATCCAACTTAGGGCTTTTGTTCCCTAGATGAAATCGAGTGTGTGGGTTTGTGTAATTACAAGAAAGATGATCGAATTGATGCTACACGATGAAGAACCAGTCGCGACCACGGTTGAGTATGATTCGAGATGCAAACGTTGTTGAAAATCAAATTAACTTTACAGTTAGATTCTAAGGTCGATGATAAGCAAAAGCCCTCTATCAATTACGATTAATATCACTTCAATCATAGATCTTGATTTAGTTGCAGGTTGAAGATGAAGATGGCAATCGAACATGGTGTATGTGCTTGTTTCGAATGAAATTGATGTTACAGAGAGTTTAAGAGTATTAATTCGAAGGTTTTAACATGGTTATATAACCCAATTAAGATTGTTTCATAACAATCGAGTTATAATTTTCAATCGATGTTTCGGTTTCGATTACACGGCCTTGATTATCAAATAAATTCAATTGAAATCGATACATTGTTCGAAACTAATGCAAGAAAGTTAAAGGTTGTTTTAATTGCTTTTAAAACGGGCGTTTTGAGGGGTTCGGTGGTCGCCGGAGAGTAGCTGGACTTGCGGCGGAGGTGTGGCCGGGAAATCAGGGAGGGGGTTTGGGTTTTGTTTCAAGATTTTCAAATTGGCAACCTAGGTCCCTGAAGTATCCATTTTAGTTATCTTATGTAATAAAGTTTTATTTTAAATATTTTTAAAAAAAATTACAAACTCAACCCTAAACTTAATAAAACCCATTAATCAAATTAATCATTTTATAATACTTGTAAACTTTATAATTTGATTATTTATTTTCACTTAATACTTTAAATTCATGATTACTAATAAAGCTTTTATAAGTTTATTAAAATTTCACTTTATAACTTTATATAAAAAATTATTTATAATCCATGAATTATTACAAGTTGTTTAGAAAATAGTTCATAATAATAAATTGCACATTTAAGGTGTTTGATCCATAATAATCTTATAATGAAACTTTAAAAAATATTAGGTTTTAACTTGGAAAAATAGCGGATGTTAAAGTGAGCTTCCTTTTATTAGTCTGAAAAATCTACAGAAATTGTTATGGTTTTTTTAAATTAATAGTATGTTAAAAAGAAACTTGATCAACTCTCTTTATAATGTTAAATTATGTTTTCAAAAATCATATGTTAAAAGGATGCACAAACATTACCTACGTTACTAGGGGCTCGATGGTTCTTTCCTAAGTTACTCATTACAACTTTCCTTGTCACTGTAGAGCTAATTTATGATAACTCTACGCTACCTCGCATCTATAAATATTAACATAGCAACATTATCTATATCTTTAACTGCACTACATAGTTTATCACAATTACTAAGGTGGAACCTAAATTATGATGATAGCCTCATTTCACTAAATTATCTTCAAAAGTCTCATCATTAATTTACCATTTAATATCTTAACTGTAGTTTTTAAAATCAAACAATTTTGGTCACCTCAAATCAAACTAATCATTTTCTCAAATCAAAACTTAATCTGATAGTCACTTATTAAGATTGTTGAGTAAACTTAGTGTCAATATGGATTGATGCTCTATTCTTGCCAATACTATATTACCACATAACAGATCCATTTGCATTTTTTTATAGAGTTTAGTATAGGTAAAACCATTTAAAGTGAAACATGGTAAAAAAATCCCTATTGTAACATCTCATATTTTTCAGTTAATTGAAAGTTATCATCATTTATCTTTGTAAGGGTCATTGTTGTCATTAATGTAACTATGAGGGTTACTCATGATTATTTCTTTTAATTTTAATTTAATTCATTATT
Organism: Flaveria ramosissima; assembly: GCA_025215565.1. Taxonomy (NCBI): domain Eukaryota; kingdom Viridiplantae; phylum Streptophyta; class Magnoliopsida; order Asterales; family Asteraceae; genus Flaveria; species Flaveria ramosissima. Next base: position 30,886,205 of record CM046044.1, on the reverse strand, counting down.
TAAAGAGTTAGTAATTAAGTTTATTAAAATAAGCATAATAATAATAATTGTAACAATAATAAAAATAATGGTAATAATAATAATAATAATAATAATAATAATAATAATAATAATAATAATAATAATAATTGTGATAATACAAGTAGTTACAACATTTGCTTATTATGATAAGTATCATCTAAATCATAATAATAAAAATAAAACAAAATAATACTAAAAATAGAATAATGATGAAAATAATAAAAAGTAACAATTTATAGAAGGCAAACAATTTATAAGCTTTAAAATAATTAAAACTTAAAGTTTATTTAGGTTGAGGGGGTCATTGTGTCAAATTTAAAACTTAGATAGAAGCTTTTGGCATAAAATAATAAAGGTAAGAAAGTTCAGGAACTAAATGTGTAACTTTGGAAAACCCAAACCAATTCGCCCCCTTCACCCCAATTTTCCGGTCACAACTCCGGCCACCCTCCGGTCGGAGTCCGGCGGCCTTAAAAACCACCAAATTACTTCAAATCGCAACCCCAACACCATTTTAACCGTTCGTGAACTCAAGTCGAACTTGATTATACCATTTAATTGCGTTTACAAGCCGATTACAAACCTCAAACGATCGAATAACCGATACCTTTAATTCCATGGCGGTTCGAACATTAAATCTCTAATAATAGTCTAATTATATGAACCTAAACAATCATCTAACTATTCCTAATCGAACACTGCTTCCAATTGCACCTGAAACACACGGAAATCCCATACCCGATTCTCTCTGACCCCACGACCTGCAACTCTATCGAAACCCAATCGCTGAACAAATTGAACCTAAATTGACAAGGGGCTTTGCATCAAGAACACCATCTGAAGCTATCCACGAAGTTAATTTGATTATACTCATCATTTGAACATCAAACAAGCTTTATGTTGGTCGCGGCCTGTTCATAGCTTGTTCATCTTCCATCCATCTTCAATTCGGGTAATTAAACATATGTACCTACTCGAAATTACAAGGGGAATCAAAGCCCCATGATAATTTCTGTAATCGTTATCAAATTAATGTTCAATTTGGATCACAATTGTTCTAGGGTTTATGTGGTTTGGGGGTATCTTTATAATTGTGTTTTTATAATTTAAAAATCATCATCTACCATGGCTGTGGCCCTGGTCTATTGGTTACACACTCACATTCTAACTTGATGTCCCGGGTTCGAACCCGGTCATCCTCAAATATATCTTTTAAGGCTTTACAGCCTTTAAATAAATTGTAGAAAATTTTAATAAATAAAAAATGATTTTTGTAAACTTAAATATATTTTAGGACACCAAATTATCTTCTGTAATTTTTCTAAATTTAAATAATTAAATTTCTTTTTAATAAAACATTTTCACAAAGGTTACTCTTGGATAATTTCTTATAAAATGGATTGTAAATAATAATTAATAAATTATTATTGGTCCAAACGTTTCCTTTAAATTATTATCGTTTAAATCATGATTATTTTAAATAATTATTCAAATTTTATACTTAAACTTTTAATTATTATAAATGATTTAATTTTATTTTCTCTTTATTAAAACACATAAATGGTATATTTCTTTATTTAATGTACTTATAAAAATGCCCAAATTCCACTTGAAACCCTAGTTCTCGTAACTTCGTTAAACTTATTATTAGACGTTAAATCTTATGAATATATATATATATATATATATATATATATATATATATATATATATATATATATATATATATATATATATATATATATATACATTTAGGTACTTGTGAAGGGTTACGTTGGAACGACATTTATTATTTCTATTAATCTTCAATTATATACTTATTGATCATGTGAGTTTTCTTGCCCCTTTTTATATTATTTCACACCATTTTGGGGTGAAACATGTTAAACTTATCAACTTACACTTGTAAACGTTTTATACTTGTAACGCACTTGCAATTCATACTTATATTTTGTCATGGTTATTTAGTGTAATTGTAAGCTTTATACGAGATGCATTATATGTTGACAATCATTAACTATTGCTAGCCTGGCGACGTCATAGATCTATGGGCATAACAAGCCTATTTGGTTCTAAAGCCGATGTATTGCCGGCTCCTGATGACGTATGACTTGTTCATCATGGGAACCAAATACACTTAGTTAATCGTTATAAACTTGTAATCTTAATCTTGGTCAAGGTTTGATTGTAGGTATATGTGTTCTATAATCTTGCATAACTCATAACCTTTGACATGAATTGTTACTTGTAATCTTTTGATATATTTATGTATATTAAACCCTTGGAAACTCACCAACTTTCATAGTTGACCTTTATTTTTAACATGTTTCAGGAAATGCTCAAGCTTGAAGTTGTCTTTGAAGTTTGCTCAAATCTAGGATTTTGGACCTAGAATAATGGAATAAAATGTCTTTGAATATTTTATCTTATATCATGTTATTTTGTGTTTGAGACTCTTGGTTGTAATTTGCATGCTTTAAAACTTATGATAATGATAATTTTATTTAAAGATAGCGTTATGTGGCTGTGAAATATCTTAACCCTCACATCTCGATGATTTTGCCGTTAAGGTTGGGGTGTGACAGATTGGTATCAGAGCCCATAACTATAAGGATTTAGGTTATTAGAAATGGTGACCTAGACTATAGTTTATGCATGAACCTTATAGAATAATCTTTATATTCTTGTAAATATATATTATTTGCATGCTACATGATGCTATCTAATTAGGGATGCCTTCTTATGTGCAATTTGATGCCTTTAGATAGGTTGCCTTGTAATTGCTTACACTTTGTTGCTTGTCTCCCCTAGACTTATTCTTGATTCTTTGATTCTCCCCGACAAATGAAACTTCTTAAACTTATTCTCGATGACACGTGGGATCGTACGCTTTATATCGTGGGTTTAATTCTTTAGACTTTATGTCTAATCTATGAAAATCTCATCAAGGTTTTGATTCCATGAACCTAAGAAATATTGTGTGACACATAGACACTTGTATTCTGGATTTCCTGGCAAAAAGCCTTCGGGCTAAGGCAAGCATTTCGCATAAATCCTACGGGACTAGTTACGCTTACCTGGGGATTTCTAGGATGAGTGATAAACTATGGTCAACATACACAAGTTTCTAAGGCAAATGGGTCAATTTACTTTGACGTGTCAACGATTCCAAATGGTAATGCATTACTAGAGGGAAACATTCCATTTGCCTTACAACTCTTAATTTATCTTGTTTAATTTACTGTCATTTTATATCCACATTCCCGTGACTAACTCAGTTTGTACCCAACATGTCTCGTCACCATGGAAATTGTGGAAGTTCCGACCGCAAGTTAGCTGCCATGATTGTATGACAAATGGCTGGCGTCATCCCATCCATGTTTGCTGAATTAAATAGCACCTTGATGACCAACTCTAGTAACAATGGGAATGGTCAAGGAGAAAATAGCGCGAACCAAGGGCGCAACAACCAAACCTGTACCTTCAAGTATTTTAGTTCTTGCAAGCCCACTAGTTATAATGGCAAGGAAGGAGCCACTTGTCTTCTCGAGTGGTTCAAAATCATGGAGAATACGTTATTAACTGTGAGTGTCCTGAGGCGCTCAAGGTTCGTTATGCCACTAGTATGCTCCAACAAAGGGCACTTACTTGGTGGAATAGCGAGAAAAGGAACCGTGGTGCTGATGTTATGTTAGCACTCACTTGGGACGAGTTCAAGAACATTCCTATCTTGAAGTTCTGCCCGAGAAGTGAGCTACAAAAGCTAGAGGAGGAATTCTGGAACCTTAAGCAAGATGGTGGTGATCATTTGGACTACTTAACTAGGCATCACGAGTTAAATTCTATTGTCCCATATGGTCGACACCCGTTCCTCGCAACATCGAGAAGTTCATCAAGGGGTAGCACCCCAAATCCAAGATGTTGTAGTGGGTAGTCGACCCACAACTTTAGAGGAAGCCATCACTACCGCTCAACTTATCGAGAATCATATACAAGCAGCACCATGTCTGTTAAGGGTGGTAAAAAGGTTGAGAAGACGGTCCACGAAGCTGCCAAGGAGACTAAAAGCCAACCGTCTTAAACAATAACAACAACAAGAAGCGCAATTCACATCCGGCCTTGCAACCACCGCAAAGAAATTTGTACCTGTGGTTGCACTCGTGGCCCAAATACCTGTGGCTAGGGTCTATGCTGGTCCTCAACCTATGTGCAAAGTTTGTAGGTACCATCATCCGGGGAACGCTCCGTCATAAAAATGGTTTTAGTTAGACAAAGGGATTCGATCTCGATGAATTTTCTCATGTCATAAAAATGGTAACTATTAGATATAGGTAGTCTAACATTTGAAAAAAATTAGGGATTGCATAAGTTGGATGTCCATAATGATTTTTCATATGGATAACTAAATGAAAAAGTGTATTTGAAACTACTAAAAAAATCTTTCCAAAAATGAAACGAAGGGTGCAAATTAGTTAAGTCGTTGTATCGCTTTAAACAAGCACCTAAGGTGTAGAATAAAAAACTTGTTGGTGTCTTCAGTCAAAATACTTATTCAAGAATCGAGTATGTCTGAAATTCTTTTTTCTTGGAATGGAGTTTCTACGAACAGAAAATGTTAGTGTTTGCCTCAAAGAAAATACTATATGAAATTGTTGCAAGAATATGGTCTTATAGGTTATAAACATGTAAATACTCGCATTGAGTAAAATTATATCATTGAGAGAAATAATGTAAAAAATAATCAACCTTTAATAGATGTAACAGGCTATCAAAAATTGGCTAGTAAACTAATCTATTGTCTGGCACACATTTTGATTTTACCTATTCGGTGCATTTTTAAGTCAATTCATCCATAAATCACTTCTTGTTTACCAGAAATTCACTATGCAGGTTTGAGGTACTTAAAAAGTTTACTTGGTAATGGTTTATTATTAACTAAAGGTAAAGCTTTTAACCTTACTACATATTTAGATTTTGATTGGACCAAATGCATAGGCTTAAGAAGATCTGTAATAGGTTATTATATTTGTTAGGTAGTTCGCTTGTTTTGTGGAAAAGTAAAAAACAAAGCATGGTTTATCGATCCTTAGTAGAGGCTAGGTATTTGCGATGTGTACTGCTATGTGTGAAGTTTTGTGGATGCTTAATGTGTTAGGAAAAAGATTTTGCTTGTATTCTTAAAACTATTGGTAAAGTTTCTTAACTATAGTTAGCAAATACTTTTACTAAATGATTATTAGGTTATCAACATGCTTCGATGTGTAGGTTGCTACATATGTATGATGCATTTAGTACTAGAAATGAGGGGACAGGGTTGTAAATATGTTATATTGTTTTTTAATTCTATATACTGTTTTCATGTTATCTTGGTCTTAAATTTCTTTTATTTTTTCTTTGCATATCTCTTATGGGACGTTGCTTTGGATTGGGCTATTGCTATTGCTGTGTACGCTGTTGCTGTTTGGGTAAGGAGTTTAAGGCTCTATTTCAACCCGTTTTCTTTTTAAGAAACACGTGTGTTGAGTTGGTATTCAGTTAATCCATTTAGTAGACGGGCCATATCTTTAGTCATTCTTTTAGCTGTGTAGATTCGCTCTCTGATTTACTCTAAATTATACATAGAAAACATATTAAAAGAATATCAATTATTCCTAAAACTCTTAGTTAAAATAATGAAATTGAACTTAAAAGTGTTAAATTGTGTTTTCTGGATTTTAAAAGACCAAGATAGATAAATGAGTATAATTAAGAAGAAATTTAAGAAAATCGAGCTTTGGAGTCCAAACATGGGGTGGTGCCTCATCAGGCACGCCCCCATGCCGAGCCTGAAACACACTCACGTGTTCGACAATCTGACAAGACAAAAGTACTATCATTCGAAAAGTGAGTACGGGGGCGTGCCCCACCACCAAAATGGGAGTCGTGCCCCGTGGAGCATGGGGCCATGCCTGACCATCTCTACATGTACGATTAGACCAACTTTCATAAGCATTGTACTAGCACGTGGTCGTGCCTTTTGAAGCACAGGGTCGTGTATGACACTCTAAAAAGCCTATAAATAGTAGCTCATTTGCAACATTTGAGGGAGCTTTTGGAAGGGCCAAACTCTACTGATCATTAAGAAATCTAGACTTGAAGATCCTTGGTAGGCTTGGGAGGTGCATTCAATATTTAGAAGAAGCTCGGGATCATCTAAACATCACCCATTATGGATCAACAGTTTGATTGTTCTATTTCATTGATGATTTCATACTTATATTCTATATTAATTTTTGTTATATTCAAGTTCATTATGAGCTAAAATCTTATTATCATTCTAAGTTAATGAAACTAATGTAATTTGTAATGTACTAATGATGTGATTTATGTTATGGTAGTATTGGGTAAATTTTTGAAGGGTAACATCTACATTTGAAAAGGAAGTTATAAAATTATAATTTGTAATTGTTAATATCATACAAGGCTAAAAATGTATGAACTAACTATTCGTAAAACCAGTCTTTATAATAAATCCACGGCTAATGAAGTAGAAATGGTTGTGCTAGAAATCACATCAACTTAACTTTCTGATCATTTACGGGTTAACTTTATTAGCCTGAAAATATACAGTAATTGTTTTGGTTTTTTAAAATAATGCTTTATTAACAAGAAACTTGATTAACTCTCTTTCTCACATAAAGTTATGTTTTCAAAAATCATATGTTAAAAGGATGCATATTTATTACCTACATCACTAGAGGCTCGATGGTTGTGTTATAGGTGACTTGGTGCAACTTTCGTTGTTACTACGGAGCTGGTTTACGATAACTCTATGTTGGTTCACATTTATAAACATTAACATAACTAGTTTAGTTTATATATTTATTCATACCACGCTATTCATCACAACTACATAAGTGTAATCTAATTAGGATGTTAGCATTATTTCCCTGTTTATCTCCTAAAGTCTCAAACTTCACTTTATATTATTGTTTTTAAAATATAAAAAAATTTGGTTATATTAATACAACTTATCATTTTCTCAAATCAGAACTAAATCTGATAGTCAATCACTAGGGTTGTTGACTAGGCTCAGTGTGTCCACGAATTGATACTCAAATCTTGCCAACATTATATTACCACACGACATGTACACTATCCTTTTGTGTGTAGGGTAGTATAAGTAAACCCTTTAAAACTAAATTTGTGCGGAAAATATTTATCATATATATACCATTTAAACGCGTCACTCCCATACATCTCACTTCCTGTTAACAATTATTCTCCAAGTCTCTTGTCTTTTTCTTCAATCTAGGGTTTCATCATATTCATGATAACTTGTTGCTCTTGAGCATTTTTTTCGTTAGCGTTCTTCAATTTATTGTAGTGATGAATAGATCTTTATTTCTTGTGTGTTTCTTTGTTTTATTTTGTGTGTATTGTGCATATGTCTGATATTATTGAGTTTTTTTGTGTATTTTTAGATTTATAGATCTAAACCATTTTGACAAATATATTTAGTTATAGGGAATTATGCATAATGATTTTCATCTTGCAACATATTTTAACTTAACTTACATATACTAAGCATGTATGGTTATTTACTTATTTAAGATTGTTATTTAAGAATAAACATCTTCCATCTTCGTGAAGCTCCAATGCATCATGGATTTAACAAATAGTATATTGAAGGAAGGAGCATTTCAACATATAAATATCAATGAACAAAAAAATCTGGATATTATTATCATCTTTATGTTGATAACATCTTGGACTAGACTGTAAAACAACCATGTTACTTAAGTTACGTATTGGTGTTAGGTTTACGTCAATGTACAATCCTTAAATGACAAGGTTAAATCCTATGATGTTTACATTATGTGTCATTGTATATGGTTAGTCTCCGGTAAACACATGGGTTTCAGTATATTCTAGATATGGAACATGTCCGTTCTTGATTATTTCCTTTTCGTTTATAATTTTAAACTTTTCTCTGTTTACTCATTTAGGGAGGGAGGAGGAGGTGGTACCTTTTGAACACATAACTACCCTATCTTCCCGCAACACGAAGCCAATACAAATGCAGTGGTACTCGATCTACCCAAAACACCGCAGGTGACCTCGAGCTCTGTTGTCCACCTTGTCAACAAACTTAAAAACCCACAAACCAAACTGTAAAACGTATAAGCTTGTAACAACATCAAACCACTATTTTGCAAGAGTTACGCAAGTATGTAACAAAACTAAAAGAAAGAACCATAATCAAACATGATTCTTTGAACACACATGAATATTATTCCCTCTTTTATCATTTCGTAACACAGCTTATAGCATTGAAACTAAAAGGACCATCATTGCCATTATAAAAGATCAAATCACCAAGCAAAACAAAAACATTCAAAACCAACCCTCACCTTTTATTCTTTAAAAAACTTACCACCAAAGTTACTCTCTTCTAACCATCTATAACCCAACGGGATATTAATACTCAGAGGACCAAATAGCAAAACACAATTGAAAACTTTCTCCTTCAACCTGCAAAATCCCCCTTCTCTCTTCAATCGGAAGCCACCATGGCTATGCCGGAGCACCACCGCTTTCAAAACTACCTTCAGCAACAACCGCAATCGAAACCCTTCAGGTATTACGGAAAACCCCCTTTTTCGCCGTTTTCAAAACCCTAGAATGCGTAATTTTTTTCATAATCTGATTAATCTTCTGTTTTTTCTATGATTTTGGATGTTTAGAGATATATTCAACAACATCGAAGGTCAAATTCCACCGCAGATGAATTATATCAACGCCGATCAAGCTCATCACCCTCCGTACATCCCTCAATGTAAACCCTAAAACCCTCTTTGTGATTGTAGTTTTGAAGGTTGATTTTGTGTTAGTTGAAGCTGGAAGTGTGATTTGATTAGAAGTTATGGTGTTAATTTGTGTTTTGGTGCAGTTCATGTGGTAGGATTTGCACCTGGTACGGATGTTAGCGATGGTGGATACGAATTGCAGAGGAATTATATTGGATTTGGAGTTGATGAACAAGAGGCCGAAAGAGCAAGAGTTTTTGGAGAATAATAATGCGAATTCTCAGATGTCATCTATTGATTTCTTGCAGCCACGGTCGGTTTCTACAGGTTTAGGGCTGTCTCTTGACAATGGTAGATTGGGTTCTTCTGGTGAGTCATCTTTTATTTCTGGGCTCCTGGGAGATGATCTTGAACTCGAGTTGCGTAGACAGGATGCCGAGATTGATAGGTTCATGAAAATGCAGGTATCTTTGATCATAAAGTTTTGATCTTGAATCAAATTTGGATATTATAGTTGAATCTTGAGTCCTTTTGTTCAAAGGTTTATGTTATAGTGTAATGATATCGTTTTTGTGATTGTATTTAAGGCTGACAGACTCAGGCAAGCGGTTCTTGAAAAGGTTCAAACCACCAGCTTCAAATACTCTCACACGTCGAAGATAAATTTATCGAAAAACTGCGTGAAAAAGAAGCTGAGGTGGAGAAACATCAACAAGAGAAACATGGAACTTGAACTGCAAGTTGAAGAATTAGCTATGAAAGCGGATACTTGGCAGCAGCAACAGGCTAGATACAATGAGAACATGATCAACACCCTTAAATTCAATCTTCAACAAGTGTACACGCAGGGCAAAGATAGTAAAGAAGGATGTGGTGACAGTGAGGTTGATGACACTGCTTCGTGCTGCTGCAATGGTCGGGCGATTGATTTCCACTTGCTTTCCAAGGGTAATAATGGCATGATGATGTGTAAGGTATGTAGAGTGAATGAAGTATGCATGCTTTTGTTGCCATGTAAGCATCTTTGCCTGTGTAAAGAGTGTGAAAGTAAGCTTAGTATGTGCCCGTTGTGTCAGTGCTCGAAGTATATAGGCATGGAGGTTTATATGTAATGAAATTTCTGAACCACTCATGTTAGATTATGTGCACTTATCGTCGTTATTGTCGATGATGTTTGTTTAGCTTGTTTTGATTTGAGGAATGTTGTATGCTTGACATCTTGTTGACCACTGTGATAAAACTGTCTGCATATAAAGCTTATTTTTTTTTCGTGATAAACCCTTTATGGATTTCCAATACAAATAGCCATCTTGAGCTTTGAAAATCAGGATGGTGGCCAAGCAGTTGTTATTTACCAGAAACAACAAACAACTCTAATATGTTGGCAAAAAAAATAGTGTTCTGGGTCGACTGTTATCCACCTGTTTGACCCATTCATTGTAAGCGACTACCAGCAGCGTATGAAGAACAACAGTTTTAGCTTCTGAATATTTCCATATCTATAGCACCTTATTCCATGGTGGATCAATGATGATTAACTTGAAACAATAATCGAGCCGGATCAAACCTTGGCTGGGCTCGAAAATTTCATTAGCTGATTTTTGATAAGCTTTTTTTAACCGAGCTTTGAGTGTATTTCAAGTGGCAAGCTATTTGAAGAAACCTACTACCATTTGCCATAGTAAAGGATGAAATTGATCCCATTACAAAATGTATTGAGATTTTTGGTTTGGTAGAGTACAAGCCCTAGTTCGTTTCAGCTTCAATTATTTTTGGGTTCCGAAAGGGAAACTCGAGTAGTAAAGAAGTGACATTGTGAGAATAATAAGTGCTGAAGTGAAATGAACCATTGATAGTGAATGAATAAAAACATGTTTGGTTGGTAAAAATAAAGGAATGAATTATTAAATAGTTGATTTCATTTTCTTAAATCATTCTTGGTCTTTTTTTTCAATCTCTTCTTCATCATTAGTCACCAACACCACCCACTCACCCAACCACCGCCGGAAACTAGCGTCGCCGCCAAAAACCACCGCCATCGCCACCGAAACCACCCGAGGGTGGCCACCACCGCCGCCGGAAACCACCACCAATCACCAACACCCGCCATCGCCATCATTTTTACATTTCATTGTTTTGTTTTTTCATACCTAACAAACAACACAGTCATGATTCATTTATTTATAAATAATAACCAAACTGGATAAGGAAATGATGATTAATTTCATTTTTTAATCCATTTTATCAATAATCATTTTTAAAACTAATAGTGTTAAGGATAAGACAATGTGTTATATTTGTCATTGTCTTTTATAAATTATATAAACTTGTTATTTACCTTATATTTTACAATTATAAGTACACAATTATGTTATTTCAACAATGTATTTTATAAAACTAAAATTAGAGATACACAACAATGTTATTCCATCATTATATATAAGTATATATATAGAGATATAGATATATATATACGGACGTAGAGAGAGAGAGGGGGATAGAGAGTAGG
>CM046044.1:30725070-30872240 GCA_025215565.1 Flaveria ramosissima | reverse complement strand
CACTTGAGGTGCACGTAATGGCTACTTAACAAGTAAATAAACGAGGTTAACGGAATTGGATGAAAATTGCAAGTTTTTTAATTCTTAGAGACGAACATAAATTTTTTTGTTTTTGGATGAAAATGATAAAATGCATCAAATCTCAGGGACGAAAATGACAATTTACTCTATATTTTATTATATATATTTTTTATTAACAATAAAGGATGACATTAGAAGATATTTAGTGTTTTTTTTTTAATTTCAAAGTTAAGAGGTATTTTGTCAAGTAATATTCATTTTTTGTTTCTTCCCGTGATTTTTAATGGTTTACGATCTTAATTCTTTTTTATTCAAATAAGCATGTAGTCGTTTGATGTCACTGTTGGACTATTAGGTATAGATCTTATATAAACTTGTGATACGAGATCTCAAATACAATCTTTTAAAATCGTACGAGGATTTATCCAACATCTCTAACTATTCAACGGTTCAAACAAACGTTACAATAGTAAAAAAGTTAAAACTAGTCAACCAACAAAACAGTTGGTATTTCACATGCTTTGACTAGTTTTACAAATTTTTACTGCTTTGGATTTATTTATAATTGTTTACAAAACACCTGTGATATCTTTATCTACAGAATGGACCACTTTGAGTTTTAAAAAGGTTTTTACTTTTTACCCATTGGGTAATTTCACTTTACCCCCAAAAGCAATACAAAAGTTGTTATGGGTTAATGGTTATTCAGATAATCATATTCAACAGTCTGTATTAGATGTTCTCTCCACACTTATGGGAATAACAAGTTTCTCTTTTTTCCTATAAATTTCCATAAACACGTTTTTTTTTTTTTTGGAAAGTAAATTTCATAAAAAACACAGCCTCGAGGGACCTCAAAAACAAGGACCCCCGGGCCAACAAACCAAAATTACATACCGTTTAACGGATATTTACACCAATCACTCCAATCTATACTATCCACTTTAGATCTATGTTTAAACCAAAAATACGACGTCATTTTAATGCTCTCCACCACTTCAATCGCCCTTCGCCGCTTTGTATTGAAAATGCGATCATTCCGCTCAATCCAAATAGACCACATAGTACAAAAAACAATGCCACGAATGATGTGTCTGCCTTTTTTTGAGAATGGCTGGGTACTAGTAATCTCCATTAGGTCTGCAACATCAAATATAATTAATGGGTTTAAACGACACCAAGCCTCCACCCGGTTCCACACTTCGGCACTAAAGAAACACCCTGTGAATAAGTGAGTGTTCATTTCGACCGCCGTGTTACACAGATCGCATAAGTTGCTTTGAAGGATCACTCCCCTTTTTTGCAATTCAACTTTTGTAGGTAGGCTGTTTATAATAGCTCTCCAAACCATAATCTTAACTTTCAAAGGAGCCCAAACCTTCCAGCGCATTTTGACATGGCTGATATTTATCGGCTCTGCAGCCAGCAGTCTCTTGGCACTAGAGACCGAAAACATCCCGGACGAGCATGCCTTCCATCTCCATTTATCTTGACCACCTTTCCAATCAAAATTATAAATGTTGTCTAATAAATCAAACAACTCGGCAACTTCAGCAGAAGAAGATGGGGCTGACCTCCAATGCCACGATATATTTTTAACTCCATTAATAACCTTCATTCTCTCAGAAACCAACACCCACTTGTGTTGCTCAAGTCTGAATAAATTAGGATAACATATCCAAAGAGGTTCTGCACACAGCCAGGAATCAGTCCAGAACCTGACCAAAGAGCCATCCCCCACAATACCTTCGAAAAAGCTGACAAGATTAGTACCGCTCCCTATCTTTTTGCCACAAATCTTAGTGATTTGTTTCCAACATCCACTAGCGGAAACGGTACAAGGAAGATGAAACCACGATCTACCACGGCCATGACATCCAATAATCACTTTCTTCCATAAACAATTGACTCCCGCTTTAAAACGCCACGCCCATTTAAGCAGGAGCGAGTCGTTTACAACCTCCATTTTAGATAAGCCGAGACCACCCATATTCTTAGGGGAGGTTATGACATCCCAAGCCACCCATTGATCTTTTTATCCGTACTACAACCCGCCCAAAGAAAACGTCGCATAATCGCCTCGATGCTCTCTAAGACCGCCTTTGGAGCTTTATAAAGAGAGAGATAATAGATGGCAAATTCTCTAAGACGGATTTAATAAGGACCAAACGGCCACCCATGGATAGGTTGCAGGACCGTTTAAGGGCTTGACCACAATTACAACACCAACACAATGAGGAGAATAACTAAGCTCTAATCAAACAGTGAACTGGGTAACCAAAGTGATACAAAGAACACAAGTAAAGTAAAGAGACAGAACAAGAGAGTTGGGTTTCAAGGAGGCAGTATATTGCTTTCTCAAGTTCTTTTACAAGTGTTACAAAGCATAAAGAAAAGATACAAGAACTTGAAATACTTATACTACAACCTACAGCCGGCCATACTTTGAAAGCCAGCTGGATACATTGACTAGACACTAACAAAATCAATTGTAGGATCAAAAGGCATATCTGCCTTTTGACCTTGTGACTATGACATGCCATAGCTCACATCCTTATACAATACAAAAAGGATAAAGTACATAAAGTGGAAAGTTGAAGACTCAAGACCTCAATGTACAGTTACCAAAGCAAGGCCCTTTCACCACTCACCAACTCATGTAAGTTGGTGACTTTACAGAGATGCAGCGGAAAAGGTGCTTTATGGAACAGTACATCAGATAAAGCATGTGTACTAAAAGTCTTCGGAAGAAATCTGTCTTCATAGGATGAGGCTTCGGAAGACTTTGTCTCTGAAGCTTCGGAAGACTTCATTTTGGCTTCGGAAGATATTGGTCTTGGCTTCGGAAGATTTTACACTTAGAGTATTTTCTAATGTTTTGTGTAAAACTTCCGAAGCATTCTTCACTTCAGTACTTAGTGCATGTTGCTGAGACACTTAAGCTGTTTTGGGTTGCATCAGACTTCAGGAATCCTTACAAACTCCCCCTAGGCTGATGCTACCAAAACACTTAGAAGATCTTCAAATGTTGGTAGTCTTCAGTACAATCAGGACCATTCCTTTCTTCATGAGATGGTCAGGATCATCAAGACTTTCATATATCTTCTCATCTCAAAGAGATCATGCAGAGGTAAGTTGATTATGTCTTGCCATGAGTAGACATTCTCAACACCTTGATCTCTGATAACAGTCCATCTCTCTGGATTGGTAGAGTATGTCCAGGATAAGATGGGTGTCTCACTAGTTAGAGGAGCCACTTGAATAGGAGTTGATTGGGCTGCCTCATCATGCACTTCCTCAGGTTGATCTGATTCAGCCTGAGGTGCAGAGGTAGATGACTTTGGCTTCTTCTTCTTTGTCTTTGGTTTAGAAGCCATCCTCTTCTTCCTCTTGGTTGTCTTTAACTGAGAAGACTGGTCTGCAGCACCATGTTGATCATCAGTGTCTTTCTCAGTTGGGTGTTCCTCCCTCACAGGTTCAGAAGGAGAGGGAGTTTGACCCTGCCTAGGATCAGAAGATGAAGCTTGCTGGGGCTCAGCTGGAGGTGCTGGTTGAGGTGTCTCTGGTTGCTCAAACTTGACCTCCACTTCAGGTGGGACTTGACTTGGAAGAGAGTGCAAGTCAATAAGTTCTCCACTCTTAATCTTCTGCTTGATCACCCTAATGTGCTCATCCATAGTGGATAGAGACATGGGGCCAAGTCTCCTTCCGGAGAATCCATACAGCTTCAAGAAGCTCACCATTCTTTGTCTGTCAGCAGACTTCTTTGCATTCTTTTGAATGGTGGCCCTTGACTTTGCAGCTTCTTCCCTTAGTTTCCTTTTGGTTGTCTTTCTTTCCTTGACTAACTCAAGCTCAAGTTGCTTTAAAGTACTCTCGAACTCAATGAAGTCATAGGACAAAGGGAGAAGTGCATCTGCCTGATAGAAGCCTGTGGCACTCAGGTAGTTGATCATCCTGATCCTATCTTCCTTCTTTATCTACCTGAGGTTCTTGTGGAGCCACATCTTCTGTGCAGGACTTTCTTGAACTGGTGAGAGAGTAGGAGCATGCTTGTAAAGTCTTTTCTGTCTCTTCTCCTCTTTGAGTTGGAGAAGTATCATTGCATCCTCTTTCTCCTTCAACTCTCTTGACACTTCCCTGTCAGCCAGTCATTCAGTTCTTCTAAGGGGAGGAGATGATCTCATCAATATCATAGTTCCTGGTCTGTAAGTCGTTAATCTGACTGCCCTTAAACTCATCATCCTGAGTATTTGTGGGGGCAGCCCTGATTGCAGCTGCATGAAGCTAGATGACCCAGTGGAACTTTCTCCCCTTAGTCTCCTTTTCTCTCTCTCTCTTCCTCCTCAATTTCCTCAGGAGTCATTATCCTTTTCCCTTTGTCACCAACAGACCTTGTGACTCAGGGAGGATTGAGGCTTGGCCTTCATTGCTTGGAGTAGCTTCCATGCTCTGGCCAGAGAGAGGCTGAGAAACACCTTCACCAGCAGGTGTCTCAGATGGAGTTTGGACCTCAGCAGCAGTTGTGTGATGATGAGACAGGGGTCTCAGGTTCTGTCACTGGGCCTTCAGTCAAGGTTTCCCCTATGAACTAATCTTAGGGTCCACCTCAACATCCAGTTGACCGATGACATTACCTGATTCCCTAAGTCTCCTTCTTAGAGAGAACTCTGCCATGATCCTGTCTTGGATTCTTTGAGCCAGCCTATCAGCTTGTCTTGAATTGCTTGGATTGACAAGTGGTAGGTTGACTAAATCCAGTCTTTCATAAAAGCTCAGGCTTTGGAATTGAAAAACTTCTTGTTGGCCTTGAACTCTTTGAAGTATGAGGGCTCTTCTGTCATCATCATCCCACCTTATGATTTGATTGTTTCCCAGAGGTGGAGATGAAACAGCCCTTGGTATGCCTTCCTCAAATAGACTCCTGATGAGAGAGTCTATAGAGTCCACATTAATGTGAACTTGAGGAAGTTGCTGAGAATGCACAACAGCAAGTGAGGATGGTGAGTCCTCTATGTCCATTCTCTCTGAAGAACTCCCAGGTTCTGTGGTTGTAACAACTTTCTCCCCCTTTTTGGTAGCATCACCCACTTGCATAGGTGAGCTGGAGGATAAGTCAATCACTTCCACAGGTTCTTGTGTTCCTGGTTGAGCTCTTCTTAAAGGTCTCCCAGCTAGTTTTTCCTGCAGATATGAAATCTGGAGTTGCTGATCATTGACCCTGTTTTGTAAGGTAGTCACTTGAGATTCCAAGTGACTAACCTTAGAGACTAAATAGGTGCATGTTTTTGACAGTTTTTGCACCTTTAGCCTCAAATTCCCCTCATCTTCATCAGAAGATCATTGGGGGATGAGATGATTGGACCAAAGTCCTCTCTCTCACCACCAGCTTGAGTTTCTTGGCTGCTGGTTTTCCTCTGCTCACTGGCAGCCTCAGTTGAGATGCCAATGGGCTGAGTTGCCATGGTTGAGGTCTTAATGATGTAATCACTTTCAAAAGTGAGAGCCTCTTCCATATGGACATCCTGAACAGGTTCAGAAGTGTCCACCTCAGTAACAGGTGACTGATGGGGGATAGACTGAGGAGAGTCAGAGGTACTCATCTCTCTTTGAGTAGGGGAGGAGAAGAGAGACTCATGGTACTCACTGAATCCTAAGTCTTCATCAGTGTAGAAGGATAGGTTGGGAATGGTTGGTTGAGATCCAAGGCTGGGGATGGTAGCTGTCCCCTGAAGGTTGTCCACTTGAGTGTTGAGACTCAGAGTGAAGGCTTAAGGTGTTGGGCTATTGAGCTCATCAGGGTGAGCTTGAGGAACCTCAGCCCTGATAGGTGAAGTAATGGGAGTGGTTTGCTCCTCAGGAGAAGTGGGAGCTCTAGTGTCCACTTCTTCCTGTAAGGTTGAGTATTTGGGGGCCTGCACAGACTCAATAGTCTGAGCAGGGGTTCGTTTGGATTTTCTTTGGTAGGTGAGGGTGATTTCTGGTCTTTTTAATGGTAGGGCAAAAGAGGTGTGGGTTCAACACTAGCTTGTGTTGCTAGGTTGTCACCTTGAGCAATGAGCTCTAACATTTTTGGGACTAGGGCTGTTCTACCCCAGAGAAGCCTACAGTTGGCTTCTTCATTATTTAAAGATGCCGGGCTTCATCTGTCCCAATTTAAGAATATTACTGTTTCCCTCAACTGTGAGCCCAGTTCACAGTTGAGAATGTGTTGAACATATCTAGGAAACATGTAATACTCTAAGGAGTCTAAGTTTGCAAGTAAATTAGTATATACAAATTGTGAATACCTGAACTTGACCCCTGAACCATTCCATGAACAAGAAGGAGAGATCCTCAGGAATCTGGTCCCATCCACCATGCTTGTTTGACAGCTGTGGATAACCACATGGAGCAGGAATTTCCATTGGGATGAGACCTTCCCTTTCCTAAAGGTCTTTACAGAGAAATCTCCCTCATAGCCCATCTGCTCAAAAGAATGATTTACAGCTTCTTTTGGGAAGGACACCCACCTTCTTCATCATCCAGCTGTAGATGTTGGTTAATGATGGCCGGAGTGATGAAGACTGTCCTCCCTTGCACTGTGGCAGACAGTGCCTTCTCCCCATCCATAATGACCTCTTGGCAGGTCTTCCAGAATTCAAGCAACTGATCCTCATATAGAGGAGGATCAATGGTCAGGGAGGTGAAGTAGTTAGATAGAGTCAAGAATTGGCAAATCTCTGAGAAACTTGCATCTTTCTCAGAGCTTAACAGAGCAACTTGATTATGTTGCCTGTGTAGTTGCATGGAGAAATCAGGGTTGTTTCTGCGGTTAAGTTGGCCATTCTAGAAGCTTAAGGGTGAAGAAAGGTAGAAAGCAAAGGCGGTTTAGAGAATTAGGTTAGAGAAACAGTAGAATTGAGGAAGATAGTGGGAAAGAGGGGGAACCGTTGGGTATTTATATGAAAAGGGATTTGAACCAAAGTTAATGAAAGAGGATAAACTTTGAAATCCGAAAGTCGGTCCCACCTCTGAAAAAGTAGTTTACTTTTGCTCAAAAAGTAGTTTTCTTGGAATTCGAAAAGCTTCCGAAGTTTATTTGTCTTCGGAAGTTTTGATTTAAAAAGCTTCCGAAGCTAAAATGGCTTCGGAAGATTTTCCTGAGAGTCTTGATAATTTATGCTTCGGAAGAGAAATAAACCTTTGAATGCTTTGTTTGAAAATAAACAAAGCTTCCGAAGGTTAATTTTGCTTCGGAAGGAAAAGGTCTTGAAAATAGATAAGTGTCTGAGATAGGAATTTTAAGCTTCGGAAGATGAATCTTTACTTCTTCCGAAGGTAAAATCTCTTAGACAGTTATTATTTTAAAGACATGTTTTCTTCCGAAGGTAAAATTTATCTTCCGAAGTATCAGAATTTTCAGAATCTAAGGAAAGTCTTCAAAAAGATTTTACATCCAAAGAAAACATGAGCTTATGAAAGTGATGAACTAGACAACTTAGGACACACATATTTAAGAAGAAATAATTAGAATTAGTTTAATAAAAAGTCTACTCAAAGTTAATCATCCCAATAGATGATCAGATACTAAATCTCTGTTCATCAAAAGCTTTGGTGAACAGATCAGCATATTGTTCATCTGTATGAACTTTGACTAGTTTGATTAATCCTTTTTCATAGTTATCTCTTATTAAATGATACCTGATGTTGATGTGTTTGGTCCTTGAGTGCTGCACAGGGTTCTCAGTGATAGAGATAGCACTATTGTTGTCTATGTGGATAGGAGTCTCCTTGAAGTTAAATCCATAGTCCAGCATCTGATTTTGAATCCAAAGCACTTGAGCACAGCAGCTTGCAGCAGCAATGTATTCAGCCTCAGCAGTTGATGCAGACACACAGGATTGTTTCTTGCATTGCCATGAGACCACCCTTCCACCAAGGAATTGACATCCCCCAGATGTAGACTTTGCAGTCATATTGCAACCACCATAATCACTGTCTGTATAGGCATACAGATTGAAATTTGGATTCTTGGATACCATAGACCAAGTGTTGAAGCACTTTGAGGTATCTTAAAATCCTTTTCACAGTGATTAAGTGAGACATCTTAGGGTTGGCTTGATATCTTGCACAAATACATGTAGCAAACATGATATCAGGCCTGCTAGCTGTAAGATACATAAGAGACCCAATCATAGCCCTGTATAAGTGTTCATCTACACACTCCCCCTCAAGATCTGGACCAAGGGAGTGGTTTCTGGCTATGGGTGTCTTAGCAATCTTACAATCAGTCATATTGAACCTCTTGAGTATGTCTTGAACATACTTTGACTGACTTATGAAGATGCCATCTTCAACTTGCTTCACTTGAATTCCCAGAAAGAAGTTGAGTTCTCCCATTGAACTCATCTCAAATCTGTCCTTCATCAGCTTCTCAAAGTCTTTGCAGAGCTTTGGATTAGTTGAACCAAAGATGATGTCATCAACATATACTTGAACCAGCAATAAGTCATTTCCCTGTCCTTTGATGAAGAGGGTTCCATCTATAGTACCTCTTCTGTATCCATGCTTGCAGAGATACTTAGATAGTGTCTCATACCACTTTCTGGGTGCCTGATGCAGCCCATAAAGAGCTTTGTCAAGCTTGCAGACATAATCAGGATGATCAGGGTCTACAAAACCAGGTGGCTGTTTGACATAAACCTCCTCATCAATCACTCCATATAAGAAAGCACACTTTACATCAAGTTGGTAGACCTTGAAGTTCTTGGATGCAGCAAATGCCAGGAATATCCTAACAGCTTCTAGTCTTGCTACAGGAGCAAAGACATCAGTGTAGTCAATCCCTTCTTCTTGTGTGTATCCTTGAACAACTAGTCTTGCCTTGTTCTTGATGATGATTCCCCTATCATCCTTCTTGTTTCTAAAAACCCATTTGGTTCCAATGGTAGTCTTCCCATGAGGAAGAGGACAAAGGTTCCAAACTTTCTGCCTTTTGAATTGAAGCAGCTCTTGTTGCATAGCTTCAACCCAACTTCCATCCTTTAGAGCTTCATCAACTTTCTTGGGCTCTATCTGAGATAAGAAACAAGAGTGAAGACAAACATTTGCTTCATGGGTTTGTCCTCTTGTTCTTACCCCTGTGACAACATCTCCAATGATGTTTGTGGTGGGGTGAGACTTGTGGATCCTTAGCTGAGGGATCACAGCAAGTTGCTGGGAAAGATCTAAATTTGAGAAATTTAAATCTGGTCCTGAAGATTCACCCTCCACATTATCACACTTATCAAGATTAACTTGATCCAATGAGTGTGAGACATCATTGATGTTGTCATCTATGGTGTGGTTATTAGCATCAAGGAATTCCTGATCACTATCACCATCACCATTGTTGTCTTCTACAAGTGAGGTATCTTTATCTGGTTGAGAGGCCTCTGAGCTGGAATTTGAAGGCATGCCAGATGTATCAGCTGAATTTGTCATTGTTGTGCTGATAGAAACCTCATTTGCTGAAGTAGTTCCAACTGGAGCTGAAGATGTATGAGTTGAAGTTCTTCCTAGCTCAATCTTGGATCAGGATCACCTGTATTTAGATTTTCTGCAGATCCTGAAACATGCTCACAAGATTTGTTAAAACAGTTGGTAACTAAATCAAGATCAAACAGCCAATCCGGACCAGAACCAGCCACACAGGGAGTGTGCTCATTGAAAGTCACATTGGCTGACTCCTCAACAATTCTAGTTCTGAGATTGTATACTCTATAAGCTTTAGCTTGAGAAGAGTATCCAATGAAATGTCCATCATCTGATTTCTCAGCAAACTTGGCAATTTGATCTTTGGTATTCAAGATGGTGCAGGGACATCCAAATGACCTGAGAAAACCAATGAAAGGTTTCCTCTTGTGCCAAAGTTCATAAGGAGTCTTACCATGTGTCTTAACTACTAAAACTCTGTTTTGCACATAGCAAGCAGTATTGACTGCCTCTGCCCAGAAGGTGATAGGCAGTTTAGAGTCAGACAACATAGTTCTTGCAGCTTCAATAAGTGTCCTGTTTCTCCTTTCAGCAACTCCATTTTGCTGAGGAGTCCTGGGAGCACTATATTGTCTTGTAATACCTTTTTCATCACAAAATGCATCAAGGATTTGGTTCTTGAATTCAGTTCCTTGATCACATCTTATGGTTTTGACCTTGTGATCACATTGATTCTCAACTTTTAAGATGAAATTCTTCAGAATCTCAGGGGTTTCATCCTTAGTTCTAAGGAAGAAGACCCAAGTGAATCTTGTAAAATCATCTGTGATCACCAGACAATAAGAGGTCCTTCCTAAACTCATTACACTGGTGGGGCCAAAGAGATCCATATGTAACAAGTGTAGGGGAGTAGTGATGGAGTTCTTTTCCTTAGGCTTGTGAGATACTTGTGTTGCTTCCCTTTCAGGCATGCCACACAATGATCATCACTAGTAAACTCTTTCTTTGGCATTCCAGTTACCAAGTCATGTTTAATTAATTTATTCATGTTCTTAAAGTTTACATGGCACATTCTTTTATGCCATAGGAAAGACTCATCACTATTTGCTTTAGATAGAAAGCATGAAACTCTCCTGAGGGAGATGTTTCTTGCAAATCCATCTTGTACATGTTCCCTTTCCTGGGGGCTCTGAGCAGGATATGCTCATGAGGAATGACCACACCAGGTTTGAGAACAATGCACTCATGCTCAGTAAAGAGCATGTTATGACTCTGATCACAAAATTGGGATACACTCAGAAGATTGTACCCAAGCTCCTTGACAAAGTTTACCTTTTCAATGCTGAGCTTACCATTTGTGACCTTGCCCCTTCCAGAAATGTAACCACCTTCATCTCCTCCAAAAGCAACTGGTCCTCCATCAATCCTCTCAAAATTGGGAGTAGAGACCTATTGCCAGTCATGTGCCTGGAACAGCCACTGTCAATTATCCAAACATTCCTGTTGGTCTTGAGCTGTTCCTGCACAGAGAAGATGATTAGTTACATTTTGAAACCCAAGCCTTACTTGTCTTGGGCTCATTAACAGTAAAAGAAGGTAATGCAACAGTAATAGATCCTATGGTTGTACTATAGGGATCTTCAGCTGTTGTTGATGGAGAAACCTCAGTCATTTGGTCTTTCTTAGACTTCCACACCACCTTTGGAGTCTTGGACTTGACCTTCAAAACCTTAGAAGCTTTTAGAACTTCATAAGTTTTGATGACTGATCCTTCGGAAGAGTCTACAGTCACTGCAGCAGACTTAGTGCTTCGGAAGAATCCTTTCTTCCGAGACCAACTTTGCTTCCGAAGGTAATTTTCCACTTACCTCCTTCTTTGATTTGGAGCTTCCGAAGGAAACAGACTTTCCTTCCGAAGCTTGAGATTTCTTGAGACTCTTTGAAGTCTTTGTTTTAGTCATGTGGACAGTACTTTTAGGATTGTATGGGCAATCCTTAGCAATGTGAGAAGTACTTTCACACATGACACATAACATTATCTTCTTCAAAGAAGTCTCCCTTTGAGAACAAGACTGACTTTGGTCACATCCCCTCTCCATCTTCATCTTGGTAGATGCTGATGAGACAGTTCCCTTGGGCTGTGAACTGTTCTTGGAGTTTGATGGTCCAGGCTGTGCAGCAGTGGTACACAGCAAATCAGTCTTCTTCTTGTACTGAGATGATTTGAACAAGAACCATGACTCTTAGCTAAGGAGTCTTGGTTGATGTCTTCAGTCCTTACTACTTTGAAACCTGCAGAGATAAAAACTTGTTTCTGCTTAGCATCAAAAGTAGCCTTGATTTCTTGAGCTTTCTTTGCTTTTCTTTTGCTCTTTCTGATCAAGTTCTTTCTTTTGGACTTGGTCATCCCAGTTGATTTCTTCTCCTCAGAAGGATAGTGGCCCTTGGAGAATCCTCTTCTTCACTCTTCTCAGAGGAATTCTTCACTATCACTTCTTCATCATCCTCACTTACAGGATCTATGAGAGGAAGCTCATCTTCACAAGTTCCACACCTAGGAGATCTTACAGACAAGATTGTGTGTGGAGGAGCTATCTCATTTGATCCTAGTCCCTGTCTATTTTGATAACAAACTTTGTTGTGCAGGGATGAGGATATCATGTTCTTGAAGGTCTCTTCTTCAAGAACACTTCTCTGCCTTGGCTTTGCTGATCACAAGCTCAGCCTGGCACTCAGTTAACTTAGTGATGAGATCTTGGATCTGAGTTCTGAAATCTGTATGTTCATGTTTAGTACTGAAATGGTTTTCTCCAAGTCTCTATTTTTAACTTGTAATCATTTTCAGACTTTCTAAAATCAGATTTTAATATGTTTAATGACTCAAGATCAGATCTCATCTCTAGGTTATAGGACCTGTATCTATTTACTTTAGCAATGCATTCAGGGGAGCAGAGATGTTCCAATACCTTGGCTTCATCATGGTCAGCCATCAGTGCTTGGTTTGGAGAAGCATCCTCCACCTGAAAACTCCAGTCAAAGCCTCCTTCTTCAACAGCAACAGCAGCATGTTGCTTTGTCTTCTCAGCTTGAGGAGCTTTGTCAGCAAAGTTTGGTCTGGGTTGTGTTTGGCCCCCATTTGTTTTAGGTGCCTTACACTCCCTGGCAAAGTGACCCATAAGGTTACATGTTGTAACACTTAACTTTGCTTTTATCCAGCCCAAACTTGCTGCTGGTAGCATTGCTTGGAAATCTTCTTCCTGTCCTCTTGTAGAACTTCTTGGCTCTGTGAGTGAGGAGAGCCATCTGCTGAACTATCTCCATGTATTCCAGGTCATCTGGATGGATACAGTCCAGGTCTTCAAGAGTGAAGAGATAATTCCCACAGCTTTCATCTGCAGACACAAAGGCTTGAGAAGAACTTGTCTCTTGGAATGGGCTTCCTTGAGTAAAGTTCTCCCTTGGTGTCTCCGGGAAGGTGATGAAAGGACCCTTTTGTGAGTTGTCAGGGTAGCATAAGAGATGATGCTGAGGTTCTATGCTGTCCCTTTCAACCACATGAAGGGCTGAACCCATTTGATTGTTGGAGTTGCCAGATGAACCTTGCATGTTCATCTCCATCTGGTATCCACTGAGAATCCCATACAACTCTGTAAGAGTAAGAGTCTTAAGGTTCTCAGTCCTCTTGATCACCACACAATAGTGTGTCCATTGCCTAGGAAGTGAGGACATGAACTTCCTTACAATGTCCCTGTTCTCAAGAGGAACTCCTCCATCCACTAGGGTATCCACAATCTCAACATACCTGAAGTATTGTTGAGTCATGGTCTCACCTGCTTTGAAGGTGAAATTTTCAAACTGCTGCTTCAGAAGATCTTTCTTGTTCTCCTTGGCTTCAGAGGAGCCTTCATACATCAGCTTCAGTGCATCCCACAGCTGTTTGGCTGTCTTGCACTTCTTGAAGCCTCTGTATACAGAGTTTGGGAGAGCAGTCTGAAGAGCAGTCATGGCCTTCCTATCAATTTCTACTCTTTTCTATCTTCATCTGAGTAGTTGGCCACATCTTTAGGAATCATACCAGCACCAGTAGCAGAGGGGGTGCTGGGTATGAAAGGTCCATTCTCAACAGATTCCCACATTCTTGAATCAAGAGACCTGATGAAGCCTTCCATCCTCATGCACCAGGTGTCAAAATCATCAAGAGTGATCAGTGGGGATTTGTTCATGGTTCCAGTCTCCATATCAGTCTTAGAGATGGCAGCCATTTGAAGAGTTTAGTTTGTGTGTTGTGAGGGATCTTAAGATGGTTAGATTATATCAAGAGCCTGGAAAGCTCTGATACCAATTGCAGGACCGTTTAAGGGCTTAACTACAATTACAACACAACCACACAATGAGGAGAATAACTAATCTCTAATCAAACAGTGAACTGGGTAACCAAGGTGAAGCTAAGAACACAAGTAAGTAAAGAGACAGAACAAGAGAGTTGGGTTTCAAGGAGGCAGTATATTGCTTTCTCAAGTTCTCTTACAAGTGTTACAAAGCTAAGAAAAGATACAAGAACTTGAAATACTTATACTACAACCTACAGCCGGCCATACTTTGAAGGCCAGCTGGATACAATTGACTAGACACTAACAAAATCAATTGTAGGATCAAAAGGCATATCTGCCTTTTGACCTTGTGACTATGACATGCCATAGCTCACATCCTTTTACAATACAAAAAGGATAAAGTACATAAAGTGGAAAGTTACAGACTCAAGACCTCAATGTACAGTTACCAAAAGCATGACCCTTTCACCAACTCATGTAAGTTGGTGACTTTACAGAGATGCAGCGGAAAAGGTGCTTTATGGAACAGTACATCAGATAAAGCATGTGTACTAAAAGTCTTCGGAAGAAATCTGTCTTCATAGGATGAGGCTTCGGAAGACTTTGTCTCTGAAGCTTCGGAAGACTTCATGTTTGGCTTCGGAAGATATTGGTCTTGGCTTCGGAAGATTTTACACTTAGAGTATTTTCTAATGCTTTGTGTAAAACTTCCGAAGCATTCTTCACTTCAGTACTTAGTGCATGTTTGCTGAGACACTTAAGCTGTTTTGGTTGCATCAGACTTCAGGAATCCTTACAAACCACTTCGGTTCTCGTGTTTTGATCAGATCGTGTTACGTGTGGTATCTCTAGTTAAAATTGCACTCAAAACCACGTTCTATCACCCTTTCGAATTGATGATGTCTACTTTGTTTCGGTTCATGTTGAATTCGTCAGATTAGGGTTTTGGGCAGCCCTGGCGGCTGCAGATCGGAAAAAACTGCGTACAGACACGTTCATGCTACTGGCCATGCGAATGGACCCATCGTACGACTGGGCCATGCGAATGGACCATTCGTACGACTGGACCATGCTAATGGACCAGTCGTGCGACTGACCAGTCGTATGTTCAGTCGTGCGACTGGACCAGTCGTATGTTCAATCGCTCGAATGGACACAGCCGCATTGCCTCATACGCATTTGTTCCAGACCAAAAAAAAAAAGAAAAAAAAAGTGAAACGTTCTTGCACAGATTTGAGATGAGCAAAGCATATCACCCTGAGGTTCTTTGTCAAATAAGTTCGATGAATACGCCATTATTCGTCGGACTTCCAGAATAGGTGAATGTAATTGGAACACGAAAGAGAGAAGAGAAGATGTCAGCAGTTGGTGCTGATTTTGTGGGTAGTTAGGAGCATCTGACATTTATGGGCCAATCAAGTTATAATATCCGCACAGAGAGGATTCTCATTCTTAGGGGGAATCCATGTATAAAGAGATTGAAGACCAATCAGAAAGTGATGATGTGAGTCGGTTTCGAGAAGAATCTACAGCATGCTGATTGTTTGATATTGTCAGCTGTGGATTGGAACCTTCAACCTTTGCCCAATACACGTATGAAGAAGCCAAGAGAGCACACGTTTATATATGGGAATGCTGAAGGTGAGGGGGAATTTCTGCAGGTGTTAATGATAATCAGGTTAGCCTGTGTGAAGATTGAAGCAATGAAAAACTGTTCATGTCATTATCTGGAAAAATCAGTCATAGAGGAATCTTGTGCTATGATGGTGTTCTGCAAAGTAAACGAAAGCTATTGTGCCTAAATTCATTTTCAGGGATACGGTATTAGCAACCTGACGGATCGACAACGTTGGCTAATATGGTTTCGTTTGATCTATTGACAACCAGAGCAAAGATTGATGAAGATTGTAAGAGGTGTTGTCACACCCCCGTAAAAGCGGAAACACGGGGATATAACGAGACCGGGATCGTCATAACACATGGTAAGCGATAGAGAGCAATATAATAAAATGATGACAAGCGTGTCATGACGACACCCGAGACAAAGGGGGACTTGTTCGTGTTTAGTCAATGTTCACGACAACATAGCCATAAGCATAACATGATAAAGATACACATTTCACATAAGATGAAATTGTAAATGTTAATCCCACAACCCGGGAACAAGTTTCAAAAGATGATAATTGTTTACAAGCGTTAACATTGTTCAAAAGATTGTTATCACACACGTTAAGTCCCAAAAATGCATCCTAGGGTCTCCACTAAGGCGGCACACCTAGATTCCTGGACTTGCATGATCACCTGAAAAGATATGCTTAAAACGGTCAACATAATTGTTGGTGAGCTCGCAGGTTTATGTAATAAAATTGTAAGTGATGCTGTATAAGTAAGCGTATGGAATACCGTGAATACAGTTATATACACAAGTAAATATCACATGACATGAGCTTTGCAACCAAACCTAGCGACGTACACAAAGAAATTGTCGGTATATATTCACCCAAGGGCCCGTTCCTGGCCACTGATGGTACCAACTAGTATACCATCGAACGAGGGTGGGGGTGTCAACCCAGTAGTACTACCAATACCTAACCGTCGGTTCCCACACTGGAATTAAATAGTTGCAAAGATAGAACCACACAGCAGACCCAAGCATGTATCAAATAGTACTTGCAACACAGTATCACGTTGATTCCTTGTATGTAAAATGTATGTAAGTTGTACAGCATTGAAAAATGAGTAAGCATACTTTTCCCCCAAGTTGTAAATGATTGAAATATTGTATAAGCGTAAAAAGGGGCCACGAAACTCACTTGTTAGGTGGTAAGTATGTATGAGCAATGTATCCCAAATGTTGAATGCAATAAACAGTCAAACACCTATTGACAGTTATTGTATAGCATTAATGATATGAATAATAAGCGCGTAATAATGATGGGTCGGTTCGGGTCGTATCGGCTGGGTCGCGTATAACACACACAACTGACACGCGTACTAGATCTTATGTAGATCCAAGTACAAGACATTGCCGCCATTAATGATGGTGTGTTTTAAGTAAAAGTCTCGTTGTCATTGAAGAAACATTGAATAAGTGTCAATAGTTATAAGTCAATTGATCGTTGTAAAACGTTAGTTCAATTTGTTTAAAATAGTATGTGTGCCCTTTCTCGCGTTGACTTTAATTGTGGCCGAACAATGGCATTATTGTGTTAATGTTACCTCAACATCACACGACATACTCACACCACGCACAAGGGAATCAAACACAACAGTTTCAGTCGCATAACAAGCCAGACGCACGACTCAACCTCCATTCGTACGAATCAACCCTCAATCGTGCGAATCAGCTTCATTCGTACGATTGAGCCTTCATTCGTATGACTGGCCTTCAGTCGTACCACACAACACCCATCGCACGACTCAACCTCCATACGCACGAATCAACCTTCAATCGTGCGAATTAGCTACTTTCGTACGACTGAACCTTCATTCGTGCGATTGGACTCCAGTCGTGCGAATCACGCACAATCGCACACATTCAGTCGGTCACCTGACTCAATCGCCTATACTCATTCGCACACATGACTCAATCGCATACTGACACTCAGTCGCACAACTCAGTCGCACGACATGCCTAGTCGCACAACTCAGTCGCGCGATTGACTCAAACGCATGATTCAGTCGCACGACCCACTCAGTCGCACGGCTCAATCGCATGGATGACCCAGTCGCCTGATTTGTAGAATCGCGACTGTGGTCGTGATGAGCAGCCCCCAAGCTGCTCTAAATACGGGTTTTACACCGCAAGGACCTCCAGAAACACTCAACTAACATACACA
The DNA here is from genome assembly GCA_025215565.1 of Flaveria ramosissima. Lineage (NCBI taxonomy): Eukaryota > Viridiplantae > Streptophyta > Magnoliopsida > Asterales > Asteraceae > Flaveria > Flaveria ramosissima. The sequence goes on along the minus strand of CM046044.1, from coordinate 30,854,593 downwards.
AACATGAAACACAAGCAAGAAACCTCACACGCACCCATACGACCTTGTATGTTCGGGTTGAACCCGAACACCCGAACCCTAGTTTTGGACAGCCATGAAATGGCTAGAAAACAGACAACCAAAGACAACTACCTGCTAGAAAGGGTAGTCTAAGCTGTAGACGGTCAAGACGAAGAAAACAAGACCTCTCGGGTTGGATTTGGTGCTAGAATGGTGATTTTGTGTGTGTAGAGGATGAAGATGAAGAAGATGGTGAATGTGGGATTAGGGCTGGTATGAGGGTATTTATACCCAGCCCAAGTTTGCAAAATGACAATTTAGTCCCTGCACTTAACCCCCGAGTTTTCCAAATTTGGTTCGGTTAAAAAACGACTTTGTTAGATGCTTTATTATAATTGTAAAAGTTCATTTAATGTTGTTATGACTTAAGAAATGGTTATGTTAAAAATATTAATATATAGATAAATGATATATTTTGACGTTTCAAAAATGAAAGTTTTAAAAGTCTTTTAAGGTTAACACATGGTTATAACGAATACACAACACAGCGATAATATTGCACACATGATATCCACATATAGAATCAAATAGAGATGAGGAATGACCGATCAAAGAATAGATAATAGGCAATCACGTTAGTTGACGGACCTTAAGGTGACGGATGTCACAGTATCCCCTAGTTGAGAGAATTTCGTCCCGAAATTCAGCTGGAGTTAGGTCCAAGAGTGTCATCCTCGAAAGAGATGTGGATATTTGAGTTTCATCTGATCTTCACGTTCCCATGTAAAACTCTGGCCCTCGCTTTGAATTCCACCTTACGCGAATAATAGGTATCCTACTGCGCTTCAGTTGCTGACCTTTCGATCCATGATCTCAATGGGTTCTTCAACAAAATGAAGCTTGTTGTCAATCTTGATTTCCTCGATTGGCACGTGAAGGGATTCATCGGCCAAACACTTCTTGAGGTTGGACACGTGAAAAGTATCATGCACACCGCTAAGCTCTTGTGGCAACCTTAACCGGTAAGCCACTGGACCGATCCTTTCAGTGATCTCAAATGGTCCAACGTATCTTGGGGCTAACTTCCCTTTCTTTCCGAATCGAACGACTCCTTTCCAAGGGGAGACTTTGAGTAACACACGATCCCCAACATTGAATTCTAAAGGCTTTCGACGATTGTCGGCATAGCTCTTTTGACGATCTCGCGCGGCTTTTAGTCGATCTTTGATTTGGAAAATCTTGTCTGTTGTTCTTGAATGATCTCTGGGCCTGTTAGCTGACTTTCACCAATTTCGGCCCAACAACGGGAGATCTGCATTTCCTTCCATACAACGCTTCAAATGGAGCACATCCAATGCTTGTATGGTAGCTGTTGTTGTAGGAGAACTCAATCAACGGTAGATGAGCATCCCAACTACCACCAAAATCGATTACACACGCTCTCAACATGTATTCTAGCGTCTGTATAGCGTCTGTTTGTGGATGATAGGCTGTACTCATGTCTAACCGAGTGCCCATCGCTTTCTGTAGTGTCTGCCAAAAACGTGAAGTGAATCGGCTATCATGGTCGGATATGATCGACACCGGCACCCCGTGCCGTGTCACGACCTCTTTGATGTACAATCTCGCCAACTTATCCATCTTGTAGTCTTCTCGGATAGGCAAGAAATGTGCGGACTTTGTCATTCGATCTACAATGACCCATATCGAGTCATGACAGCTGCTTGTTCTAGGGAGTTTGGTAATGAAATCCATAGCTATGTTCTCCCATTTCCACTCGGGAGTTTCAGGTTGCTGTAATAATCCCGATGGCTTCTGATGTTCAGCTTTGACTTTCGAACACGTCAAGCATCGGCTGACGTATAAGGCAATGTCTTTCTTCATGCCTGGCCACCAGTATAGATCTTGAGATCATGATACATCTTGTCTGCACCAGGATGAATAGAATATCGCGTCTTGTGGGCTTCATCCATGACTAAGGTTCGAACACCTCCCCATTTGGGTACCCATATGCGATCCATGAAGTACTGAATACCGTCATCCTTGCGAATCATCTGTTTATCTAACCCCCGGAATTCTTCTTCCGCAAGGTTTTCTTCTTTCAATGCCTCACTTTGTGCAATTTGAATCTGAGTTTCAAGTTGGTTTGGATGATCAATCCCAACGCTCGTGCACGTAGTGGGTTCACATGTTCTTTACGGCTTAAGGCATCAGCCACCACGTTAGCTTTCCCCGGATGATACCGGATGATTTCACAATCGTAGTCGCTAAGAAGCTCTACCCAACGTCGTTGGCGCATATTAAGTTCCTTCTGATCCAGAATATGTTGAAGGCTCTTATGATCAGTGAAGATGATGCATTTGGTGCCATACAGGTAATGCCTCAAATTTTGAGTGCAAATACTACAGCGCCCAACTCAAGATCATGAGTGGTGTAGTTCTTCTCGTGCACTTTAAGCTGTCGCGAAGCGTAGGCAATCACCTTATCCTTCTGCATCAGTACACATCCCAATCCTTGATGTGACGCATCGCAGTAAAACACAAAATCATCAGTTCCGTCTGGGAGAGACAATATTGGCGTGTTGCACAACTTCTCTTTCAACGTTTGGAACGCTTGCTCTTGTGCATATCCCCAGTCAAACTTCTTGTCTTTCTGAGTAAGCAGGGTCAACGGTTGCGCATCTTTGAGAAAATTCGCGATGAAGCGACGATAATAACCGGCCAATCCTAAGAATTGCCATATCTCTGATGGTGTCGGGGCGTATCCCACTTCTTCACCGCTTCGATCTTGCCGGGATCTACGTGAATCCCGTCCTCATTAACCACATGACCCAAAAACTTCACTTCCCGCAACCAAAACTCACACTTCGAGAACTTGGCGAAAAGTTTTTCTTCTCGTAGCAGCTCCAGAATTGCCCGAAGGTGTTCTCATGATCCTCTTTGATCGGGAGTAGATAAGTATATCGTCTATGAACACGATCACGAACTTATCCAAGTAAGGTTTGCACACCCGATTCATTAGATCCATGAACACAGCTGGTGCGTTAGTCAGCCCGAACGGCATGACCAAGAACTCATAATGCCCGTAACGAGTTCTGAACGCAGTCTTCGGTATGTCGTCCTCGAAAACCCTTAGCTGATGATAACCAGAACGAAGATCAATCTTTGAAAAATACGAAGCTCCTTGCAGTGATCAAATAAATCATCGATTCTGGGGAGAGGATATCGGTTCTTCACCGTCAATTTGTTCAGTTCACGTAATCGATGCACATGCGGAACGATCCATCCTTCTTCTTGACAAATAGTACGGCGCTCCCCACGGTGAATGCTCGGTCGAATAAAACCCTTCTCCAGTAGTTCCTGTAGCTGACTAGACAACTCTTGCATCTCGGATGGCGCTAGTCGATATGGCGTTTTGCTACCGGTGTAGCTCCAGGAACCAACTCAATACGGAATTCACCTGTCGTGGAGGAGGTAAACCAGACAAGTCATCTGGAAATACTTCTGGGTAATCCCGTACCACTGGAATATCCACCAGTTTCCTCTCTTCGTCTTTCTTTTCAACCACATGAGCCAGAAAAGCGTAGCACTGCTTTCGTAAACTCTGGCGTGCTTTCATGCAGGAAATAAGCTTCAAGTTCTTACCCGGTCGTTCTTCCTGAACCTTGAGTACTTCCCCGTTTGGCATAGGGATACGTACCACTTTGTCTCGGCAACAATCTCTGCTCCATTTGCGACAACCAATCCATACCCACAATCATATCGAAGCTTCCTAACTCAAAGGGTATCAAATCTATCTCAAAGGCATGATCCTCCAGCGTTAACGAACACTCCTAATAATCTCATCGGCCTGAACAACCCTACCATTGGCCATTTCTACAGAGTAGCTAGTTTCTAGCCTACTAGGACTCAAATCAAGTAATTGCACAAACTCGGAAGATATAAAACTATTGTCTGCTCCAGTATCAAATAATATAGATGCGAAGTGATGATTGAGTAAGTGCGTACCCGTGACAACATTCGGGTCCTGACGACCATCATTGGCTCCAATGACGAATGCACGTCCCCGAGCTGCATTCCCTGAGTAGCCGGGCCTTGATTTCCAGCGATAGCCATCACCTGCTGCTGGTTGTTCCCTGTTGACACGGTGCCCGATTCAGCCTGGGGCACATGTTCCTGTAGTGATCAGGGCTCCCACACTCAAAGCAAGCCCTTGCATTCCCGGCGGGGTTAACCGCGTTGACGGGTGCTACCAGATTCGGCGCAGTTCTGCAATCTCTTGCCAAATGACCCGGGCGCCTACAGTTAGCGCACACCCGGCACTGCGTCCCTGGGGGATGATGATAATTGCACCTGTCACATTTGGGGTGCGGCCCCCACATACTCTCTCTGGCCTGAGACACGGCCACAAAATCCTGGTCGGCTTGGACCTCTTCTCAAATTTTCCGGCACTCGACCGGCTCGACTCCCCAACGTCCTTTCTCTTCTCGGCTCCTCTGCCAAAACCCCAGTTCTAACCATCTCATCAGTCAAAGCGCCAGTTTTCAGAATTGCGCTTTGGATAGTAGGAGGAGCGGCTGCTGTAACCATCGCTCTAATTTGAGGCGCGAGTCCCCAAATGTACCTTTCAATCCTCTTTGATTCCGGCGTAACCAGATGCGGAACCAATCTTGCCAGCTCATGAAAACGATCAGTATAAGCTGCATGCCCTGCCCCCACCATAGCATGATTCCAGAACTCATGCTCTAGTTTCTGCATCTCGTTGAGTGGGCAGTATTCCTCAGTGATCAAGGCTTTGAATTCGTCCCATGACATCTGCATCGCAGATTCTCGTCCTCGAGCTTGAACCTGGGTGTTCCACCAGGTTAGGGCCTTACCCTGTAGCGAACAAGTGGCATACTTGATCCTTGGATTGTCGAGGCACTCGCTGATATCAATCACTGCCTCCATCTTTTCCAACCACCTGGTTAGGGCTATCGCCCCACCTTTCCATCGAATTCCCTCGGCTTACAAGCCACAAACTCCTTGTATGAACATCCCCGACGAGCATTAACCACTCCAGTCTCAATACCGGCAGTACCACCATTGCCGGTTCCTGGTTGCTCTCGTTTCCGGTCGGGTTTTCCGTTTCACGTCTTAGTTTCGATCCCTCCTTGGGCTCCATCATCGTTGCCACCATCCCCGTGAGGGTGGTGTTGTTGGAGTGCGTCGCTCACTTGGGCCACAATAGTAGGAATCAACGCGGCCAATTGCTGAGCGATCAGGGCTGCCATGTCGGCGTTCCCTGTTCCTTGACTGTTACTGGCAGGAGCATCGTTTGCTCTTGGTGCTCTGCCTCTGCCTCTGCCTATGCCCCTGGGGATTCACTCCCGCCACTATTGCTACGGGTAACTCTTCGAGGCGGCATGTTCTAATCATAAAAGAGGTAACATATAAGCTTTAGTCACATAAGATACACAAGTATTCCACTTATCAAGTTCAATGTCATGTTCGGCGGGTCAAGATACCATGCAGCCCATTTCAAGCATATTCTCGGTATACGGTGATGTTTAATATAGGGTTCCCCGCAGCGTTCCCACCACACCACGATGTACCAAGCAATGATGCACGATCCGGTTACATGACATCCGACTTTCCTTACATCATATCCATAATAATCCATCGAATCCATGTATTTCATGTCATATTCACTTATGTCATCATACATCACACGCAATTCGTGCAGTTCACACATCATAAATTGATAATGTTTCAATGATAATCCATCACAACAGTTGTAAGTCCATGTATACAATCACGTTTATCTAGCGGAGGTTGTCTATTTCCTTCCTCTTCGAGGTTTCAGACATATTCCTCCTCAGGGTTAATCTCAATGTCCAAGGTCAAGCGCAATAGCATGATCTGTGAAGATCTCTTCGGGTTTAATACCCGGATCTGATAAACTAACTCGGCGCGCAGAGGGAACGGAAGATTCAATAGAAGCATCCCCATAAAAGAGTGAGCACAAGGGCTCTCTCATAGGGTGGAAAGATCACATAACAAATAGATGAACAAACCAAGCAGCGAGGAACACATACACGAGATATAATATGCATACAGAGTCCTAGCATGCAAATCTACATGAAGGTTCCTAGGTTATAGTCTAGGTCAAGCGTATTGCCTAATTCTCTATAACCAATGGCTCTGATACCAATCTGTCACACCCCCGCTAAAAGCGAAAACAGGGATGTAACGAGATCCGGGATCGTCATAACAACATGGTAAGCGATAGAGAGCAATATATAATAAATGATGACATGCGTGTCATGATGACACCCGACGACAAGGGGACTTGTGTCGTTGTAGTCAATGTTCACGACAACATAGCCATAAGCATAACATGATAAAGATACACATATTCACATAAGATGAAATTGTAAATGTTAATTCCCACAAACCGGGAACAAGTTTCAAAAGATGATAATTGTTTACAAGCGTTAACATTGTTCAAAAGATTGTTTATCACAACATGTTAAGTCCCAAAAATGCATCCTAGGGTCTCCACTAAGGCGGCACACTAGATTCCTGGACTTGCATGATCACCTGAAAAATATGCTTAAAACGGTCAACATAATTTTGGTGAGCTCGCAGGTTTATGTAATAAAATGTAAGTGATGCTGTATAAGTAAGCGTATGGAATACCGTGAATACAGTTATATACACAAGTAAATTCACATGACATGAGCTTTGCAACCAAAACCTAGCGACGTACACAAAGAAATTGTGGCATATATTCACCCAAGGGCCCGTTCCTGGCCACTGATGGTACCAACTAGTATACCATCGAACGAGGGTGGGGGTGTCAACCCAGTAGTACTACCAATACCTAACGTCGGTTCCCACACTGAGAATTAAATAGTTGCAAAGATAGAACCACACAGCAGACCCAAGCATGTATCAAATAGTACTTGCAACACAGTATCACGTTGATTCCTTGTATGTAATGTATGTAAGTTGTACAGCATTGAAAATGAGTAAGCATACTTTTCCCCCAAGTTGTAAGTGATGCTGTGTATAAGTAAAATGGATACCGTGAATACAGGTTATATACACAAGTAAATATCAATGACATGAGCTTGCAACCCAAACATGCGACGTACACAAAGGAAATTGTTGGCATATATTCACCCAAGGGCCCGTTCATGCCAACTGATGGTACCAATAGTATACCATCGACGAGGGTGGGGTGTCAACCAGTTAGTAGTACTACAAATACCTAACCGTCGGTTCCCACACTGGAATTAAAATAGTTGCAAAGAATAGAACCACACAGAGACCCAAGCATGTATCAAATGAGTACTGCAACACAGTATCACGTTGATTCTGTGTATGTAATTTGTATGTAGTGTACAGCATTGCAAATGAGTAAACATACTTTTCCCCCAAGTTGTAAATGATTGAAATAGTGATATAAGCGTAAAAAGGGGCCACGAAACTCACTTGTTAGGTGGTAAGTTATGTATGAGCAATGTATCCCAAATGTTGAATGCAAGTAAACAGTCAAAACCTATTGACAGTTATTGTATAGCATTAATGATATGATATAATAAGCGCGTAATAATGATGGGTCGGTTCGGGTCGTATCGGCTGGGTCGCGTATAACACACACAAACTGACACGCGTTACAGATCTTATGTAGATCCAAGTACAAGACATTGTCGCCATTAATGGTGGTGTTTTAAGTAAAAGTCTCGATGTCATTGAAGAAACATTGAATAAGTGTCAATAGTTATAAGTCAATTGATCGTTGTAAAACGTTAATTCAATTTGTTTAAAATAGTATGTGTGCCCTTTCTCGCGTTGACTTTAATATTTGTGGCCGAACAATGGCATTATTGTGTTAATGTTACCTCAACATCACACGACATACTCACACCACGCACAAGGGAATCAAACACAACAGTTTCAGTCGCATAACAAGGCCAGACGCACGACTCAACCTCCATTCGTACGAATCAACCCTCAATCGTGCGAATCAGCTTCATTCGTACGATTGAGCCTTCATTCGTATGACTGGCCTTCAGTCGTACCACACAACACCCAATCGCACGACTCAACCTCCATATGCACGAATCAACCTTCAATCGTGCGAATTAGCTACTTTCGTACGACTGAACCTTCATTCGTGCGATTGGACTCCAGTCGTGCGAATCACGCACAATCGCACACATTCAGTCGGTCACCTGACTCAATCGCCTACACTCATTCGCACGCATGACTCAATCGCATACTGACACTCAGTCGCACAACTCAGTCGCACGACATGCCTAGTCGCACAACTCAGTCGCGCGATTGACTCAAACGCATGATTCAGTCGCACGACCCACTCAGTCGCACTCAATCGCATGGATGATCTAGTCGCCTGATCTGCAGAATCGCGACTGTAGTCGTGATGAGCAGCCCCCGAGCTGCTCTAACACGGGTTTTACACCGCAAGGACCTCCAGAAACACTCAACAAACATACACAACATGAACACAAGCAAGAAGACCTCACACGCACCCATACGACCTTGTATGTTCGGGTTGAACCCGAACACCCGAAACCCTAGTTTTGGACAGCCATGAAATGGCTAGAAAACGACAACCAAAGACAACTACCTGCTAGAAGGGTAGTCTAAGCTGTAGACGGTGTCAAGACGAAGAAAACAAGACCTCTCGGGTTGGATTTGGTGCTAGAATGGTGATTTTGTGTGTGTAGAGGATGAAGATGAAGAAGATGGTGAATGTGGGATTAGGGCTGGTATGAGGGTATTTATACCCAGCCCAGTTTGCAAAATTACAAGTTTAGTCCCTGCACTTAACCCCCGAGTTTTCCCAAATTTGGTTCGTTTGAAAAACGACTTTGTTAGATGTTTTATTATAAGTGTAAAAGTTCATTTAATGTTGTTATGACTTAAGAAATGTTATGTTAAAAATATTTAATATATAGATAAACGATATTTTTGACGTTTTCAAAATGAAAGTTTTAAAGTCTTTTTAAGTTTAACACATGGTTATAACGAATACACACACACAGCGATAATATTGCACACATGATATCCACATATAGAATCAATAGAGATGAGGAATGACCGATCAAAGAATAGATAATGGGCAATCACGTTAGTTGACGGACCTTAAGGTGACGGATGTCACAGGTGTTATCTACTATTCGCAAGCAACGTCCAAGGGGGAATTTGTTGGAGCATATATTGTCATATATAGTGTGTTCGTCGCTTGTCGAATAGTCTAGGCTTAATGTAATACACCTGATATGTTGTAAACACATGAAACTAGGTCATTCGTAGGAGCATATGCGAATGAGACTCAGTCGTGCGACTGGGCCTTGCTAATGGGCTAGTCGTGCGACTGAGAGATGCGATTGGCCATTCGTAAGACTGAACCATAAGTATGGTCCAGTCGGACGATTGAACCATACGCATGGTCCAGTCGTACGATTGAACCATACGCATGGTCCAATCGCACGAATAAGCCCAGTCGCATCTAATATGGGCCGAAGCCTATATATACCAGTTTCAATGTGTAGAGAGGAAAAGGGTTTGGGGAGGGAGACTGCCCGGGCCTAGGGCTGCCGGATGAGAGGGGAGATCATGCTCGATCTCCCCTTGCCAAGAGTCTTGATTCTTATGTTGTAACGAGCTTGTAATCATTAGGTTCTATCAATGAACCATTATATTATAGTTCGTGTTATTGATTGTCTCTTGGTTTTTGCTGTTGTTTATCCTTCCGTCAAGAACATGCTCGGATGTTTATCGATCCAGTGACTTCACACACAAAATAAAAACTTAGCTACAATTACACCCCCCCCCCCCCCATCGACACAGATCATCTAGTCGACCAAGCTTGTCATCCTCTGTCACCCGCTAGCAGTTGCTCCGCGCTTCCCCTGCTAGCCGACCACCAAAAATCGACGACCCTCTCTTCCAGCAGTCTATAGTGCGCCCATTCTAATCAAGCTTTCTAGGTTAGTTTTTTTTAAACTTTCTTGTCTCTTGAGTAGTTGAGTTGATAACCTAGTTTTGTGTTTTTCTTTATTTAATATTATTCTAGATTAGAAGATTCAAACCCTAGATTTATACTCCTTTTTATTGTTGTTAGTTAATTTGTTTAAGTAATTTAACACCCTAGATTTAATACACACTGATGTCACTGCATTGTTTTCGACCAGGTAGAACAACATATTTTAAAACCTTCAAATGAAAATTGAATATCAGGATTTTGTTACATTTTCTAGTCTTTAGATGTGTTAGTTTTTCAATCTTTCTAAAAACCTTATGGCATAATGAAATGATGTAAACATAATGTTATTTTAGGGTCTTAAGAAACCGCAAGAAAATGCATACTTTTACTAACCTTGTCAAGCAAGCATTTCCGCCTAACTTTTTGTGAAGACTTTAATATAAATCTTTTGGAAATAAACTAAACATAAAGCTAAACAATTTTTGGTTCTATTTATTTAGTTCCGACTAAACTAGTGAAATGAGAAATTAGATAAAAGAAAAAAATATAGATAGCCAACTTGAGTGCAGAGAAGTTAAAATTAGCTTTTGTTTTCATTGTGGCCAATAACAACTAGTTTTATACCCGTCCATTGGTCGGGCAAGTTATTGTGATAACGTGATGCAATGTCATAAGTTAATTTGACTCCATTTATCAAGTTGTATCAAATTTTAAAACTATTGTAACAGAAAATAAGCCCCAATTTAAATTTTTCTTTATATAATAACTTGAGTGAATCCTATGTTATAATCCTCAATGGTACTCATTTATTAATATAAAAGATTTACTTATGAAACTTAGGTACAATTTTTGCCTTAATGAATCAGCTTTGTTACTTGCATACACTACGCATTCGACTTTAAGACAAGTCGCAAATACCGTCATGAGAAATTGGTTAACTCCTGACAACTCCTTTTGAATTTTATTCCATGTTTAAGCTTGATATTCCATTCCACCTCCCTTCAGGCAAACCATGCCTTATCTACACATAATAACACCATCAATTAGTTATACAAATATATGCATACAAACAAATATCATCTAAGAATCACTACTACTTATACTTCATCATAACATATCCAGATGTAAACACCTATTCTTTTAGATTTCATCAATCCCATATGCCTTTATTCAATTATTCACCACTTAGTTTCTACACCTTTCATATGTCATGACATCATCTCAACTCAAGATTAATACTAACAGCACATTAGCCAATAAGAAACATAATCATTAGACATACATAATAAAACATCCACAAAATACCAAAGTTCTGTCAATGTGGGGTAAATATGGGTGTAGCAGCATAGACTATGTCCACTAAACGTAAGCTGATTGGCTAGACTATGGCTTTTGCTGAATTTTGGATTGAATCTAGTGTAGTTTGACACGTACACAAACATACATGTATTAATCAACATCATTTAACTATGCAATTGCAAACCAACTTTCCTTGTACAAAGACTAACATTTTGATAAGAACCATGCTATTATGAAAAATTCGTTTGTAGCATATATATCTAAAATTACTTACGAGCAAGTGATTCAAATTTTGAATACCAAAACTCTTCGATTAGTGGATTGTTGCATAATCGAGCAATCGGTCACAAAGTCGATAAACACCAGTGATGAAGAAGCTAGTGGATGAAACTAATAGTTGCCAATGCGGAGGGTCATCTATTTGTCTCATCACGAATACACATGGAATCGACAAAGAAAAGAGAATCGCTACCACTAAATCAACACGATTATCAATGAAGAAGACTTTGATGACTGTTGCTTTTCGCTTTAACAACCTAGATGGAACAATGGGTAAACCAAATCTATCGCTTCTCGATTCCACCATCCCTTCTCGATCGCTCCGATTGCTTTACACATTGAAGAAATTAAGGTATGTGAATTGGTCTTCCCTCTTCACTTTATCGCTTTCAATATAAAATGTAAGTTTTATTTGATTTTTTTTCGTACTTTTTTGTTAACATTTCAATACAATATAATTATGTCTATCTCGGGCCGACCCCAACTTGACTTGATTGGACAACCTAAAATTTTTTATATTGTTTCGTTAAAAATCCAATCACCAACAAAAAAGTGACCCTCTAGGAAAAAATTTCTGGTTCCATCATTGACTTTATGAGCCGCTCAAATTCAATTTTGTTTAATTTAATTTGGCTAACATTACACTTGAAAAGTAAACCGATAATTATGTTGGCTCTCAACGATACATCCTACATGTATATACGCTTCATTGTGACAAAACATTTAACATTTTTGTTTCACCGTATATAGGTAGTTAATATTTATTTTTGCATCATACATACATACATATAGACACATAAAAAATACTTATTACTCTATTAAGTCATTTGAGTTTATGAGAGAAACGAATAACAATTATTTAGCAATTCTGTTTGTAATTGAACAAGATTTTGGGTTTAAATTTACATGAAAAATAGTTAGGGTATGTTTATCAAACTTTCTATTAATTAATCATCTTGTACTAATTAATATAACTTAAGACATGTGAATTGAATTCAGGGTAATCAACAAAAGAAAACTTGGTTGGGAACACTAGATTGTTACAATATTGAAGACACAAGGTACTTGAACAAAGAATAAAGAGACCCCTGCATCAATTGGGATAAGGCTGATATGTCTAGTAATGTCTCTGCTTATTTATGGATTTGGATCTACGAACTCCCAATATGGGTCAAGGGCATAAGTATAATGGATCCGCTAATGGATCTATGAACATGGGCCTAACTTTTAATAGATCAATCGTTCTAAATAGAGCTGTAAATAGATGTGCACATTATGGGTTTTGGTAAAAACTAGTATTAAGCCCCCGCGTTGCTCCGGGGGGTTCGTAAAACCATACCAATTAGCACCAGGACACGCCACCATTAGCGACCACCAACCAAAACGTAGAACCAGTTAGACGAGACGTAAAACATATAAATCAATAACTAAGTCGATCTTGGACATGTGCGTTGCGACAGTACCATTAAATGAGAAAAAATAAGCGTTAAAACGTTGAACTACACACGCACACTACGGTGTGTTAACTCGTAAATGTAGACCGTAACGTAAAACAAAAAATTTAAAATATAAAAAGTATAGGGACCAAAGTTAAAAGTAAAAAATATTTTAGTTAAATTGTAAAATATGTAAAAGTATTGGGTTAAAATGAAAATTTTGAAGGTTAAAAAGAATAAGACAAAGTTGGGTACAACCCTTAAAGCATGTTGTACAACCCATAATGCATAAGAAAGTTGGTGATTGGTATATATATAATTGGTTCATGGGTATAAAACCGTTTCCGGTTTATTTAGCTTTGGAAAAACCGGTTCTTCCTATAACCGGTCCAGGTATAGAATCGTGTTTTTGGTAACAAAAATCCAATCCTATGTAATCGGTTTTGGGTAGGGTATAATTGGTTTCCGAGCATCGGGTGTTCAAAAAACACCCAGATTCAACAATGGAAAAACCCAATTTCGAGTATTTAAAAAGCCCAGCAGAATGGGCCGATTGGATTAGTTGTTAAGCTGCTGCCAACCGAGCTTAGTATCTACAATTTTTTTGGCCTTTGGATGATTGGGCACATGAATATTGAACCAATTTTTGAGAGATAAGCTTATAAACAAACAAAATGTTAAGAATTGACTAGTGAATAATTTTCTAGGTAGGTTTATAGTAAAAAAGAGTATTTAATCTAAAAATAATTACGACATTGACATGTGTCATTTTATTATTTTAAAGAGTAAGGTATTTTGATCATTATGTCAAATATATTAACTGACTGTGTCATATACGTTCATTCAGTCATATATTTACATCAATTATTATATATATTTATCATTGTATTTCATCTTTTAGATCATTTTATATTACTATTGGTATACTGTTGAAAATAACACAATATGTTATTATTGTCATTGTTTTTATACGTTATATAAACTTGTTGTTATCTATTATTATGTTTTACAAATACAAGTACACAATGATGTTATTTAACTAAAGTATTTTTCAAAATTCATAATGTTCAAGATTACACAATGGTGATAAAAAACACGATTAGATATTGTGTTATTTTGTTATTGTTTCTAATGTATTAGATTAATTAATTGTTAATTTATTATTATGTTTTACATATCAGAGATTCACAAGAATATTATTCCATCATTACATTTTTTTAAAACTCATTATTTTATAAAAACACAATAGTATTTAAAAAACACAATAATTAACAAAAAGACTCAATGAATTGCATCAAAAGACAAAACGACGAGATATGAGCTTAAAACGTAAAAAATTATTAAAATATTATATAACAATACTGTACTTGTTTTAAAGCTAAAAAAACGCTCGTTTTTACGGTGTAATATTTATAAAAATAATGACGCAAATAAAAGTTATGAACGTTAAGAAATTAGAGTAACTTATAAAAATTCAACGAAAGCGGCTATTTTCAAAATATCCATCTAACTAACTTTTTCCTACAAATCTCAACCATTGATTTAGGAGATAGATGGTTGAGATTATTTATTACACTTTTTACTTTTAAAGTCTTTTGTATTTGAACATTTCCCAAACTCCCTTTGATGACTTCCTTGTTTTTATCTAGTTCTTTCTCATAGCTTAAAGTTTTTCAGAAAACTAAGTTAATGATCGATCGAGTTTTTAGATTTTCTTGTCTTTTTATGCTCACCATATTAGTTGACTATCCAGACGATTGAGATTTTACTTATTATTGTTAAATTTTCTTGACACCAATGTCTTGAAGTTCAGTTATCAATTTCATGTATATGTGACACTTATCAATCAAATATTCTTCATATGTCCGTGCAAATAAATTAATCTTTAGGATTTTCCGTTTTCCCTTTGAATTCCACCAAAACTATAAATTTGGAAATGACTTTTTTCAACTAAACAAAAACTTACATCTAAAACAGTAAATTTTACGTCTAATCTTGAAAACTTGTGCACGGCCAAAACTTATGTTTGGCACTAAAAAGTTTTGTCTAGAAATAATAAGCTTCGTTTCAAACTAAAACTTTCACGTGAAAACTTGTATCTAAAAACTTTTACTCATTAAAAACTTTCAGCTGAACGAAATCTTTTGTCTGAAACTAGAAATTATACAATACTTTCATGTGAAAGAATCTTAAACAAAGTAACACAAAAACTATCACCCACATCTATCAATATCCAAAAGTAGGAAATTGATCACATCTCGACAATATCAAGTAAAAACTTGACTATCATCATCTTTAATCTTTAAAATCACGTTCTAATTTTTAATTAATAGCAAATCTCAAACTAAACCTTTTTTCAACCTTATAATGAACACACCAAAAACTCACAAATTTTCAATTCTTGACCCAAACCAGATGCAAACTCAAACCATAACTGATTTCTAGACATTTTAAAGCAAACCCTTCAATCTTTGAACATTGATAGATGAATAATTATTCTTCAATTGAATCAAACAGAAAAAATAATAAGAAAGAGCACCAAAAGCTCTTATAGACATTGTATGCCCCGACTAGCGGATGTCGATGCAAATTGATCTAATAAATAACGACCGATAGCATAATCATCAGTTATGATGATTGATGCAATTAACCAAGGAATGGAACTAGAAGAATCAAGATGAAATTAAGAAGAGCACATGTAAATAAACTTTTGTTCTTTGTATTTCTCAAACCGGAGTGTTTAACAAGCAAATCCTACCGTTCACCATAGTTCTAGACCATACAAAGAAGACATTTGACTATTTATACAACTCTACAAGAAACACTACATTTAAGGTGCAAAACAACATTCAACAAATATATTTTCATCTAGAAGTATTAGTTTTGCCCAAAACTTCTGCTAGATAGTTTTGATACTGTAAATCAAAGGTTACGTCTGAAGGTATTACTTTCGATCAAAATTCTGTCCAAAAAGTATCACTTTCAACCAAAGTTTCGTCCAAAAGTATTACTCTCAACCAAAAATTTTCACGCATAACAAAAGGTTTCTTGTGAAACTTTCACCTATATAATTTTGAACTTTAATTTTTTCTGCTTTGACTAAATCTTTAATGACTTGATCATATATAATAAATCCTTACAAGACTCAATGATATATGCAACAACTATGAAGTATATGAGGTAGATGAGGTTTTGTAGAAGCATGTGATTTACCCTCATTACTTAATATGTTTGTCCCTAAAGGAAAATCCTCATGATAAAATTCCTTCATTATTCCAATATATCAAAAGGAATCAAATCCTACAAAAGGTATAGGTCCTGAATATTAGCGAACCTTATTATTATTATTGTTATTTTAATAATAATACTTGTAGTTATCCAGTATCATGATTTCTATTTATATCTTTAATTGCATCTATCTACATTTGTTTAGGAGATTTAGTTGTTATCTTTATCTCTTGTAATCTGTATATATATGGTTAATTATTCAATGAACAGATCAAGTTTGTGATCATAAAGATTTTCATGGTATCAGAGCCCTACTTACTATTTACCGAACCATCACCACCATCAACCATGAGTGTTTTGACTCTGTGTTGGATTGCCGTAATAGGAATCTCGATCCTTGCCATCTCGCGTCTTTGCTTAATCACGACTTTTTCTTCTTTCAGCCACAATAATTGTAGAGCCACATGATAAACCCGAGCCCACGAATCCAAAACAAAAGACCCTCCACCCCGTTTACACAGTCGCGGACATCTAGAAGAAAGTGTGCATTCTTGATGGATCAAAGGTCTTATATTCTTCATGAGTGAAGCTTTTTCAACTTCATGCACGTGGGTACGAGGTTATTAGTCATATCAACGGTACTCCACCACCTTCCAAGGATGATGCTTCATATGACCAGTGGCTAAAAAATAGATGTCATAGTGTTAAAATGGATTTATGGGACTTTATCAGACAACCTTCTCGTACGTGTCCTTGAAACCAAATCCATGGCTTTAGAAGCATGGAATAGAGTTAAACAGATGTTCTTGAACAACAAAGGTTCTAGATCCGCGGCTCTTGAACAATAATTTATCAACGTAATGCTTTCCATAATGCCATCCTTTGAATACTATTGTAAAAACTTAAGGACTTGTCCGATCTGTTACATACTGTAGATAGCCTGGTCACAAAACAATGAATCGTGTTACAACTACTACATGGCTTCCGATGAATTTGATGCTATTGGCACCATTATGAATTAAAATATCCCAACATAGGAAGAAGCTTGCAGCATGCTTCAATTAGAACAACAACGTCACTAGGTTCATGCTTCTTCTACCTCAACCGAAGCCCTAACATTCGTTAACCCGCTCACATCATCCAACCTTCCTACCACACGATGGGATGCCCCTACCAGAAAATATGGTAGAAGCCGTAGGCCTAACCCTGGCCACGACCTACCCCCACAATCCTAGTAAAAGCGCCTGCAACCAATCTAGGCCATTTAGATTTTCTTTCCCATATCCGGGCCTATTACACAGCCCTTGGAACCCATAATTATACCCACCTATGCCACTATACCTCCATATTGGGCAAACCTTTAAAGGTCTCGACCACCGTTCCCTTTCCCCACTCAGGCTGGTTGGGTTGTGATGTGAGTGAGTTAGAATGCTATTTTAAGTGTTTAAATATTAAATATTAAGTATGATTACTTACTTTTAAGCATTTGATTGTGTTGAATAGGTTAACTAGGAGTTGTAAGTGATTTTGTTGGTAAAACGGTCAAGTTGGAAGGTTATATGGTAAAACAAGGCATTGGATTGTCAAGATACAAATATTCAAAGTATAACAGAAAGGCTCCCATCTTAGCCTATTGTAGTCACCGTAGGCTACGCTAGCTCCAATTTCAAAATAGCAGAAAAGCCCCCAGCGTAGGCTATGCTGGCTAACGTAGCCTACACTAGGGCCTTCGTGGACCACATATAAAACCATGTTTTTGTTATGTTTCACCCACCACTTGCCCCCCATTCGACCCAGGATTATTTGAGACAAATTTTAGGAGTCTCTAGGTCACTAATTCACCATTCCACCTCTCTCCAATAACATACAATCATCCGGTATGCGAAATCAACAATGATTTTAAAGATCATTCAAGAACGATGAGCGGCTAATCTTCTCGTGGTCTACTTCGGGTAATAGGTTTTGTGTGATTAGGTTTTCATTTGTGTTTGACTTGTGTTGGGATTAAACTTTAGAACCCGTTAAGTTATTTTATATTTAACTTGTGTTTTTTTTTAAACTATTATTTTGGTTAACCTTTATTTGAATATCATATGATGTTGCGCAAATCTTATGGTTGTAAAGTTTTATTTTTTAATTGAATTGGTATTGTGTATTAAGACCTGTTAAGTCTTGATTATCGGTATCACTTACTCATTGTACGTATAGAATCCATGTTAAGGATTTTCTATCAAGTTGCACTAAACGATTACTGTAAATCAAACCTGGATCCCGGGGTGGATTATTATTTCTCGTAATTGTCTTCTTAATCAAGTTTTATTATTGTCAAATTGTTTTCTTAGTTAATTTGTTAATCATGCCAAAAATCCAATTTTCACAGCTAAGAGCAATAGTTCATAATTTAGTATTTAAATCAATTTCTTATACATTAAAATACAATACACCGATCATGAATTCTACGAGGATCGACAACTCTACTTACCCTAACTAGTTTAAGGTGACTAGGAACACATGTTTTACATCTTATTTGATTGGTATTTCGACATCGATCAAATTTTGGCATATGATGGGATGCCCCAGAAAACATGGTGGAAGTCGTAGGCCTAACCCTAGGCGTGGCCTACCCCCACAGTCCTAGTAACAACACCCGTAACCAATCTAGGCCATCTGGATTTTCTTCCCCATCTTCGGGACACAGCCCTTGGAGCCTATAATATACCCACCAATGCCATTATACCTCCATATTGGGGAAACCCTAGTGGTATTTACCATCGTGCCCTTCCCCACTCAGGCAGGTCGGGCTGCTCCCTGGAATGCTACTCAATCATGACCTATTTCTGCTGCACCCCAGGCTCATGTCTTTGATGTTAACCCACTAGAGCCTAGTGAACTTGGCGCAACCTTCCAAACTATGTCTTTGGACCTGAGTGAACCTCAATGGTTTATGGATATTGTAGCATCCAATCACCTCACTTTAGAATCAACTATGATTTCCTATCCAAGTTTTACTACTATTAACTCTAATTTAGTTGGTAAAGGCAATCAGGTCATAGTTGCCGGATCAGGTCACACCACCCTTCCCTACACCAACTCGAAACCACTTCAACTTAAAGACATCCTACATACCCCGAACATTAATAAAAATCTCATATCTATTCGTAAATTCACTTTGATAATTGTGTTTCTGTTGACTTTGACCCAGTTGGCTTTTGTTAGGACCTGATATTTGAACGAAATACCTAGTGATTAGCGTGTAAACCAGATCAAATAGTGCGGAATCCTATTTGATTGGCGATCCAATCAGTGAGAACACACGAAGAATCAATCAAGAATTGAATCTAACGTTAGAAGTCGATTGGGAATCGATCTAATGTGTTCTGTGAACTTGGAGAACGATTTGGGAGGCTTCTAGACGGCTAGGGTACGTCTGGAGTCGTAATGGAATGAATGCTTACGTTTTTCCACGAATTGGGTTGTATTTATAGGTTAGTATCGTTCATTCGTGCGACTGAACCATAAGTATGGTTCAGTCGTGCGATTGAACCATGCGGTTGATTCATCCGCACGACTGAGTGTTCAGTCGTGCGACTGAGCCAATCTTATGTTACAATCATACGACTGATCCAGTCTCCTGGTTCAGTCGTGCGACTGAGTCAATCGTATGAAGTTATTCATGCGTGTGGTCCATTCGCATGGGCCATTCGCATGAGAACTTCATTAAGTTAAGTTTGAATGTATTAATTAATATAACATTATATGTTACCATTCAAACAATCACAAACCTAATTAACCAATTCAATATGGACTCATTAATGAAATATTAGACATTACAATTCACAAACAATCAATTTCATTTCATTAATCATTTCAAATTACATCAGAATCAGATAAACAAGATCTATTACATTTCATATCCTGATCTAGGGACATACATGCATCACAACACTCCCCCTTGGACCTAGATCTCTCTATTGTCTTGCTTTCTGCATTTCCTCCTTGTATTTCTTGTACTTCTCCTCTTTTGTGACTCCCGCGTGAATCTCAAACGCGAAGCAGAGTCGTATGACATTCTGGAACTGGAGGGCTTGTACAATATCCTGCGTATCATAGAACAGTGGCCACTTGTATAGCGTGTAGACATCATTTGCTGACAAGTTTGTAAGCCACATCGGGTCGAATACCCTGATCGTATCCATTTGGCCCTCTTTGCTTAGGACTATGACCGCTTCAGCTGTTCTCCAATCGTAGTACCACCACTTAAAGTGTGGAGTGAAGTCCTGTGGCATTTCCCTGAGTGGGATTCTAGACATTGTGCGCGGAGGACTCCACTTCAACACTATCTTGGGCTTGCCAGTAATGGCATCAACCTCAGACCTTCTTATATACCTAGTAGGCTGTTGGGGTCTGAAGTTAACCCATCTGGTGTGGTACTCCTTCTTTAGGGCAGCCTCAAACCAGCCTGACATCTTCCTCGGGTCAGCATACAAAGCTTTAGCTTGGCCAGCTGGTTGAGCTCAAAACCTGGTAAAGTCTTCAGATCATGTGGGAATCTGAAGTACTCTATGCCTTGTTCCCTCTTAACTGCATATACGTTAAGATCATCAAAATACGCCCATGCTATGATCCTTCCAGACACCTTGTGATGTTTCTTGACTCTGTAGAGTTTGGTGTAGGCATCTTGTTTCGGTGCAGCACGTTGGGCTCTAACTTCTTCAAAACATGCAGCCCACTCAGCCTTTCGAATGTCGACATCGTCATTTGAGGCTTGGGCCGTTCCTTCTGCTTTCTCTGTTTCTTGCTCCATCTTGTCTAACACCTCAAAAGTATCGCTGACGAGGGATTCACCCAGATTGGGGACCACATTTCCCTCATTGTCAGCGTACTGAGGGTAGTGCTCGGCAGTGACGTCTTCAATCTCGACCTCATCAACATCGTTGAGCTCTTCGTCACTGGTCGAGTCGCATGTAGGAGCATCTTTCACTATCTCATCTGGATTGAGCTTGAAGATCTCTGCGAGTTGCTCGTTTGATAGGTCGTGAATTATTTCCCCTTCTTCAGGGGTATAACTCACTGACCTTCTTACGATCCCTTGCAGATCAAGAATCATTGTTAGCTGAGTCTTGACCTGCTGAAGGGGAGCAACATCAAACTCATCCCTTTGGTAACTTGGATCTGTTCGATTTACACATTCAACATATCAACAATTAGTAATTAATCAAACAGAAATGCATTAACTTAATATAAACATTAAGTACATAGTTTTCAATACATGATTCAAATACAAAAGTAAATAAATACATAAACATCTAGTCTTTACTTTTGTCCTGTATCATCGTCTCGTCACTAGGTGGAGCAGAGGAAGAAGCTGGTTGGTCTTGTCTGTTCTTTGACCTTCTCTCTTGACCTGAAGCAGAGGCCGATGCAGCTGCATCCCCTCCTTCTGCTTCATCATCATCCTCCTTCTCCTCTGTCCTTTCTCCTTCGGTTCCTCATCCTCTTCTGTATCATCCTCATCATCCTCATCATCATCTTCATCATCATCATCACCATCATCTCCGTCTCCCTCTTTGATCTTGAGGGGCTCCTCCTTAGATCCTTTCAGCTTTAACATGATAGTCTTCTTTGCCTCCTCCAACTCCTCTATCTTCTTGCTTGATGTGACACTATGTGCTTGGAGTTGGGCTATCTCATGGCTCTGTGCAGCCATCTGTTGGGCCTGCTCCTCAATAACTCGAGCCTGCTCTGCAATCTAGTGAGACTGTGCAGCAGTCAGGTCAGCAAGCTGGCGGATTTGAGCCGCCTTCTCCTCATCTGCAGCTAATAGGCGCATCACCATCCGGTTGAGCGCAGACAGCTGTTCCTCTACCCCAATTGGAGGTAGAGGAGATCCATAAGTATGAGAGGGATGGGCTGAGGGTCCAGCTTGGTGGGTAGTGGTGGTGGTGGTGGCTGTAGTGAAGATGGGTCTGTGAGATGGTGGAGGTGATGTGGGAGTGAAAGATATGGTGGTGGATGGAATCTGTACTTTGGTGGGGGGTGTGGTGGTGGTTGTGGTAGCTGTGGTGGCTGTGGTGGCTGTGGTGGCTGTGGTGGCTGTGGTGGTGGATGGTATAGCTGTGGAAGTGGTAGTGGTGGTGGTAGCAGTAGAGGCTGTGGTGGTAACGAAGGTCAAACGTCGCTTCTTCTTCTTCTGACCATGGGGCTGAGCCATCCTCTTCCTCCTCGTCCCCGTTGAGGTGGATGCTCCCCCTACAACCCTGCTAGCTGACTCCGGTGCATAACTCGGATCAGTAGCTGTCTCTCCGGAGTCTCTCGGGCGTTCACCAACCGCCCTTAGCCCATATTCTGTGGGAACAACTTTGCTTCCCACAGTTCGCGTCAGGGGCTCCTCGTCAGACTCCTCTTCCTCCACATCAGGAACAAAGTCCTGATGGAATCCAACTGCCTCGGCTACGTCTCCAGCTGGGCAGACACTGGAGGTATAACATCACTAGCTGTGCCTCTCGGTGGAGTAGCATATCATCCCCAGCGTCTCCACTATCGTCATCGTCAGAATCATGCTCAGGGAGCAGTAGCCTCTCATCATCAGAATCACTATCCTCATGACGCCATTTGCGTCTCCCCGGCGCTACATATCTCTCATTGGCCAGGTGGCCGATCAACCTCTTAACCTGGGGCTTCACCTGCTTGCCCCTATACACCCTCATCCGACCTAGAGTCGTGTCATCCATGATCTCCAAAGCAACAGCATCATGACTCTCTTTGGGAAGATGTGGCAGCTTCTCGTTGAAGATCAGCTGTAGAAACCTGGGGTACATACAAAATCCTTCCTTCCCCTTTGCCTCCAGGTTCTCCACCAAATAAGAGAAAATCATACTAGAAAAGCTGAAAGGGTGGTTCAGCACCAGTGCCACGTAGGCATTCTGAATCTGGTCTGATAGGTCGTCGAAACCACCCCTCCGCGAAGCAATGCACTTAAGTATCACATGAGCTAAGTACTTGTACTGGGGGCACAGGTTGCTCTTGTTGAGCACACCCCGAGTTTATGTCCCCAGCGTACTTGATCCTCAGAAAGCATCCTCGGACAGTCAGTGGATGTAATCTGGTGGGTGTGATCAGCATCGTCCCCAAACTCAAGAACTCTCTGAAAGTCTGCAGCAGTAACCTCGATATCATGACCCAGAAGAGCTCCGAATACTGTAGGGCTCACGAGAACGATCCACGGAGGCATTCTCCCAATGCCTGGTGTAATGATCTGTAGGGCGTGCAAGGAGTAGATATAGCCTTATGTATCCGGAACGTCTTAGGAAAGCTATAATCTCTGTGAACTCGGCCCCGTTCCGAGTAGTATGATCCAAGTGAGCACAGATGTTGTGCTTTGGATTAGGGACCATCTATCAGCCATTTTCCTGAAACACATGACACAGAACCATTAGTACATAACACATCAAATTCATTCTAAGTGTAATGTTTAAATTCATTCTGATTCATTCGTGCGAATGATCATGCGACTGAAGTCAGTCGGTTGTCCTTTCATGTGACTGAGCTCATTCGGGTGAATGAGACATGCGATTGAGTTCAATCTGCTGACTGAGTCTGCGATTGGTTCAGTCGGACGACTGAGCTCATTCGCATGATTCAATTCGGGCGATTGACCCAATCGCAAGTTTCAATCGTGCGATTGGAGTTCATCCGGACGACCAGTCGCCTGTCCCACAGTTCAGTCGCCTGTTGTTCGAATCTTTATCAAAACAAGTGATTAAACATGGATTACCGGTTCAATAGACTCGCAATCTTGTTACTAATAACCTATTAAACTTAATTTTAACATTTTGCATAGTTTAGGTAGGTTATTAGGTCATTTATAGTCTGTGTTCTTGTTTTCATTCTAATAACACCAAATTAGGGTTCCCTCGTCAGATTTCGGTGAGATAAATCTTCAAACTACCTGTATAGACCCAGCGAACGTCAGAGAATCAATATCATGATGAAAACAAGGTCTAATGAAATTTTGGCAGAGTAACGGTACAGAGTGCGATTTGGGAGCGTTGGGGTGTGATGAGTGAAATGCGATCGACTGTGCCCTTTAAATACTGAAGCTGAGTTCAATCGGCCGACTGGCCTCATTCGCTCAGTTCATTCGGGCGACTGAGGCTCAATCGTGCGATTGGCCCATCAGTCGCATGCAGTTGACCGACTGAGGTTAAGTCGGTCGACTGACTCAATCGTACCTTTCATTCGCATGTTCAGTTGACCGAATGAGTCTCAGTCGGTCGACTGACTCATTAGCCCCCTTCTAATCGGTCGAATGGGTCATTCTGATAAGCCATTCGTGTGAATGGCTCAATCTCATGTCTATCTGTCGAATGGGAGCCATTCGCATGGTTGGTCCATCCATGGTCAAATCGTGCGAATGGGTCACACTTAGTAAATTTTCAGCCTTTTGAACAACTTACATTAAAACCCTTTTAACTTTTGAGATTAACCTTAGAGCATTTGATCCTCTCAGATATGATCATTTTAAACTGAAAAACCTTTTGATCACCTCAGACGTGATCCTTTTAAACAATTTAGTCACCTCAGACGTGACTCTTTTAAGCACTTTGTCACCTCAGACGTGACTGTTTTAAACTTTTAAAAAACACATGTGGTCATCTCAACCGACCCTTTTAGTTGAGTTGATCCCTTACTGATTTTCATGAAGTAGTCCGACAAACAAACAAACTAAAACGACTAACTAAATTAGAAAATTAAACTAAGAATCAAAACAAGACTTGTTTTGGCTTTTTGTGAGAGATAATCCTAAGATGGAAATCTACGGGATTTGGTTCCGGAATAGGCAGCTTCACTAGAATGACCACACCTGGACCATTCAATTTTGGAATCATACAGGCAAGTCAAATCATTTGGGACTTGTTATCAAAATCTTTTGATGCTCAATTCTTGGTTTTCCATCCAGAGTCGTTAGCAACTTTAGGAAATCATACTGGAACTCTTAGATTACCACATTGATTTGAACTTTCAAGAATTGCAGCCACAATGATTGTCAATATGTTTGTCCACTTAAATCCATACACATACTTTTGACACAGACTGGTGACTGTTTTAGGTTTAATTATTTCAACTAACATTTGTGGATCCCACACTTATATGGTAATCAACATTCCTCAGGAGCCTTTGAGCGGTCTACGGGTATTATTACAAGAAGAGACTATTCTTAGAGCTTTCAAAGAGAAGCCAGTCCTCAGGTCAGTGCCATCGCACAGCAGAGAGGCGGCAAACAACAATGAATTCTAGAATATCTAGGTTATGCTTATCCTCAGGTCAGTGCCATCGCACAGCAGAGAGGCACACAACCTATCTCCTTGTTAGAGCAGCTTATTTTATTTTGCACAAAATGCACCAACAACATAAGTTATTAGCTTTATAGCATTTGTCTTTCATATTTTTCTTTGCATTGCTCTATTTATGGTCATCCGCACACATTTGTGGCGTTTACATGCTCATTTCCCTTATTTGACTATTGTTGATTGTGTTAACCAGTGATAAGATGGAAGCCCACAGTCAGTTGAACAACTTAGTTTGATCTTGAGATCACCAGTCAGGTCTAATATCTATTGTGTTGAATCTACCGACATATCATTTGTGGTCTAGCAACCTCTAGGTCTACTCTCGTTGTGTTAACTTAGGAGTTACTAGTTTTCTATCATCTTCCCTTTTATATTGCTTAGACTACACAGACTTATACTTTGAATTTTTGCATCTTTTCTAAATTAAATTTTAAGTCCCTCTTGATTTGTCCCTGTGTACTATCATTTTCCAAGGGTTTGAATCGTATCACAGATACGATCTACCTTATATAAGCTATCCACTCCTTCTCCCTCGTTTTTTTTAATGTTACTTGCTGACATATTCTCCCCCTAAAATACTAAAATCATAACTGGTTTAATTATTTTAGGATTTTAATAAACAGCAAAATAACATGAGTTTAAATTAACCAGACTAAAATAAACAAATAAAATAAAATAAAATAAAAAAGAAAACTTTAACTAAACTACATCGGACTACACATTATCATCATCAGGAATAACCTCACTTTTCTTTTTAACGCCGTTGACCTCTAGCAAATATTGAAAACGTGGTTTATCAAAGGCTTTAGTATAGAGGTCAGCGCGTTGAAAATCAGTATTAATTTTTACCACATCAATTAAGTTCTTTTCAAAACAGTCTCTTATGAAATGGTATTTAATACCGATATGTTTGGTCTTAGGATGTTGGACCGGATTTTTAGTTACTGCAATTGCAGCAGAGTTATCAACAAAAATAGGAGTAGAAGAGAACTTTAAACCGTAATCCCGCATTTGCTGTTGAATCCAGATGATTTGTGAACAGCAACTTGCAGCAGCAACATATTCGGCTTCACAGGTTGACAATGCAACCGATGTCTGCTTCTTACACTGCCAGGTAACTAATCTTCTCCCAAAGAATTAACACCCTGCTGATGTAGACTTGTAGTTCATCTTGCAGCCCCCGTAATCCGAGTCACTATACGCCGTGAGCTCAAAGTCATCATCATGAGGATACCACAACCCAAGTGTGGGTGTACCCTTCAGATAACGAAAAATCCTCTTGACCCCGATCAGATGGTTGACCTTAGGCTTAGCCTGATATCTAGAACATAAACATGTAGCATACATGATATCAGGTCTTGAGGCAGTGAGATACATGAGGGATCCAATCATTCCTCGGTACATGTGGCGTCCACTAGATCTCCATTTTCATCAGGTGCTATATCATGATTCGTAGCAAGTGGAGTCCCAGCAGCAGAAGCATTCTCCATGTCAAAACGACTGAGAATGTCTCCTACATACTTGGTCTGATGTAGAAAGATCCCATTTGGAGTCTGATCCACCTGTAACCCGAGAAAGAACTTCATCTCCCCCATAGCACTCATCTCAAACTCTTTCTTCATAACTGCTTCAAACTCTTTGCATAACTCTTCGTTCTTTGAACCGAAGATTATGTCATCGACATAGATCTGTACGAGCAGTAGGTCGCCATCTTTTTCTTTAATGAACAGCGTGCAGTCAATGACTCCCCTGCGAAAGCCGTGTTTCACAAGATGAGTCGAGAGTTTCTCATACCAGGCTCTTGGAGCTTGATGAAGCCCGTATAAAGCCTTGTCGAGCTTGTAAACTCTATCCCGATGATAAGGATCTTCAAATCCCTCGGGTTGACTGACATAGACTGTTTCTCTGATTTCCCATGAAGGAATGCACTCTTCACATCTAATTGGTAGACTTTAATCTTCATGTACGATGCATAGGCAAGGAAGATACGAATGGCTTCCATCCTTGCCACGGGTGCAAACACCTCATTGTAGTCAATTCCCTCGACTTGGCGAAAACCCTGAACCACCAATCGAGCTTTGTTCCTGATAATGACCCCTTGGTCATCCTTCTTGCATTTCAAGACCCATTTGGTGCCAATGACTTTAGCACCTTTAGGTCTATCAACCAGAGTCCATACACCTAACTTCTTGAACTGAAGAAGTTCTTCTTGCATGGCACTCACCCACGCCTCATCATTTAGTGCATCACTGACATATTTTGGCTCAAACTGCGAGACAAAACACCGATAAGCACCATCATGAATATACCCTTCTCCATAACCGAGGCGTAATCAGCTGAGTATAGCTGATTTCGGGTTTGTACTCCTGATCTGACATCCCCAATGACATTGTCTAGGGGATGATAGACGTTTAGTCGTGATCCTGGAGTAGTAGGAACAGCTACCTCAGAGCCAAGATTATGAACATTTGGTTCTGCATCTGAGGTAGTTGGAGTTTGAGGTTCCGAAGTCGAAGGTGCATCACTGGTAGATGCTTGTGGACTTTCAGGAACTGGAACCTGTTCCTCCTGACTGTTCTGGTCATCTTCTTCAGCTTCATCTTCAGAGGAGGAGTCACTGTCATCGACTACTCCCCCTGACTGAGTAGATGATTCTCCCTGTGAGCTAGATGGTGTATTCAAGATATCATACATCATTCTAGTAGCTAACTCGTCATCCGAGGGAGAGAGAGGGATGTTGAAGGACTTGAAGAATCCATCATAGTCGAAAAAGTAGGCGGGTCCTTTGCCAGTAGGTGGTGTGGTATATCTCTGAACGTCAACATTACACCACACTTCTACTAGACCCGTTGAGTTGTTGTAAACTCGCTTGTTCGGTATGTTGTATCCTAGAAAGATTCCTTCATCCGCCTTCTCGCTGAATTTACCTTCTTGTGTCTTCTTCAGAAGTGTGCACGGCGCGCCAAATGGTTCGAGATACTCCAAATTCGGTTTGCGTCTTTGTAGTAGCTCGTAACATGTCTTTCCGTGGCGCTTGACTATCAGAACTCGATTCAGTGTATAACATGCATTCGCCACTGCCTCATTCCAGAATTGGATAGGCAGTTTCGAGTCTGCCAGCATAGTCCGTGCTGTCTCTATCAAGCTTCTGTTCTTTCTCTCAGCAACGCCATTCATCTGAGGCGTGTAGGCAGAAGTGAATTGATGCACAATTCCCTTTTCCTTGCAGTAAGCCTCCATCCACTGGTTCTTGAATTCTGTCCCGTTGTCTGAGCGTACTTGTCTAACTTTCAGCTTGTAGAGAGATTCCAGTGTGGTTACTAACTCCTTGAATGACTCAAATGTTTCTGATTTGGATTTCAGAAACATTACCCAAGTGAACCTTGAGTAGTCATCAGTGACCACAAAACAGTACAAGTCGCCTGCAATGCTCTTTGTACTGACTGGACCAAACAGATCCATGTGAAGAAGTTCAAGAGGAAGTTCTATTGAATGAACTTTCTTTTCCTTATGAGACTTCTTCGTCTGTTTGCCTTTCTTGCAAGCTACACAAAAATCAGGAAGCTGGAAGTTCTTGACATTACTCCTCTCACAAGATCCTTCTGAATCAAGTGATTCATCTTCCTTTGACTAATGTGTCCCATTCTCCTATGCCAGGAGATGGAATCCTTCTCAGTAGCTTTAGATAGAAAGCACTGAACCTCATGATCCGTTGTAGAAGCTGTTGACAGATCCAAAACATAAAGGTCTTTATATCTTGAAGCAGTCATCAGAACTTGGTCCTCTGGGATCACGTAGTCTTTCTTTAGCACGTAACACTTCTTGTTGTCGAAGATGACTTTAAATCCCTTATCACAGATTTGGGAAACAGAAAGTAAGTTATTTTGAAGTTGTTGAACGTAGTTCACCTTATCAAACTTAACTTTCTGATTTCCCACTTCTCCCTGAGCTGTGATATAGCCTCCCTTGTTTCCAGCAAATGAAACATGCCCTCCTTTTATTTGCTTGACGTTTGATAAAAGAGCCCTGTTTCCTGTCATGTGCCTGGATGCTCCGCTGTCTACAATCCACGTGTTAGTTTCAGCACTGTAGCGAACACCCTGCACATACAATGTAAAGGATTAGTTTAGGTTAGGAACCCAAGCCTTTACTGGCTTGGGTTTCCCAGAGGCATCACACATCATAAATTCCACCCATTGACCCTTAGAGGGTGAGGGTAGCTCAGGTTCCTTCTTGTCATCATTATCAGACACGCAGGATGACTTCTCTTTCCATAAGCCAGATTTGTGCAATGCCTGTTTGTGATAAACAGTCGACTGGCTGACAGGTTGAACTTTAGGTTCACTAGTTCTTCTAGGTGGAGTTAAGGAACTCCTCTTAGAAGACCTAGGTTTTGAGTCCTGAAGTTCAATCTTCTTCCTAGGTGTCTGATAGTAAGGACAAAGGAAGCAATGTGTCCAACTTCTCCACAGTTGTAGCACGACCTGCTATCAACCTTATGATTAAACTTTCTTTGTGGAGACGTGTGTGACACTCTATAACATCACTCAATTTAGGTTTTGACTCTGATTCTTTTGATGTTTTCTCTGGTTTAACAAAGTTAACTGTTTTAACATGTTTAACATCTTTTTCCTTTTGGTTAACTGGTTTTTGACTTGAAACTTGTGAAAGATTAACATTAGAAGTCTTTTTAGGTTCTGATTTGACTCTGTTTGACCCTGACTTTAAGTTAACCTTTTCAAATTCTTTTTCCAGATTAACACAAGGCAATTTACCCTTTGCCTTTGAAGTGGCCTCCTTTTGTTTGTTTCCAGATTCAATAGATGAACATGAGGAATCTGGATCACTAACAAGAGGAGTAGACACCACATGATCCTTGATGGGGTTATTATTAATTGGTCTAGTCTTAGTGTTCATCAAGGTCTCAGGTGGTGGTGGAACCATTTTGTAACCCAATCCCTCCCCTTTATTTCTTTCTCTCACTAAGTATTGAACTATGTGTGAAGAACTAGTCCAACTGTGCAGTTTCTGTTTTAATGAGTTTACTTCTACTTCTAGAACTGCCTTTTGCTTCTTAGTGTCTTCTAGGGAGTTTAGATAGTACCTAATTTCATTAGCTTGGTTAAATGCAACTACTTCGGTTTCCCTAAGCTGTTTAGTCAAAAGGTCTATCTTTTCTTTGTAACTATGCTCATTTTGTTTTAATACTCTATTAGCCTCAGTGCACAGTTGCAAGTCTTTTACTAAGTTATCATTATGATCTAATAACCTAGCAAATTTTTCATCTATGCTATTTCTAAAAGTATCACAATTAGAACAAGCATGATTATCAAACATTTGGTCAGTGGTACTTACCTTACTTGGTTCAGAAGAGTTAGCCATCAACGCGGCATCAGATGTCTCTGGTTCTGGTGATTCTGTCTTTTCTGTCTTTGACGTGGTAGTCTCCTCTTTAGGCTTGTAACTGACCTCTGTTGCAGTTGTCTCTTCAATATTTGACATCGCTATCTCAACTGCTAGATCTCCTTCACTCGCGGAATCATCGTCAATATCTTCTACACTTGCAATGTTTGATTCCCCTGGTGAGACAAACCTAAAGCTCCGATCCTGTCCTTCATCATCATGAGCAGTCAAGGCTTTTGGATCCTTGCTTGATGAAGTAGAACTGGAGCTTGCTTGTCTTGGCGAGTGAAGGACGAGAATGGGTTCCCGTTACCCGTCTTCTTTAGCTTGACACATTCTCTCTTGAAGTGCCCCTTCTCTCCACAGTTGAAGCAGGTCACTTTGCTCTTGTCAAAGCCAAATGTGGTATCCTTAGTAGCTACCAAGTTCTGTCCGGTCTTTTTAACAAACTTCTTCGCCCTCCGGACAGCACTAGCTAAGGCCCACATTATGTCCATCCTCTCAAGCTCCATTTCGTCCACCTGCTCGTAGTCCTCGTTTGCCAGATGGCAGTTTCCAATCTTCCCAGTAACAAGTCCATCATAAGAATGAACCACTGCAGCCAAAAGATCCATGTGTTCTCGAGCTACTTCCACAGTCACATTACCGAGGTTCTCGGTCTTCAGTTTAGTAGCACTTGCTTCTGATCCAATATAGTGGGTACAAGAAGAACCCGACGTGTCTGATCCAGAAGGAGAAGCATGTGAAGGACCCGATGAGCTAGACACAAATGCAGTCTGGAGAGGTGCTCCAGATGTCTTAGCTTGAGGCGTAGCATTGTACAAAGCTGGATTTTGAGTGTACGAAGACTTCTGAGCTCTGTACTTCATCCTAAGTGCCTCTTCTCGCAACTTTAGAATGAAGTCATTTATATCCAGCTTTGCTAGCATTCCATTCTGTCTCAGGTTAGACACGAATGAAGCCCACTTTTCAGGCAATCCATCTGCAAAGTTAGTAACTTTCTCTTCCATGGTAGTGGCCACCCCATGTGTATGCAGTTCACTCATCAGATGGTAGAATCTATCTATAACGTCGTCCAAACTCTCATTTCCCATCGATGAGAAGTTATCGAATTCCTTCTTTAACTCCTTGGCCTTGATTGCCTTCAACGAAACATTCCTATCGTACCTCTTTTCCAGCTCATCCCATAGTTTCTTGGACTGCTTATTCTCTGAGTACTGATGGAAAATGTCTTTAGGGATAGACTGTGTAATCAATGCATAAACTCTCTTCTCTGCATTGTATTTAACTTTCTGCGCGTCAGTCATCCCTCCTAACGTTAGCTTAACTCCATCAGCTCCCACCGGAGTACTATACCCAATCTCGATAGCTTCCCACAGATTCGGATCCACTCCATTGAGGTAGATCTCAAAACGTTGTTTCCAGTGGGGAAACTCATCTAACGTTAAGAGCTTTGGTGGTTTATTGTGATTACCCACCTCACTCTCAAGCAACAGCAGGTTCTGGATCCTAGAGTCCTTCCCAGCAGTAAAGGCTGACATTTGATCTTCCATGGCGAATAACTTTAAGTCTAATAAAACAAACTGTCACTGGTGCGACTGAAGGATGCGATTGGTCTATCCGTGCGTATGAACTATGCGACTGGTTCAATCGTGCGGCTGAACTAAGCGATTGGTTCAGTCGTGCGAATGAAGCTGGTGCGTATGAACAATGCGAACGAACGGTTCAATCGTACGAATGAAGATGCAACTAGGTCCAATCGTGCGTATGGGCAATGCGAATGGAGTCCAGTCGTGCGAATGGGTCACTCGTGCGACTGAAGCTGCTGTTTTGCGAAAATTTCTAGGTTAAACGTGTTTAAGCCGTAAAAATTCGAAATTTCGCAAGGTCTAATCGCCTAAGTCCGTAGAAACCCAACTTTGATGAGCAGGGAAACGTCCAAGATCACTTTTGACACCAGAGATTGCGTTTTTAGTGCAAAAACACAAACTTTTGTCAATCTTGATTGAATCACACGTAATCAAGAGCCTATGCTCTGATACCACTTGTTAGGACCTGGTATTTGAACGAAATACCTAGTGATTTAGCGTGTAAACCAGATCAAATAGTGCAGAATCCTATTTGATTGGCGATCCAATCAGTGAGAACACACGAAGAATCAATCAAGAATTGAATCTAACGTTAGAAGTCGATTGGGAATCGATCTAATGTGTTCTGTGAACTTGGAGAACGATTTGGGAGGCTTCTAGACGGCTAGGGTACGTCTGGAGTCGTAATGGAATGAATGCTTACGTTTTTCCACGAATTGGGTTGTATTTATAGGTTAGTATCGTTCATTCGTGCGACTGAACCATAAGTATGGTTTAGTCGTGCGATTGAACCATGCGGTTGATTCATCCGCACGACTGAGTGTTCAGTCGTGCGACTGAGCCAATCTTATGTTACAATCATACACTGATCCAGTCTCCTGGTTCAGTCGTGCGACTGAGTCAATCGTATGAAGTTATTCATGCGTGTGGTCCATCCGCATGGGCCATTCGGATGAGAACTTCATTAAGTTAAGTTTGAATGTATTAATTAATATAACATTATATGTAACCATTCAAACAATCACAAACCTAATTAACCAATTCAATATCGACTCATTAATAAAATATTAGACATTACAAATCACAAACAATCAATATCATTTCATTAATCATTTCAAATTACATCAGAATCAGATAAACAAGATCTATTACATTTCATATCCTGATCTAGGGACATACATGCATCAACAGCTTTCCTATGTAGAATTACCCGAGTGGGAGGATTTTGACAAGACATAACTCTACCCGCTCACTGCCACCCCCATTACACCTACTACCTGCCTCATTTCCCAAAGTGAGTACGCATCTTGGCATAATGTGAGGCCCTGTTTCCGGAACGCTTATAGTCGGACAATCATTGCACATCATAATTAAAAATACATAAATTTTCATTTAAACAACGCAACGGAATAATTTAAAAAAACATTTCATGTAATAATAATTGCTTTTGCCAAATAATACATCATCGTTAACATTACAAAATATGGTTTGGTTGCATTACAACGCAAAAACACCATTTCTACACAAAATGGATGCCATTCCTTCATTGCCCAATAGCTTCACCCCGTGCCATCCTTAGCAACAATTACCTGCCAACTGAAAATGCATAAAAGTTAGCGTTGTTGAGTGAGTTCTAGTTTTATAATGAAAATACTTTACTTCCGTTTAGAAAAACATCTTCTTTACTTTCATTCGCGATCACGCATCATACGTACACATAGATAATATTCATTATTATCTTCCATCATCGTTCATCATCATACATCATTCGTTATCATTCATTATCATTCATATCGTACATTTCGTACATTCATCATTAACCTTTACTTTCATTCTTTACCAAGGTCATGTGCTATACCCCGAACATTGTGCACGAAGCTGGTACTGGGCCGACGTCTATAATTAGACCACTAACATTATGCACGAAGCTAACTCCAGTACCTGGGGCAGGCAACAAGAGTCCCATACGTTTGGTCAATCACAAGGATTAGACCCATGTGTGCATCCTCATGGGTTAGCGAAACCACACATAGTTGAGCTAACAACCCTTCATTGGGTGTGAACCTTCTTACGTTTTGCTTGCAAGACTTTTCATTCATTTTTACGTTCCACTTTTCATTATCATTAACTTCCGCTTTCAATATATAATACTTTACGTTCATTAGCATAATCACACCACGTAAAGCCACACAATAATACGTAATAAGGAACATAAAGAAAAGAGGCCATAAACATGCACCACATCATTAACATACATCAACATACATCATACCAGAAACATTCCAAGTCGTAGCTTAAAAATCCTTTTTCCCAAAAATTTCAGAATATTTTCTAAGTCTTTAGGCGCATGGGAATTATGCAGGCGCATGACCACTATGTGGGTGCATGACTGCTTAGGCACATGGAGAAAACTTGGGCGCATGGGCAGGTTTTGGGCGCATGGCCAACACTTAGGTGTATGGGGAAAACTTGGGCGCATGGGCACTATTTGGGCGCATGGCCAACACTTAGGCGTCTGGGCAACTTTCTAGGCGCATGGGTACTATACAGGCACATAGGCCTGACTTAGGCGCATGGGCACTTAGACGTTTGGGCAGTTGGGCGCATGGACATTTGCTTTCAAACTAACATTATTTTCAGACCCAAAATCCGTTTCTAACCTGTTCTTAGCCTAGTTCTGACATACTAAGCATCAAAAACAAGCATATAATCATAAACATAATCAAAATCACACTCAAACAAACACCCACCCAACAAGGCACACACATAAACATACGGGTACACACCCAACATTTATAAAAACATTATAACATGCATTTCCAGCCCTAAAATAAGTCAAAACATTTAAAACTAGGGATCTAGAACTCACCTCTTGCAACTTTTGAGTAAGACTTCTTCAAACCCGAGGGCTCTTGTAGTTCAACCACCTAAACACCCCAAAACACACAACCAAGCACACACAAAGCACATACCTAAAGGCTGAAAATCCGCCAAGAACAACCCAAAACATCAAAAACTAATCTGAAAACCGACTTCTTCTTCTTCTTTTCTCTAGAACCGAGAGAACTTGCTTTCACTAGAAATCCGAATGAAAAGATGATGGTACAAGGGGTGGGCGAGCATGCCATCTTTTGTACAAAATAATATAAAATTTTACCCATTGTACAACTTTAACCCCTAAACTTGAGTTATTTTGTTTTTCTTTCTTTTTCTTCACTTTTATCTTCATTTTAAAATTTCTGGGTGTTACACATAACTGGTTAGGCCATCCTAGATCGCATGTTATAGATATTTTACGTTCGCATAATTTTCTTTTGTGTAATAAAGTTAATTCTTCATTTGTTTGTCATTGATGCGAAGTTGCAAAACACAAATGTTTATCGTTTTCATTATCTACTTGTACTACTTTATGTTCCGTTGATATATTGCACTAGGACTTATGGGCATCCTCCGTTATAAGCAAACAAGGTTACAAATACTATCTTATTTTACTTGATAACTTACACCCACTTTGCTTGGGTCTATCCCCTACGTTTTAAATCTGAAACTTTTATTGAATTTACATAATTATACAACCTCATATCCACTCAATTTAATCAGAAGATAAAATCCTTCCAATGTGATATCGACGGGAATTTGATAACTCTCAATTAGAACATTTGCCACCACCCATGGCCTACAATTTCGCTAAGCCTGTCCAGATACTTCCCAACAAAATAGGAAGGTTGATTCGTCGTATAAATGAGCTCATGCTTCCTTACCTCCCTCCTATTGGGTGGAAGCCCTACATACTACGATACCTGAAAGGCACCTTGGATCATGGATTACACTTATCCCCTTCTAAATCAGTCAAGCTTATAGCCTACTCTAACACTGATTGGGGAGACTACCCGGACTCCAAGCGCATTAAGTCCGGGTGTTGTGTCTTTCTCGGTGATAACTTGATATCATGGTCCTCCAAATGCCAATCTACTATTTCAAGGTAAAGTGCCGAGGCTGAATATCGAGCGACTGTTAAACTTACATGGCTACGTAACCTTCTACTCGAGTTACATGTTTTGGTTCAACATGCATCAATCATTTACTGCGACAATATATCTATCATGTACTGTCTCATAACCCGGTTCAGCACTAACGTACTAAGCATGTTGAGATTGACATACATTTTATATGTGAAAAGGTGAGCCTAGGTTCCATTCGTGTACTACACGTCCCCGCTAATTACCAATATGTTGATATTTTCACGAAAGTACTATCACACATTCTCTTCAACCGATTCAAATCCAGTCTTTGCATTTTCTGGCATTAGCAGATCAAATAATTCTTATTATTTTAATAATAATAATAATAGTTAATAATAATAATAATAATAATAATAATAATAATAATAATAATAATAATATTAATAATAATAATAACGATAACGATAACGATAACGATAACAATAATTATAGTTATCTGTATTAGAGCATTCACAGTAGGTGTCATATTTTAATATGAGTTTGTGTCTTATATTATGGGAATATTTGTAAGTGGTTGTGAGTAAAGGGGAGATAAAATTTATAGAGATTGTACCGTGATTCCTTATATTTGGGGAATCACAGTACAACCACCATAAATTTTTTAATATTTTTAAAAGTGATTGTGAGTGGTGTTGAGAGAAAATATAATAATAAAGATATAAAAAAGTATTATTTAATTGAGAAAAAGAGTAAAAAAGTAGTGTTTTTAGTGTAAATATGAATGCTATTATGACGTGTATCTACTTCTTTATTGGTATTTATCTCCATTTGTTTAGAAGATTTAGTTGTTAGCTTTATCTCTTGTGATCCGTATATTATGGGTTAATTATTCAATGAAAGGATCACATAAAGATTTTCACTGATTAGGAGTAGATCAAGAACTATTTTTAATAAAATTTAATATACTCTCTCTTGATTTAATTGATTATGATCTATTTTACAAATGTTTGTATAAACATATGTATACACCTGTTTTGAAGGTGTATAAATTCGTATATGCCTGTTTTGACCAAGTATGCAGTCATATAAGCACATGCATACCCCATTTTAGTTTAACATGTACCCGGTTGTATAAGAACCTGTATACGTTTGTATTCTATATGGGTGCATTAAGCAAAATTATAGATTGAGAAAGACACATTAATTTAACACAACCCATTATGTTATTGTCTGTTAATTAGGTTCCATATTGACCTCTCATTTAGTGGGTACAACTTTTAAAGATTGGTTACATGAAGTAGCTTGATGTTGTTTGCGTTAAAGTCCTAGTTATGCATAAAGAGAAGAACAAATAAATTTCATTGTCTTTCAAATAGAAAACGTAGTTCCACCAACAATATTATGACACAAGTAAAGAATAAAGTAAAGAAAAGTACAGGCCAGCATGATATTTTGAGAAGCAACAAAAATATCTACACCGTACAAATAAAAATCAGCGGCGCAGCAAAAATATCTCAAGTCAAAACATGACCTTCTGCCTACGTGGCAGCATGCCATGTGGAAAAGTATATGACATCTGGCACCAAACTCCTCTTTTCTTCCTCACCATACTCAAATTCCACATTAATTCTCTTTTTCACCTCTCCATCCTAACCTCAACATATCACTGTGGTATGAAGGATACGGTTCCCCGGCCAGCGACCGCGGAGCACTTGTGCTCCGCGGTGGCCTCGGGGACGATTGGCACCGAAGCCGGTTTCAATGGTGTTGTGGATCAGGAGGAGAGTTCATTCATGGTAATGGTGTTTATCTTTGTTAGAGTAATAAAGTTATGATGTTGGCTTTTTTTTTGTCCTAGTAAAGTAACATGTGAATGTTTTACATATGCTAATTTTTATTTAAAGGGTCAATGTTTATGATCTTGCATTAGGGTTGCTGGGATGTTTTTAAGGGATTTGTTTTTTGTTTATATTAAGTTTTGAATTTTGATGAATTCGAGCAATAATAATTATATTATTATGATGCTGGTTAACATGTGGTTGCTTTGTATCTATTCTAAGAACTTCTAAGAGCATGTAGTCCACAAGTTCATTAAAGTTTTCTTGCTTTTAATCAAACTAATAGGAGTATAGGACTTCGGTTTTGAAATTTATAAACTGGACGCATAGCTGAATAAATAAAATAAAAGATGTGGTAATTAAAAATGTAAAATGGATATATTTTGGATACATAAACTAGTACATTATTTGCACCAAACTTTCGGACCCGAATTCTATTTGGCGTTAGTAGTTTTTTCTCAAATATAGGAATTTTTATTTATTTTTGTAAAAAATGTATGAATATGTGTATCTTTGAATTTATTAAATCAGGCATTTATTTATGTACTTAATTTCAGTAAATTACTGTTACTTTGAATTTCAAGATTTGACGATACTATCAGTTTGAATATGAGTTGCCACATAATCTGGTTCGTTGAGACGTTTAGACCACTATGTATGGGCCATATAACTTCGAACATAGCATGATCGAGTAACGTTGTTTGTAAGTTAAGATCCTTTCCGGTCGCTCACTTTCATGTCTAGTTGGTCTGCATATGAGTCTACTAGCATCAGCTTCATGTCATAAACATTGGGATCCCTAGGATTAGGGATTTTTCTAGTAGATTTTCGGGGTCAATTGCTGAAATCCTGTCTGAACATCAAGGGCTGCCGATTTGCCATTAGAAGTCTGAATGCAGGTGCCCAAATTTCATGCATAAAGATATTGGCGTATTGACTACTTTTGTCTAATAAAAAAACATATACCCGAAACTGGTGTTACAAACTTGTTTCTTATGCGCCTGTGATCGTTTTCTATTTTATTATTATATAAGAATTATACTAAAAACCTTCTTATAATCAGGATCAAAGCATTAGATATTGACAGGAAATTAGGACTAGCACGGGCAAATAGCATGTGGGATTATAATAAAATCATTAAAACGTGCAATTATGATTGATTACCAACATGGCAACATATCTGGTCCACAATGGCCAAAAACCAAATGCATATTTATGCAGCATTTGTGATTAAGTAGTTAGCTTTTTAACTTTTCGGTATATTTGTCAAGTTGTTGGGGCATGTTCCGCGGTTGCTGTTTGGTTTTCTTGTTGGCCAACTTGTTAGAGTCATATCTGACCTTTTCGTCGCGCTGCTTGAATTCTATACTCAGTTCTGATGAAAGTTGTTGTCTCAGGAGTCCCCAAAAAGAGGATCATCAGAATGGACTGATGAAAAACACAGTTTATACCTAAAGTCAATGGAAGCTTCTTTTGTTGATCAGCTGTATAATTCTTTGGATACGCGAAATTGGCAAATTGAAGACGAGCGCTCATCAGATTCAATGTCATCGAGGAAGATTGATGCCAGCAACCATTGCCCTTCTCACCAGGTTTTAAATAGCTAATTGCATTTACACAAAATGTACTTTCATTCAGTTACATATTCATTTTGAAACTGTGTTATAGTTGCAATTTGCTCTTCTCTTTTCTTTTGGGTGTTTTTCTTATCTGTATTAGACTTTCTGACGTCATGTTTATTTCAGTTTAAAGTTTTACGGCATGGGTTTTGGTCAAGGATTGATTTCAAGAGAGATAACTTGGTGGATAATGAAGCAAATGGACCCAATGTTTCGTCGAGTAATCCATGGATCCAGCATTTTAGATACAGAAACAAACAAGGAGCTATTGAGTCTCTTGAAAAACCGTCATCAACAAGTTGTAGTAACGCAGGTGCTTTAATCTTACAAGAGTTTATCTACATGTCCATTTCCCTGAGTTTTGTAATGTAGAAGCTGATAAAATGCATGCATGTCATTTAACTAGTCTTATTAATTTCATAAGCATGTATGCAGCATACTAGCCCCGTATTACTAGGATACATGCCACCATCATGTGAGACGATATTTGAAGTAATCATTCATATTTTTCATACTCGTTACCTTTGCAGAGATGATCGATCAAAATTTTGTTGAAGAAGATTTTGAGGTACAAATGATGAACACGGCTTGCAGCAAGAAGAGGAAGAGTACTTATATTGAACACGACTTGCAACAAGAAGAGGAAGAGTACGTATGCAGATCCCGAATCAAGCAATGATCAGGTACTATGCAAAACTAATTTTAAGAAAGTATACATTTTTAATAGAAGTGGGAAACGGGTCGAAATGGGTAATATTTTTTTGTTCTGACAGTTCAGTTTTTGTTAAAAAAACCATGTTACTGCAATAATAATGGAACT
This sequence comes from Flaveria ramosissima, assembly GCA_025215565.1. Taxonomy (NCBI): domain Eukaryota; kingdom Viridiplantae; phylum Streptophyta; class Magnoliopsida; order Asterales; family Asteraceae; genus Flaveria; species Flaveria ramosissima. Next base: position 30,813,771 of record CM046044.1, on the reverse strand, counting down.
TTTTGAATAAAAAAAGATTTATAGGTTGTTAGCACAACTGGTGGGACTTCTGGTCCGTTTGGTGACGTTGGTCCATTTGACATATTTTCTTTGTAGCTAACACTTAAGCCGTTCAAGATAAACATAACCGAAATCGACTAATTCATAAGTAATGGATCTAAATAGCAACCTTATGTTTACAAGATTTATAAAATCATATTTTTTTGTAGTCCCTCATTCTTTTATTCTTTAATCAGGCTGCTGCTTCCTTTGGACCCATCTGTAACAGAGATCACTGGTCGTACGCCCTCTCAAGGCTTCTTGCAGTGCATTCGCGGTTGCAAATTAGGAAAAAAGCAGATGGTTTACTTGCGTATTTGACCAAATATGGGATTATTAACCCATGCGAGTATTATTTAGGAGTCGTTAGGCATTATGATGGTATTAAATTCGTATTAGAAATGGTGTCATTCGGCCTGACAATGTAGTAACATGCGATGGCGATGCAATATAAGGTGTAGATAACATTAATATTGGGCCACAAAAGTGTTGAAATCAATAATTCAATTATGTATTTGTTGGTTTGTTTTTCATTTCAATGCTTAAAGAGATGTCAATTTTGGCGTGATGGAACATGGTAGATTTGAGTTGTTTATTATTTATGACACACATTACTACACGTGGATTAATCCCGATTAGAAAAGGTAATATAACATTAAATTCTAACGAAGCTTGTATTTTGGCAAGTTTGATTTGAAATGTAACATAACATTGTTGCATAACTCGGTCTCTTCACTAATATGATCCGTTTTGTTTCATTTACTTTAATAAAAACGAATTTCCTTTTAATCATATTGGAATAAATTATAGAGCTTAATAGGTCAATACTTGTGTCATTTGGAAAAAAAAACATACACAACGTTTTTGACTTTAAAACCAATGAAATCTAGAGATCGATTTTTGTAAGCTTTGAAGGGTGGTAGGGTAGTCCACCCTATTGCTTTTTTTCGTTGGAAGCTATTGAAAGTCACTAAAAGTTTATAATATAAGTAAATTCTTTCATTTATTGGAAGTTTTGAGTTGTAAGTTTGATTTGCACCCAAACTAATGAACAACTTTTAGACCGAAATCCAAAATATTGCATATCTTATGTTACTTGGATTTTTAACATACAAAGTGGAATTGTAGGTGCACATTAAGGCTCTGTTTGATATAAGAATTCTCAGGAAACAAATTGGAATTGGAAAATTTTTCATTAAAAAAACCTGTTTAATTGATCAACGGATGAAATTGAAATTAAAATTTTTTCGTATATTTATCAGAATTCATATTTTTTCCACTTACTAATAAATGTTCAACAAAGTACAACTAATAAGAAGCAAAGAATATTATTTTTTAAATGTCAACCAATTAAAATGTATACATATTCTAAATAAGATAAGTATTCATAAAGCACTTTGAAAAGTGACTACCTAAAATTTATAATTTGATAAATTTAAGTACATATTGACATAAACATTCATATACACATACACACATACAAAAACTTACATAAACAAAGTACAACTAATAAGAAGCAAATGTACTATTTTTTAAATGTCAACCAATTAAAATGTATATATATTCTAAATGAGATAAGTATTCATAAAGCACTTTGAAAATGACGACCCAAAATTTATCATTTGATAAATTCAAATACATATTGACTTAAACACTCATATACACATACAAAAACTTACACTAACATACATATAATTTTTATTCATATAACAAGCATATACAAATACACATGCTTTAAACATCTACATAAAAACATATACATGCATGCACAACTAAACAGTTACAAACATATACATACATACATACATACATACATACATACAAAACTGCATATCCATATACATCTATACAAACCCGTATATACTGATATACATATACATATACACAACCTTATATAAACACAAACATATACATTTACACAAACATATACATTTACACCTAAAAAGTACAAATTTAATACGGAATTCAAGTAACTAAATCATATACATATGCAATTTCAAGTTGCTATTAACTATACTAGATTAATAACATAAGTTTACCTTTAAATTTCTTCAAGAACCTCCTACGATCATAAAATACCTTCAAATACACCACAAATACTAGTGAAACTTAAGACATAAAATAATTTAAAAAAAAGTTAATGGGGACAAAGAACCCTAAAAAATTGAATGATATTGGGTGAAGGACACCTTTATGAATCCTACCTCTAAAAAAGTGAATCGATCTGGTGAAAAATCATTTAAAAATTATTTAGAATCTTTTCATAATCACACACACAAATGAAGTATCTGAGGAATCAAATGAGTAAAAAAGGGCTACCCTTGGTTTTAGGGCGTACTAAACCCTATGGTGATGACATGCCAACAACACATGTTCCACTCGATTTATGCTCTTCATACTTTTAAATAAAAAAATTTATAAATTATAAATGTAACTCGGTACTAACGACATGTAGCTGATGCATGATCCAATCAAAACAACGACTTATTATTTTTGCAGGTTAAAAAATAACTATTACAAGTGTAACCCTATAATGACGACGCGTGATCGGCTTAGGGTTCACCTAATTGAAACCGTTTGGTTTTTATTCAATCAGAAGACAATAAAAACAAAACAAGAAAATTAGTTATAGCTATACAGACGACATGTAGTAGGTAAAATTATTTAAAAATGTTGTCGTGATGAAATGTCGTTGCCGTCGCCTTAGCATTTGACTAGTACTAATTGGTTAATGACTATCGTCACTATAACATTTAAGAACATATAATCATATTCTTGTAGGCTAGTATGTGTTATTTCGTGTTAAGTTAGTAAGTCTCTAAATTAAAATAGGCTAAAAACTGTATTTAAATAACCAATGAATCAACAAATCTTTTTATTGCAACGAAAAAAGTTTCATTGTTGGATTACAAGTAAATTGGTTGGAGTGCGCTTGGTGTGGTGGGTGATGTTGGCCAAGCCCCTTTAAGTCGCATTGTTTGCCAAATCTGAAAATCATATCAAGGTCGAACATGCATTAACTTTGCACCTTCTAACCCAAAATGAAACTTATTTTAATTTTATGTTGTATTTCGATTAGGCCTTCTTTGCCGACTCCTGCCCAACTACTCTTGATCAAAACATGCTAATCGATTTGTGCCTGCCCTTTGTCGCCTAAAAGACTCCGATGTCAGCCTTGCAACCAAAGGCTGCTTTACCCTTTAAAAGACGACACTAAAAACCTTCTTTTTACTAGGTTTTGATACCAATTGTTGGTACAAGTCTGCTCTTGAAAGCAACACAAACTCAATAACATCACATAATAGAAATTTTTTTAATATATTGATGATATCATACTGTGTTAAGCACAAAGACTCCAACCCCTATATATACTAAGCTAACTTGCCGAAGAATTACCCTACTTAGACTCAAAATTAGGAAACCACGTCAAAACACAAATAACTAATTGATCAGCCGAATCAAACGAAATCAAGTAACCAAATTAGAAAGTTTACAAGCAAAATGGATCGATAGAGGTAATTAATCTGATTACAAAATTCCTCGTAGGTAATGAATGTAATCACATAATTATGTTACTGAATAATTAAGTGTTGATCCAATAAAAGGTCTGAATCATTAAGGGGCTGTTTGACAATTTCTGAATGATTAAGTGCTGAACCAATAAGAGGTCGAACCATTAAGAGCTAGTATATCGCTCAATTATTCAAAGGCAAATGTCTGACCAATTCAGATAAGAGGTCTTAACCATTTATTATTAGATCCCATTCAACATTAGTATAATGCTTAACCATTCAGAGGCAAATGTCTGAACCATTCAGACATTTGTTCGTGAAACAAACAGAACCATTAATTGTTGAACTATTTAGACATCTGAACGATTAAGAGCCTGATTCAAATGTTACCAAACCTGTTTGTATTTTGACAAACAGTCTGAACCATTAAACTAAACATGTTTGTATTTTGACCCCCCACACAATCTTTAAGAAGATAAAAATGTTAATGTGAACTACTCTTAAGGCAGCATATTGAAAGAGAAGGTAATCTTCTTTAACAGGGTTCTTAGAACACTTCATGGTGGACACTATAATGGATCTTGTGCTGCAGTAACAGCTTGTACCCACTGCAACAACTGTAGAACATAGGATTTAGTGACCAAACAGAGAGTCAAGATAGTATCAGTAAGTGGAAACCCAAAGAGCTGTCAGGATTTTATCCTAGGCAATAATTCTCTAACTTTTGTTATCATCCAGCTGGTTTTTGTTTTTATTATTGAATAAAAATCTTTGTCCCTTTTTATGCTGAGGTGGGTATGCATTTAAACGTTCTTGTCAAAGATCTGACGCGGCATTGATATAAATGGAATCATTAATTTAAAAGGAGTTCTAAGAAAAAGACACACACTTAGATAAATCGACACCCACCTATATGCCGCATATGGTACCATACGCGACGTATAGGGTCGAAAACGCTGAAAACGATAAAAATTCAGGGGGCTGTCAGAGAGTTATACGCCTCCTATACGACACATATAAGACTATACGACGCAAATAACAAATTTCGACACTGACTACGAGGAAAAGTTCAGGGGGCTGTCAGAGGGGTTATACGCTCCGCATAGGGCTATACGACCCTCCTATACGACGCGTATGGGTCTATACGATCGTATAGAATTTTTGAAGTGTTGATTTAAGATATTAGGGTATTTAATAATTAATAGTTGATGAACCCAAGGTCTTAGAGGGAGGAGAAAGGTCACATCTGTGGTTTATAGAAGCATATTCGATTGTGAATAGTTGAGCCCAAGGTATTGACCCTATGTTTTAGATGCCACTTTACTTGATCCTATCAGATCACTTTATTCGATTGTATAACATTTGTGGAATTACGGCTAGCTTGATACTGACATCTTTGTATATAACTACAAAAATATTAGCGCATGAACTAATATTTTCATCAAAGGGAGATCTAACAGCTAAAAGATGTATGTGTTTTTTTAAAAGATGTATTGTTGTGCTTAACTAAAAACCATTAACTATTTTAGAATCATTTAGAAAACGAGAACTATTGTTTTCTCGGATGATTTAAACCTATAGTTATGAATAAGATGTTTCAATAGAGCGAAAGTAAAGTCCACTTTCTGCTTTTATTCACAACTTTTTTTTTTCTCTTCTTCGATCACCTCTCCAACAAAATATCTCTTCACCTTTCCCACATATATGGAATTTGTGTTTGTTGTACCCATTTCACCACACAACAACCTTTGATGTTCTAAAACTATTTCTATGATCGAGTGCTGTGATATTATATTCATGTTTCAGTATGTGTGATCAAGCCTAAAGCCAGATTCATGAACGGTTCTTAATTGATTTTCATATTTAAATCATATGTAAATGTTTTTGATTACGACTTCTACATTCTTTTCAATTTTGTATTTGGAAAATGTATATTATATGTGATTATTGTGAATGGACTACGTGATTGGAATTATTATATGAAACGATGATTAATGATTCCAGTTTCAAATATAGTTATACCTCACTAAAAATGAAGGTTAATGCAAAGATTTAAAGTGTATCGCTCGTGAATACGCTAACTCTCTGAGTTGTCGTCATCATCATTAAACCTATTAAATCTATCTATAGCAAAGCTATTGATGAGATTCGAAGAGTGTGTGATGTAAGTTAGCCTTTTCTCTATCACACCAGATAGAGAGGTTGCTTCCATTGAAAGCCTCACAAAGACTATAGACAAACACTGAGCATATAGTAAATGGTCAATACTATCATAGGTGACATAAAACGTACATAAATAAGCAATATAGACTAGGTCATATGCTATCCATACTCAATACACATATAAAAGTACGTATCTACGGAATCCTTCAACATCCATACACAATATACAATAGTCAAGAAGATTTTTTCATTAACTTTATTACGACGTTTCAACGCCCCGAAATTTTTTTAAAGGTTGCTTTTAGGAAAATTGATACAGACAATTTATACTATATATTAAAAACACATGTCGGTTTTTACAGCTAGTTCACTATACTTTTATTAATAATTTTGAGCATAGAATTGATTTTGAAGTATAAACACAAATGCATGTAAGTTGCTTAGAATATTTAAATCATCAGGTCATGAGTTACATCCCACCCAACTAACATATTTTTATTATTTGGTCTTCTTATCACCACTATATACACACATAAATATAAAGTTGAATATATATATATATATATATATATATATATATATATATATATATATATATATATATATATATATATATATATATATATATGTATATATATAAAGGACAAACATACTTTCAAAACTACAATAACAATATAAAGGCTTTGTTTTTTTCTTTTAATTTTAATATTTATAATATTTTTACGAATATTTTGATTTTCTTCTTTTTTAACTTTTTAAATGAATATATTTTTACAACTCGTTATTATTATCTATATTTCAGTATAAATTCCATTCTACATAACAACATGTAAGCTTTGTTTGTTATTATTTTACCTATAATTGTTTTATAAATATTTTAATTTTCTCTTATAATTTTAAAATGAATATATTGTTATGATTTTGTTTTTGTTATTTACGTTCTAATAAAATTTCATTTTAAACCGAGTTATGCTTAGTAATATGTAAATTCATTTCAGCAAACACCCGCTACAATATCATATATACGTAAACTAATCCAAATATATATACATACATATCTAGAAATCTTAGATAAACCTCATATAATACCATGCCAGTCGCAAAAAGCTATAGATCTCCAATGGCCTCTTTGGTGAATTCAATGGCGTAACAACCTCGATTTTAGTATGATCCACCAATATAATATGCCTTAATAACTCATGATTCTGGAATTGCACTGCACTTAGCCAAAAGGCAAACTTTAATGACTTTGTGTATAATATCTCTTCCCTTAGTGTTTTCAATAAATATGGGACAAACACGGTCACATTTATTCTTTGAATAGATTAGGATTTCTCAATAAACACTATTACAAATTGGTCCAAAACTAATCGACACACCCTAATTACCAGGTGGATAAATGCGACAGGAGCATCGGTTAGGACAAATGACATTACAAAGAATTTAAGTGTCCTTAACACGTATGAAAAGCTGTCTTTAGAATGGGTTGTTCCTTGATCCTTAGTTGATGATAACTTGACCTAAGGTTGATGCTCAAGATCACTAACTTGCTCCTAGCGGAACAAATTGTTGATTCTTGGCAACAAGTACTTATATATTACAGTGAACTTAATAAGCTCTCCACCCTAAGATGAAATGCTCATCCTTATGATGCCTTTATCAAAAAGGACTTGTAATTCGAACACTAACTCTTTCTTACATACACGACTAGATGATACAATGCTTTGGTATGGACTAAACTCCAGGCCACATATCGATTTGCATTTCTATCTCTTGATTACGTGGCACTCCTGACAAGTTCTCAGGGAACAAATCAAGGAAGTCACACACCACTGGTACATATTTTAACACTATTTTCAAAAGATAAACATCTTTACACATATGCAAAATAAGCTTAACACCCTCGATTCATGAACCTTTCTATTTTGAACTTAGAAACAATATTTGGTACAACACATACTTTATCACCGTAGATCGTGATTGGGCTACCATAATGTGCTATTAAATGAAACATGTTCCTTTGTGTATAAGCCTTATAAGCGGCTAACTAATCCAATCCTAACACAACATCAAATCCTTCTAAGGTAATACTAAATAACCTAACAAGAAGTTTTATCCTTCTAAGTCTATGTAAAAATCGTTTATCACTTTAGTTATTCTTGAAGATTTACTAGTGGTAATTTCTACTTTAAATTATGATCTGTCATTCTATTTGTATATATAACACATCACAAATGAAGCAGTTATGAAACTCTTGCATAGATCAAATTAAAAAAACGTTAATGCATTAACATAGATAGCTATAAATGTACCTAAAACCACATCAGGATCAATTTTAGCACCCTCTTGTGTCATGATGAAATCCATTGCTTTGGCTTTATGCTTGTTATCACATTTCCTATCATTCTTTTGGGCTACCCTTTCAGTACCCACATAACCTATCTTTGACTTCTTACGATCATTATAGATATTTTTTTTATATCATCACAGTTTTAACATTTCGGGCTCATTTGGCAATCCTTAAAGAAGTTTCTTGTCTTCCCATATCAGTGGCACAAATTTATACCCAACCTCCATTCACCAAAATCATAAAACCTATTACAAACTCACATACACAAGCTGTAAACTCATTTTCACAACACTAAACTTCCATGATTATCGCAAACTCATATGAACAATGGCGTAATTCATCAATGCCAACTTTACAAATAACTATTTATTATCATAAATTTCGAATCATACCTGTGCATATTATGGTTTTTTGTTACTTTACATGTATACATGCTTATCCATACGTGAACATCATAAACCTTAGTGTAACTTTATATGCATACTTTACGTCCAAGTTTAGCAAACTTTAGCAAACGTTAACTTCGGAAACATTATATATGCATACAACCCCAAAACATTTGAAAATAATGTAAACATAAGGAGATTGAGAACTCATGAGAGATTACGAACAAACTCTAATGAGCCAGGTAGATAGGGGCTTTCTCTCTCCTCAAATCTACATAAAATGGATAAAATCCAAGCTTTAATCTAACTTGAATGATATACGATCTCCATAACGTGTATAGATATGCAATTAGACTCTTTAAGTCTTGCAATTTTTATCTCTTTGCTCTTTGCTCTTTTTCTTTTTTCTCGTTTTATTTTGCAGCCCTAACATGCAAGAAACAAGGGTGGGGTGGGGTGGGAGCTATGTTCTCATTTATAGGTGAATGTTAAGGTTGCCAACTGTTACATTTTTAATCCCAACACTTTTCATGTTGCCTTTATTTAACAAAAGTTTTATTGTTACATATTTTTTGATATAGTATATTTTAGATATGGATGGTTATTCTAAAAAGGCTCAAAACTAGAGAAAGTGTAGGAAGACATAAGAAAGTGTCACATGTCTAATGAAGGAAAATGAGTGTCACATCCCGGTGGAAGCGTGAAATGCTTGGGTGTGACTTTTCGGTTCAAAACACATTGATTATAATAACATGCAATCCCAACAATTAACTAAACAAAATTTTCCATTAATTATATTGATAGGATTACATTATACAAAATTAGTCTCATAATCAGACTTTTACATTCAATAATAATCCTAGATCAAAATACACTTCATTATCATTTCCTTCATTCTTCAGCTAGTAGTGGACATGAACATCCACGAAGAGGTTGAAGTCTATTAGAAAAATAACCACCCATATGTATAGCTTCCTTATATAGCCGTGCCCAATCATTGAATATGTTGAACATGTACACGAAATTATAATGTATTATGATTACCTGAAAAAGCATACTCAAACAGTCAACATAAAGTTAGTGAGAATATATGTTTATTCAATAACACAATTCATTTTTAATTTATTCAAAATAATCAACATAAAGTTAGTGAGAATATATGTTTATTCAATAACACAATTCATTTTTAATTTATTCAAAATAATCAAACTCACAACCAAACCTACTCACATGTCAAGTGATCCATAAATGTCATTTAGAAATCACAGAATCAAATAATATAACATCACAACCCTTATCCGTCAGATGCAGGTTGACATATTCCTAAGTAGCGCTACCTATATTATTTGACGCTTTCTCATCCGAATTAATGGTTGTGTTAATATAACACTAATATATCAAAACTTTCAAAGTTACATCAATTTTAATAACAAATATAATGTTTTTTCCCTTAGAAATTTATAAATAAAAAAATAGCATGTTACTGACCTTATTTTTAACAACAAATCAAAGATTTCCTATAAAATAATTATTTTTAGAATAAATCTTATTTCTTTAAAATTTTCAGCATTTATATTATTAATCAAGTCAAAATATTTAAACAGTACCTACGGTTGTCCAAAAATTTTTAAATTTTGCAAGCAGTAAAGTTTCAATATCTAGATCATCACAATAATTTTCAATCAATATTTCTTTACAGGTAATTTCCTAGAATTTTTACAAGTCTCATAATAAATAGCAGAAATAGATAACTATCTCTAAAAATTCCGAAACTTATACCAACTGTCCCATTTAGTATATCATAATTTATGTAATATTTTCATGATTTTACCTACTGTTTTTGCTATTAATTTTGATTTTCTTCTCATTAATTATTCTAAATGATGAAACTTTGTCATACTTGTGAATTAATTTACAAAATTTATTCTACAATTCTAATATAATATAAGGGTCATCATATAAATTTTCCAAATTTTTATTAAGTCCAAATCTTTTTTTTTTGGAAATTTTTTTCTATTTCCTTGAATTAATCATATAAATTAATATATCTTATATAATTATCCCATAATTTCCAAATTATTATATCTCCATTATTTTCTAACAAATTTCTAAATTTTATTCCCGTAATCATAGTTATTTAAGTGTTTATCTAATTTATCATGAATAACACATGTTTCAACCCTTTAAATCTTTTATTTTTTGTTTAAATCCTTGGTTTTTATAAAATTCTCAATTTTTCTGTTTTAAATGTTTTCTTACTAATTTTTGATAGAAATCAAGTGTTCATGAGGTTTTGTAAATCACCTTGATGGTTATATGTGTTGGTTAAACACATATACAACTTCTTAAACTTGTTACTCATTGGTTTTGAGAATCAAAACTTGTTTGAAATGAAAGAGATCTTAGAGGATTGCTTCTTGTGTTTCTTGGAAAATCACTTGATAAAGTTGCTTCAATCTTGAGGAAAGATCTCTAGATGAACATGGTTGATGAAGATGAGATGCTCAAGATGCTTGGATGATGTTGAGACCGAGAGAGACCAAAAGGTGATGGTTTGGGTTGTATGAAAATTGAGAGAGAGTGACTCGAGAGGTGATGATGGTGAACCAAGAGTTGATGATGGTTTAAGTGGTATGAGAACCAGGTGAGAGTGTGAACCGAGAGGAGATTGACACAATGTGATGGTGGTTGCGGTCGATGGGGATAATGGTTGTTTTGGTGGCCTTCTGCCGAGAGGTTCATGGTGGGAGGGAGTTCATCATTAGATTTTCAAACTAGGATTTTTGAGTTGGTGTTTAGAGTCAATAGGTGGCAAGCTTAGAGAGTGATTAGTGTGAGTGTAGTGCTAGGTGTCATTTAATGGTGCTAATGGCATTCTTAGTAGTAAAGTTTAATTTAGTTAGTTAATTAGTTACTAATCTAGGTTAGTTATTATCCTAATGAGCCGATTTCAAGTGTTAAATGGGTGTTTTAGTTTAGTGTTTAAGCATTTAGGATTAGTTTGGTTTTGGTTTTTGATATAACATTTCTAGATGTTAACTTGTTTGGTAATGTTTGATTAAGTTTTAATCTTAACTAATACATACAGATGAAAAACATTTATCATTCAAATAACTAATCACATAATCTTATAATTTGGTAACTTACAACATATGTGTAAGGATTCCTGAAGTCTGATGCAACCCAAAACAGCCTAAGTGTCTCTGCAACATGCACTAAGTACTGAAGTGAAGAATGTTTCGGAAGTTTTACACAAAGCATTAGAAAATACTCTAAGTGTAAAATCTTCCGAAGCCAAGACCAATATCTTCCGAAGCCAAACATGAAGTCTTCCGAAGCTTCAGAGACAAAGTCTTCCGAAGCTTCAGCCTATGAAGACAGATTTCTTCCGAAGACTTTTAGTACACATGCTTTATCTGATGTACTGTTCCATAAAGCACCTTTTCCGCTGCGTCTCTGTAAAGTCACCAACTTACATGAGTTGGTGAAAAGGGCCTTGCTTTTGGTAACTGTACATTGAGGTCTTGAGTCTTCAACTTTCCACTTTATGTACTTTATCCTTTTTGTATTGTATAAGGATGTGAGCTATGGCATGTCATAGTCACAAGGTCAAAAGGCAGATATGCCTTTTGATCCTACAATTGATTTTGTTAGTGTCTAGTCAATTGTATCCAGCTGGCTTTCAAAGTATAGCCGGCTGTAGGTTGTAGTATAAGTATTTCAAGTTCTTGTATCTTTTCTTTATGCTTTGTAACACTTGTAAAAGAACTTGAGAAAGCAATATACTGCCTCCTTGAAACCCATACTCTCTTGTTCTGTCTTTGCTTTACTTGTGTTCTTTGTATCACTTTGGTTTTCCAGTTCACTGTTTGATTAAAGTTTAGTTAATCTCCTCATTGTGTTGTTGTGTTGTAATTGTGTTTAAGCCCTTAAACGGTCCTGCAATTGGTATCAGAGCTTTCCAGGCTCTTGATATAAGATCTAACCATCTTAAGATCCCTCACACACACAAAAGCTAAACTCTTCAAATGGCTTCCATCTCAAAGACTGATATGGAGACTGGAACCATGAACAAATCCCCACTGATCACTCTTGATGATTTTGACACCTGGTGCATGAGGATGGAAGGCTTCATCAGGTCTCTTGATTCAAGAATGTGGGAATCTGTTGAGAATGGACCTTTCATACCCAGCACCCCCTCTGCTACTGGTGCTGGTATGATTCCTAAAGATGTGGCCAACTACTCAGATGAAGATAGAAAAAGAGTAGAGATTGACAGGAAGGCCATGACTGCTCTTCAGACTGCTCTCCCAAACTCTGTATACAGAGGTTTTAAGAAGTGCAAGACAGCCAAACAGCTGTGGGATGCACTGAAGCTGATGTATGAAGGCTCCTCTGAAGCCAAGGAGAACAAGAAAGATCTTCTGAAGCAGCAGTTTGAGAATTTCACCTTCAAAGCAGGTGAGACCATGACCCAACAATACTTCAGGTATGTTGAGATTGTGGATACCCTAGTGGATGGAGGAGTTCCTCTTGAGAACAGGGACATTGTAAGGAAGTTCATGTCCTCACTTCCTAGGCAATGGACACACTATTGTGTGGTGATCAAGAGGACTGAGAACCTTAAGACTCTTACTCTTACAGAGTTGTATGGGATTCTCAGTGGATACCAGATGGAGATGAACATGCAAGGTTCATCTGGCAACTCCAACAATCAAATGGGTTCAGCCCTTCATGTGGTTGAAAGGGACAGCATAGAACCCCAGCATCATCTCTTATGCTACCCTGACAACTCACAAAAGGGTCCTTTCATCACCTTCCCGGAGACACCAAGGGAGAACTTTACTCAAGGAAGCCCATTCCAAGAGACAAGTTCTTCTCAAGCCTTTGTGTCTGCAGATGAAAGCTGTGGGAATTATCTTTTCACTCTTGAAGACCTGGACTGTATCCATCCAGATGACCTGGAATACATGGAGATAGTTCAGCAGATGGCTCTCCTCACTCACAGAGCCAAGAAGTTCTACAAGAGGACAGGAAGAAGATTTCCAAGCAATGCTACCAGTAGTAAGTTTGGGCTGGATAAAAGCAAAGTTAAGTGTTACAACTGTAACCTTATGGGTCACTTTGCCAGGGAGTGTAAGGCACCTAAAGCAAATGGGGGCCAAACACAACCCAGACCAAACTTTACTGACAAAGCTCCTCAGGCTGAGAAGACAAAGCAACATGCTGCTGTTGCTGTTGAAGAGGGAGGCTTTGACTGGAGTTTTCAGGTGGAGGATGCTTCTCCAAACCAAGCACTGATGGCTGACCATGATGAAGCCAAGGTATTGGAACATCTTTGCTCCCCTGAATGCATTGCTAAAGTAAATAGATACAGGTCCTACAACCTAGAGATGAGATCTGATCTTGAGTCATTAAACATATTAAAATCTGATTTTAGAAAGTCTGAAAATGATTACAAGTTAAAGATAGAAGACTTGGAGAAAACCATTTCAGTACTAAAACATGAACATACAGATTTTAGAACTCAGATCCAAGATCTCATCACTAAGTTAACTGAGTGCCAGGCTGAGCTTGTGATCAGCAAAGCCAAGGCAGAGAAGAGTGTTCTTGAAGAAGAGACCTTCAAGAACATGATATCCTCATCCCTGCACAACAAGGTTTGTTATCAAAATAGACAGGGACTGGGATCAAATGAGATAGCTCCTCCACACACAATCTTGTCTGTAAGATCTCCTAGGTGTGGAACTTGTGAAGATGAGCTTCCTCTCATAGATCCTGTAAGTGAGGATGATGAAGAAGTGATAGTGAAGAATTCCTCTGAGAAGAGTGAAGAAGAGGATTCTTCCAAGGGCCACTATCCTTCTGAGGAGAAGAAATCAACTGTGATGACCAAGTCCAAAAGAAAGAACTTGATCAGGAAGAGCAAAAGGAAAGCAAAGAAGGCTCAAGAAATCAAGGCTACTTTTGATGCTAAGCAGAAACAAGTTTTTATCTCTGCAGGTTTCAAAGTAGTAAGGACTGAAGACATCAACCAAGACTCCTCAGCTAAGAGTCATGGTTCTTGTTCAAATCATCTCAGTGCCAAGAAGAAGACTGAGCTGCTGTGTACCACTGCTGCACAGCCTGGACCATCAAACTCCAAGAACAGTTCACAGCCCAAAGGAACTGTCTCAGCATCTACCAAGATGAAGGTGGAGAAGGGATGTGACCAAAGCCAGTCTTGCTCTCAAAGGGAGACTTCTTTGAAGAAGAAAATGTTGTGTGTTATGTGTGAAAGTACTTCTCACATTGCTAAGGATTGCCCATACAATCCTAAAAGTACTGTCCACATGACTAAAACAAAGACTTCAAAGAGTCTCAAGAAGTCTCAAGCTTCGGAAGGAAAGTCTGTTTCCTTCGGAAGCTCCAAATCAAAGAAGAAGGTAAATGGAAAATTACCTTCGGAAGCAAAGTTGGTCTCGGAAGAAAGGAGTTCTTCCGAAGCACTAAAGTCTGCTGCAGTGACTGTAGATTCTTCCGAAGGATCAGTCATCAAAACTTGTGAAGTTCCAAAAGCTTCTAAGGTTTTGAAGGTCAAGTCCAAGACTCCAAAGGTGGTGTGGAAGTCTAAGAAAGACCAAATGACTGAAGTTTCTCCATCAACAACAGCTGAAGATCCCCATAGTACAACCATAGGATCTATTACTGTTGCATTACCTTCTATTACTATTAATGAGCCCAAGACAAGTAAGGCTTGGGTTTCCAAATGTAACTAATCATTTTCTTTGTGCAGGAACAGCTCAAGACAAACAGGAATGTCTGGATAATTGACAGTGGCTGTTCCAGGCACATGACAGGCAATAGGTCTCTACTCCATAATTTTGAGAGAATTGATGGAGGACCAGTTGCTTTTGGAGGAGATGAAGGTGGTTACATTTCTGGAAGGGGCAAGGTCACAAATGGTAAGCTCAGCATTGAGAAGGTAAACTTTGTTAAGGAGCTTGGGTACAATCTTCTGAGTGTATCCCAATTTTGTGATCAGAGTCATAACATGCTCTTTACTGAGCATGAGTGCATTGTTCTCAAGCCTGGTGTGGTCATTCCTCATGAGCATATCCTGCTCAGAGCCCCCAGGAAAGGGAACATGTACAAGATGGATTTGCAAGAAACATCTCCCTCTGGAGAAGTTTCATGCTTTCTATCTAAAGCAAATAGTGATGAGTCTTTCCTATGGCATAAAAGAATGTGCCATGTAAACTTTAAGAACATGAATAAATTAATTAAACATGATCTGGTAACTGGAATGCCAAAGAAAGAGTTTACAAGTGATGATCATTGTGTTGCATGCCTGAAAGGGAAGCAACACAAGGTATCTCACAAGCCTAAGGAAAAGAACTCCATCACTACTCCCCTACACTTGTTACATATGGATCTCTTTGGCCCCACCAGTGTAATGAGTTTAGGAAGGACCTCTTACTGTCTGGTGATCACAGATGATTTTACAAGATTCACTTGGGTCTTCTTCCTTAGAACTAAGGATGAAACCCCTGAGATTCTGAAGAATTTCATCTTAAAAGTTGAGAATCAATGTGATCACAAGGTCAAAACCATAAGATGTGATCAAGGAACTGAATTCAAGAACCAAATCCTTGATACATTTTGTGATGAAAAAGGTATTACAAGACAATATAGTGCTCCCAGGACTCCTCAGCAAAACGGAGTTGCTGAGAGGAGAAACAGGACACTTATTGAAGCTGCAAGAACTATGTTGTCTGACTCTAAACTGCCTATCACCTTCTGGGCAGAGGCAGTTAATACTGCTTGCTATGTGCAAAACAGAGTTTTAGTAGTTAAGACACATGGTAAGACTCCTTATGAACTTTGGCACAAGAGGAAACCTTTCATTGGTTTTCTCAGGTCATTTGGATGTCCCTGCACCATCTTGAATACCAAAGATCAAATTGCCAAGTTTGCTGAGAAATCAGATGATGGACATTTCATTGGATACTCTTCTCAAGCTAAAGCTTATAGAGTATACAATCTCAGAACTAGAATTGTTGAGGAGTCAGCCAATGTGACTTTCAATGAGCACACTCCTTGTGTGGCTGGTTCTGGTCCGGATTGGCTGTTTGATCTTGATTTAGTTACCAACTGTTTTAACAAATCTTGTGAGCATGTTTCAGGATCTGCAGAAAATCTAAATACAGGTGATCCTGATCCAAGATTTGAGCTAGGAAGACCTTCAACTCATACATCTTCAGCTCCAGTTGGAACTACTTCAGCAAATGAGGTTTCTATCAGCACAACAATGACAAATTCAGCTGATACATCTGGCATGCCTTCAAATTCCAGCTCAGAGGCCTCTCAACCAGATAAAGACACCTCACTTGTAGAAGACAACAATGGTGATGGTGATAGTGATCAGGAATTTCTTGATGCTAATAACCATACCATAGATGACAACATCAATGATGTCTCACACTCATTGGATCAAGTTAATCTTGATAAGTGTGATAATGTGGAGGGTGAATCTTCCAGACCAGATTTAAATTTCTCAAATTTAGATCTTTCTCAACAACTTGCTGTGATCCCTCAGCTAAGGATCCACAAGTCTCACCCCACCACAAACATCATTGGAGATGTTGTCACAGGGGTAAGAACAAGAGGACAAACCCATGAAGCAAATGTTTGTCTTCACTCTTGTTTCTTATCTCAGATAGAGCCCAAGAAAGTTGATGAAGCTCTAAAGGATGGAAGTTGGGTTGAAGCTATGCAACAAGAGCTGCTTCAATTCAAAAGGCAGAAAGTTTGGAACCTTTGTCCTCTTCCTCATGGGAAGACTACCATTGGAACCAAATGGGTTTTTAGAAACAAGAAGGATGATAGAGGAATCATCATCAAGAACAAGGCAAGACTAGTTGTTCAAGGATACACACAAGAAGAAGGGATTGACTACACTGATGTCTTTGCTCCTGTAGCAAGACTAGAAGCTGTTAGGATATTCCTGGCATTTGCTGCATCCAAGAACTTCAAGGTCTACCAACTTGATGTAAAGTGTGCTTTCTTATATGGAGTGATTGATGAGGAGGTTTATGTCAAACAGCCACCTGGTTTTGTAGACCCTGATCATCCTGATTATGTCTGCAAGCTTGACAAAGCTCTTTATGGGCTGCATCAGGCACCCAGGAAGTGGTATGAGACACTATCTGAGTATCTCTGTAAGCATGGATACAGAAGAGGTACTATAGATGGAACTCTCTTCATCAAAGGACAGGGAAATGACTTATTGCTGGTTCAAGTATATGTTGATGACATCATCTTTGGTTCAACTAATCCAAAGCTCTGCAAAGACTTTGAGAAGCTGATGAAAGACAGATTTGAGATGAGTTCAATGGGAGAACTCAACTTCTTTCTGGGAATTCAAGTGAAGCAGGTTGAAGATGGCATCTTCATAAGTCAGTCAAAGTATGTTCAAGACATACTCAAGAGGTTCAACATGACTGATTGTAAGATTGCTAAGACACCCATAGCCAGAAACCACTCCCTTGGTCCAGATCTTGAGGGGGAGTGTGTAGATGAACATTATACAGGGCTATGATTGGGTCTCTTATGTATCTTACAGCTAGCAGGCCTGATATCATGTTTGCTACATGTATTTGTGCAAGATATCAAGCCAACCCTAAGATGTCTCACTTAATCACTGTGAAAAGGATTTTAAGATACCTCAAAGGTGCTTCAACACTTGGTCTATGGTATCCAAAGAATCCAAATTTCAATCTGTATGCCTATACAGATAGTGATTATGGTGGTTGCAATATGACTGCAAAGTCTACATCTGGGGGATGTCAATTCCTTGGTGGAAGGGTGGTCTCATGGCAATGCAAGAAACAATCCTGTGTGTCTGCATCAACTGCTGAGGCTGAATACATTGCTGCTGCAAGCTGCTGTGCTCAAGTGCTTTGGATTCAAAATCAGATGCTGGACTATGGATTTAACTTCAAAGAGACTCCTATCCACATAGACAACAATAGTGCTATCTCTATCACTGAGAACCCTGTGCAGCACTCAAGGACCAAACACATCAACATCAGGTATCATTTAATAAGAGATAACTATGAAAAGGGATTAATTAAACTAGTCAAAGTTCATACAGATGAACAATATGCTGATCTGTTCACAAAAGCTTTTGATGAACAGAGATTTAAGTATCTGATATCAGCTATTGGGATGATTAACTTTGAGTAGACTTTTTATTAAAACTAATTCTAATTATTTCTTCTTAAAATATGTGTGTCCTAAGTTGTCTAGTTCATCACTTTCATAAGCTCATGTTTTCTTTGGATAAAAATTCTTTTTGAAGACTTTCCTTAGATTCTTGAAAATTTTTGATACTTCGGAAGATAAAATTTTATCTTCGGAAGAAAAACATGTCTTCAAAATAATAACTGTCTAAGAGATTTTACCTTCGGAAGAAGTCAAATTCATCTTCCGAAGCTTAAAATTCTTATCTCAGACACTTATTT
Organism: Flaveria ramosissima; assembly: GCA_025215565.1. Classification (NCBI taxonomy): domain Eukaryota; kingdom Viridiplantae; phylum Streptophyta; class Magnoliopsida; order Asterales; family Asteraceae; genus Flaveria; species Flaveria ramosissima. The sequence continues at coordinate 30,794,816 of CM046044.1, read as the reverse complement.
ATTTTTAAGGACCTTTTCCTTCCGAAGCAAAATTAACCTTCGGAAGCTTTGTTTATTTCTATACAAAGCATTCAAGGGTTTATTTCTCTTCCGAAGCATAAATCTTCAAGACTCTCAGGAAAATCTTCCGAAGCCATTTTAGCTTCGGAAGCTTTTTCATCAAAACTTCCGAAGACAAATAAACTTCGGAAGCTTTTCGAATTCCAAGAAAACTACTTTTTGAGCAAAAGTAAACTACCTTTTCAGAGGTGGGACCGACTTTCGGATTTCAAAGTTTATCCTCTTTCATTAACTTTGGTTCAAATCCCTTTTCATATAAATACCCAACGGTTCCCCCTCTTTCCCACTATCTTCCTCAATTCTACTGTTTCTCTAACCTAATTCTCTAAACCGCCTTTGCTTTCTACCTTTCTTCACCCTTAAGCTTCTGAAATGGCCAACCTTAACCGCAGAAACAACCCTGATTTCTCCATGCAACTACACAGGCAACATAATCAAGTTGCTCTGTTAAGCTCTGAGAAAGATGCAAGTTTCTCAGAGATTTGCCAATTCTTGACTCTGTCAAATTATTTCACCTCCCTGACCATTGATCCTACTCTATATGAGGATCATTGCTTGAATTCTGGAAGACCTGCCAAGAGGTCATTATGGATGGGGAGAAGGCACTGTCTGCCACAGTGCAAGGGAGGACAATCTTCATCACTCCGGCCATCATTAACCAACATCTACAGCTGGATGATGAAGAAGGTGAGGTGTCCTTCCCAAAAGAAGCTGTTAATCATTCTTTTGAGCAGATGGGCTATGAGGGAGATTTCTCTGTAAAGACCTTTAGGAAAGGGAAGGTCTCATCCCAATGGAAATTCCTGCTCCATGTGGTTATCCACAGCTTGTCAAACAAGCATGGTGGATGGGACCAGATTCCTGAGGATCTCTCCTTTATAGTTCATGGAATGGTTCAGGGGTCAAGTTCAGGTATTCACAATTTGTTATACTAATTTACTTGCAAACTTAGACTCCTTAGAGTATTACATGTTTCCTAGATATGTTCAACACATTCTCAACTGTGAACTGGGCTCACAGTTGAGGGAAACAGGTAATATTCTTAAATTGGGACAGATGAAGCCCGGCATCTTTAAAATAATGAAGAAGCCAACTGTAGGCTTCTCTGGGGTAGAAACAGCCCTAGTCCCAAAAATGTTAGAGCTCATTGCTCAAGGTGACAACCTAGCAACACAAGCTAGTGTTGAACCCACACCTCTTTTGTCCTTACCATTAAAAAGACCAGATATCACCCTCACCTACCAAAGAAAATCCAAACGAACCCCTGCTCAGGCTATTGAGTCTGTGCAGGCCCCCAAATACTCAACCTTACAGGAAGAAGTGGACACTAGAGCTCCCACTTCTCCTGAGGAGCAAACCACTCCCATTACTTCACCTATCAGGGCTGAGGTTCCTCAAGCTCACCCTGATGAGCTCAATAGCCCAACAACCTTAAGCCTTCACTCTGAGTCTCAACACTCAAGTGGACAACCTTCAGGGGACAGCTACCATCCCCAGCCTTTGGATCTCAACCAACCAATTCCCAACCTATCCTTTTACACTGATGAAGACTTAGGATTCAGTGAGTACCATGAGTCTCTCTTCTCCTCCCCTACTCAAAGAGAGATGAGTACCTCTGACTCTCCTCAGTCTATCCCCCATCAGTCACCTATTACTGAGGTGGACACTTCTGAACCTGTTCAGGATGTCCATATGGAAGAGGCTCTCACTTTTGAAAGTGATTACATCATTAAGACCTCAACCATGGCAACTCAGCCCATTGGCATCTCAACTGAGGCTGCCAGTGAGCAGAGGAAAACCAGCAGCCAAGAAACTCAAGCTGGTGGTGAGAGAGAGGACTTTGGTCCAATCATCTCATCCCCCAATGAATCTTCTGATGAAGATGAGGGGAATTTGAGACTAAAGGTGCAAAAACTGTCAAAAACATGCACCTACTTAGTCTCTAAGGTTAGTCACTTGGAATCTCAGGTGACTACCCTGCAAAACAGGGTCAATGATCAGCAACTCCAGATTTCATATCTGCAGGAAAAACTAGCTGGGAGACCTTTAAGGAGAGCTCAACCAGGAACACAAGAACCTGTGGAAGTGATTGACTTATCCTCCAGCTCACCTATGCAAGTGGGTGATGCTACCAAAAAGGGGGAGAAAGTTGTTACAACCACAGAACCTGGGAGTTCTTCAGAGAGAATGGACATAGAGGACTCACCATCCTCACTTGCTGTTGTGCATTCTCAGCAACTTCCTCAAGTTCACATTAATGTGGACTCTATAGACTCTCTCATCAGGAGTCTCTTTGAGGAAGGCATACCAAGGGCTGTCTCATCTCCACCACTAGGAACTGGCAATCACATCATAAGGTGGAGGTATGATGATGACAGGAGAGCCCTCATACTTCAAAGAGTTCAAGGCCAACAAGAAGTTTTTCAATTCCAAAGCCTGAGCTTTTATGAAAGACTGGATTTAGTCAACTTGCCACTTGTCAATCCAAGCAATTCAAGACAAGCTGACAGGCTGGCTCAAAGAATCCAAGACAGGATCCTTGCAGAGTTTACTCTAAGAAGGAGACTTAGGGAATCAGGCAATGTCATCGGTCAACTGGATGTTGAGGTGGACCCTAAGATTAGTTTCATAGGGGAAACCTTGACTGAAGGCCCAGTGACAGAACCTGAGACCCCTGTCTCATCATCAACAACTGCTGCTGAGGTCCAAACTCCATCTGAGACACCTGCTGGTGAAGGTGTTTCTCAGCCTCTCTCTGGCCAGAGCATGGAAGCTACTCCAAGCAATGAAGGCCAAGCCTCAATCCACCCTGAGTCACAAAGGTCTGTTGGTGACAAAGGGAAAAGGATAATGACTCCTGAGGAAATTGAGGAGGAAGAGAGAGAGAGGAAAAGGAGACTAAGGGGAGAAAGTTCCACTGGGTCATCTAGCTTCATGCAAGCTGCAATCAGGGCTGCTCCCAGACCAAATACTCAAGATGATGAGTTAAGGGCAGTCAGGATTACCTACTTACAGACCAGGAACTATGACATTGATGAGATCATCTCCCTCCCCTTAGAAGAACTAAATGAACTGGCTGACAGGGAAGTGTCAAGAGAGTTGAAGGAGAAAGAGGATGCAATGATACTTCTCCAACTCAAAGAGGAGAAGAGACAGAAAAGACTTTACAAGCATGCTCCTACTCTCTCACCAGTTCAAGAAAGTCCTGCACAGGAAGATGTGGCTCCACAAGAACCTCAGGTAGATAAAGAAGAAGATAGGATCAAGATGATCAACTACCTGAGTGCCACAGGCTTCTATCAGGCAGATGCACTTCTCCCTTTGTCCTATGACTTCATTGAGTTCGAGTATCTAAAGCAACTTGAGCTTGAGTTAGTCAAGGAAAGAAAGACAACTAAAAGGAAACTAAGGGAAGAAGCTGCAAAGTCAAGGGCCATCATTCAAAAGAATGCAAAGAAGTCTGCTGACAGACAAAGAATGGTGAGCTTCTTGAAGCTGTATGGATTCTCCGGAAGGAGACTTGGCCCCATGTCTCTATCCACCATGGATGAGCATATTAGGGTGATCAAGCAGAAGATTAAAAGTGGAGAACTCATTGACTTGCACTCTCTTCCAAGTCAAGTCCCACCTGAAGTGGAGGTCAAGTTTGAACAACCAGAGACACCTCAACCAGCACCTCCAGCTGAGCCTCAGCAAGCTTCATCTTCTGATCCTAGGCAGGGTCAAACTCCCTCTCCTTCTGAACCTGTGAGGGAGGAACACCCAACTGAGAAAGACACTGATGATCAACATGGTGCTGCAGACCAGTCTTCTCAGTTAAAGACATCCAAGAGGAAGAAGAGGATGGCTTCTAAACCAAAGACTAAGAAGAAGAAGCCAAAGTCATCTACCTCTGCACCTCAGGCTGAATCAGATCAACCTGAGGAAGTGCATGATGAGGCAGCCCAATCAACTCCTATTCAAGTGGCTCCTCTAACTAGTGAGACACCCATCTTGTCCTGGACTTACTCTACTAATCCAGAGAGATGGACTGTTATCAGAGATCAAGGTGTTGAGAATGTCTACTCATGGCAAGACATAATCAACTTACCTCTGCATGATCTCTTTGAGATGAGAAGATACTATGAGAGTCTTGATGATCCTGACCATCTCATGAAGAAAGGAATGGTCCTGATTGTACTGAAGACTACCAACATTTGAAGATCTTCTAAGTGTTTTGGTAGCATCAGCCTAGGGGGAGTTTGTAAGGATTCCTGAAGTCTGATGCAACCCAAAACAGCCTAAGTGTCTCTGCAACATGCACTAAGTACTGAAGTGAAGAATGCTTCGGAAGTTTTACACAAAGCATTAGAAAATACTCTAAGTGTAAAATCTTCCGAAGCCAAGACCAATATCTTCCGAAGCCAAACATGAAGTCTTCCGAAGCTTCAGAGACAAAGTCTTCCGAAGCTTCAGCCTATGAAGACAGATTTCTTCCAAGACTTTTAGTACACATGCTTTATCTGATGCACTGTTCCATAAAGCACCTTTTCCGCTGCGTCTCTGTAAAGTCACCAACTTACATGAGTTGGTGAAAAGGGCCTTGCTTTTGGTAACTGTACATTGAGGTCTTGAGTCTTCAACTTTCCACTTTATGTACTTTATCCTTTTTGTATTGTATAAGGATGTGAGCTATGGCATGTCATAGTCACAAGGTCAAAAGGCAGATATGCCTTTTGATCCTACAATTGATTTTGTTAGTGTCTAGTCAATTGTATCCAGCTGGCTTTCAAAGTATAGCCAGCTGTAGGTTGTAGTATAAGTATTTCAAGTTCTTGTATCTTTTCTTTATGCTTTGTAACACTTGTAAAAGAACTTGAGAAAGCAATATACTGCCTCCTTGAAACCCATACTCTCTTGTTCTGTCTTTTGCTTTACTTGTGTTCTTTGTATCACTTTGGTTTTCCAGTTCACTGTTTGATTAAAGTTTAGTTAATCTCCTCATTGTGTTGTTGTGTTGTAATTGTGTTTAAGCCCTTAAACGGTCCTGCAATATGGTTCAACAATCACAAAATTCACAAGAGTTGTATACATGCACACGTAAACGTTTATGCATGCATGCAGGTTCATGTATCATAGGGGCATGATCAATTAAGCATGCAAAATTTATATAAATCTAAACATATAAAATCAACTTAACCATATCTAATAAAATATATAAGTATATACTATTGATTGATAGTAGTCTTTAAAATATTTATTTACCTAATTTTGGCTTTAGGGTTGTCACAATGAGGGAAAGGGAAAATGTGTCCATTTATGAAACTTTCACATACAAGTCACATGCAATTCCCCCCTAAATTTTTAAACGTCCATGGCTTTCTTATATGTCAATTGTTTTTTAAAAAAACATTACACCATAAAATCATATTTTTTTAATCTTCAAATGAGTATAATATTGTTGTGCTTAAAAAATTCTGAAAATTTGGTACTTTTCGCGCGAAATGTTATCTTGAAATGTTCATTTGTTCGGGCGAAAAGTATTATTGTCGCATGAATTTTAATTTTGAGCAGATTTCAACTTGTCGCGCGACAGAACAATTTCCATGCGACAAGTTTAAAATATTTTGAAAACCTTTCGCGTCTGTTCATCTTCCAAATACTTTTCGCATGCGACAAGTCATTTCAAAACCCGATTTCCAAACTTATCTATTTTACAATGTTTTAATCAATTAAACAAGTTCATTAGATATAGTTTTAAGTATTTTAAGGTTTATTATGCTTAATTTGTTCAATTTATCATGTATTTGTCCCATTCAACTTTCGGTTATAGTCAAACTCACATAAATCGATGAGTTAAACATTGATATACCTTATAAAACACTTAGAAATCAATATGCGACTTCAATGTATATTATCAAAACAACTAATCACAAGATTTGAACACTTAGAAATTTTGACATGAATTTTCAGACTTTTCGTGCGAGTAATCAACTATTCGCACAACAATGCTATATAAATCACTATGACTTCTAGTTTGAGAAGTCAAAATTCTCAGATCAAACCTTTTGCGCAACAGATGACTTTTCGTGCAACAATTCTTTATTTTGTCAAACTTTCATCTTTTTGTTTTTATCGATTTCAACAATTTATTGAGCCTTTTGATTTGCTATGAAAAAATGATTGTATTTAGCTAAGTGTTTACGATTATTTTAAAATCCTTAAATTTTGAGAATTTTGTAAAACAAAAACAAAACAAAACAAAACAAAACAAAATTAAATGACACTAAATAAATACTAAGTAAAATCAAACTTACTAACACACTAACTATACTATTAACTTAATTAATTAATTAATTAATTAATATTTATAATACTATTTTTTTATATTTATTTATTTATTTTAAAAAATTTTCAAGTATAGGATCATATGTCTTTTAGAAATTAATCATTGACTATAAGCATTATTATATACATGACTGTTTATGTTGATTGTCAATATATTTATCCTCTTAAACTTAGACTTCAAATTTACTTAGACACATATTTATCATGTTTTTGGTTAAGTTATATGAATTCAATGGATCCTACAATAAAAAATCATGCAAAACCCATCCAGCTTCAAGACACTATTGCGATTTCAAGTCATCCCAATTTGACTTAAACCTTTCAATCCTGATCAACTTTCTCAGATTCAATTAATGTCTTAGATAATATCTATTCGAGCATAACAAGCATGAGAAATGTTTCTGAACACAAAATATTAACAAGTTGCAGGACTTATTAACTGCCATCCGGACTTATGTTTTGCCATCACAAGACGTTTAGGACTTACATGCCAAGACTGACTTACATGCCCCATCTTTTGATTTTGCCTCCTATGTCATAACATATTCTCAAAGAAAAAAAATATTATCATATAGTATGTATGTACATAACATATCTTTTATTAATGTGATTATTGACATATTTTATTCCTATATGGCCTTAAGCTTCTTTTTGCTCTTTTTGCATGTTATACTCTTTTGTCTTTTGATTTTGATTTTGGGCCTTCTTTTGCTTTTTGATATTTTTATATATATAACTGATATGAGTTGAGTCAGAAAGTAACTGGCTTAAATATGACTAGACTGTAACGTTCAGTCTGATTTAGCATGAAATCAGTGTATGCACAAAACCTTGATAAGTTACCCACTTCAGTCATAGTGATTTACTTTCAGTGTATTACAGTACATAGTGCTTTTCATTTTTCATCGTCAAGCCTACCAACATATCAAACATAATACAAGTTAGTTTCTTGTATACCTTCAGATGTAATGAATCAAAATCAAGAAATATACTATCATTTCCTATATAATCTTGAAAATTTAATTTTCTCAAATTTTTTGTAAACACAAATTTTTTTTTTATTTCTTCAAGCGGTTAACTCCCCCTACGAATAAAATCTTTTTTTTTTTTGAAATATTTTCAAATTTTCTCCCCTAAAATTGTGATTATCTAGACAGAAAATAATAATTTTAAACTAAAAATTAAGAAAAATAGTTTCGTAAAGGGTATAAGAATAAAAGTTAAGCAAAGTTAATCATCCCCAAAGATTGGGCTAAAAAGTCAAATCTAGAATGATCAAACGCCTTAGTAAACAAATTAGCAATGTTGTCATATGAAGAAACAGATTTCAAATAAATAAGTTTCCGCTCAAAACTGACACGGATAAAATGCATTTGGATGTTGATGTGTTTGGTCTTTGAATGTTGAATGGGATGCTTCATAATGTTAAGAACTGCAGTGTTATCACTCAAAATCTCATAAACGTTAATGCCATAATCAAAAAGTTGTTGCTGAATCCAAATAATCTGTGAACAACAACTTGAAGCAGCCACATATTCAGCTTCGGCAGTGGAAGTAGACACCGTCTGTTGTTTCTTGCATTGCCATGAAATCACACGATTACCCAAAAATTGACATCCACCATTGGTTGATTTCTTGTTAAAGTTACATCCTGCATAATCACTGCTAGTATAAGCAAATGAAATGAAATCGGAGTTTTTAGGATACCAAAGACAAAGTGTTGGGTGACCCTTGAGATACTTAAAAATCCGCTTGATAGCTTTCATGTGTGATTCCTCTGGATTACTTTGATAACGAGCACACTGACAAACACAGAACATGATGTCCGACCTGCTAGTAGTAAAATATATCAGAGATCCTATCATTGATCGATACATATCGATACATATGTTGATCTACGTCTTTGCTCGTCTGGAGTCAAAGTAGGACGAGAAGACATAGGAGTTGAAGCTATCTTAGAATCTTGAAACTTATATTTTTCGAGAATACCATGAATATAATTTTGTTGATGTATTAGGATTCCTTTATCATCCTGTTGAACTAGAATGAGATCATCACCAGTCTTCCTTAAAAATAAAGTTTGATCATTAGCACCTCTTGAATAACCATTTGCAAGCAAATGTTCGTTAGAGTAGCATACCAAGCACGAGGTGCTTGATGTAAGCCATAAAGTGCTTTGAACTTTAAACAGAAATCGTTGCGTTACTTTGGTCATTAATAATCTGACTTATAGAAAACCATAGAATCGAAGTTTGGTGACGAAATTCAAAAATGCTAAACTTTAATGGTCAAAGTAAAAAACACAAATCGTTGGCCAAACTCCAAGACCTAAACTTTAGCGGTTAAAATCAAACGCCACGCGGTGGGAGTCAAACCAATTTTTCCACACGCAAGATTGCGTTACTTTAAATGTTATTTATCTAGCTCGTCAAAACCATAAAATCTAAGTTAAATTAGTGGTGAAACTCATAATACTAAACTTTATTGGCTAAAGCCAGGAAAACAATCGATTACCAAACTCTTAGATCCTAAACTTTAAAGTCCATTAACTAAACGTTATGGCTAAAAGTAAAAATACTTAAAACTAATGTGGTTGATATTTAAAATATTAATAGTAGACTATACAGGACCGGTGAAGGGTGGTCACTTACAAAACAACAACACAAAGAGGAGATTAACCAAACTTAATCAAACAGTAAACTGGATTAACCACAATAATGATGCTAAGAACACAAGTAACAAGTAAGAGACAGAACAAGAGAACACAACAGATTGGGTTTCAAGGATGCAATATATTGCTTTCTCAAGTTCTATTACAAGTGTTACAAAGCTTTAAGAAAGATACTAGAACATGGAATACTTATACTACAACCTACAGCCGGCTATACCTTGAAAGCCAGCTGGATACAATTGACTAGACACAAACAAAATCAATTGTAGAATCAAACGGCATATCTGCCTTTTGACTTGTGACTATGACATGCCATAGCTCACATCCTAATATATTACAAAAAGGATAAAAGTACATAAAGTAGAAAGCATGGACTCAAGACCTCAATGTACAATTACCAAAAGCATGGACCTTTTACCAACTCATGTAAGTTGGTGACTTTACAGAGTTGCAGCGGAAAGGTGGTTGTAACACCCGGAAATTTATTATTTTGAAGCCGACGAAGAAAGAAAAGAAAATAAAGTTCAAAGTCGAGGGACCAAACTCGCCAACGAGGAAAAGTTGGGTATGGTGGTGATATGTGTAGGGAGAGGGCAGCCCACTCTCCCCACACTTCACACATTTTCAGATTTGAGAGGAAGAGAAGAGAGAAAGAAGAGAAAAAGGGAGAAAAGTGGTGTTTCGGGTGATTCGGGTGTCCAAATCCGTCGAGTAGCAAGCCAAATCGAAGCTCTTGTCTTTGTGCTCGATTGTGTGAGTTCTAGGACCCCTCTTTTACTTGTTTTCAACTGATTTTGGGGCTGGAAGATGTTAAAAACCCGTTTTTATGTGTGTGTATGTTTGACCCATTTGGGTGTGTTATGTATGAGGTGTTTAGAGTATGATTTCGGGCTTGTGTGTGCTTGTATGGTGTTAAGGTATGCATTCCTAAGGTCCAGGAGGGTTGATTTAGGCTTAGAATGGGTTTGGATGAGTTTGGAGGCCGAAAATGGCAGATTGGGCTCGGGATGAACTCCATTCTGCATCAGCTAGGGCTAGGCGACCGAATGAAGGCCATACGGCCGAATGAGGGCGATTGGAGGTCATTCGCACGATTGGGGCTCATTCGCACGACTGGGAGTCCAGTCGCATGAGGGTTGTACGACTGAGGGTTCAGTCGCATAGATGCTTAGTCGCATGAGTCCATTCGCATGAGGTTAGTCGCATAGGTGCCCATTCGCAGTAATCCCATTCGCACAAGGTCCATACGCACGATTGGATGTTCATTCGCATAGATGTCCATCCGCATAAGTCCAGTCGCATGATGTTCAGTCGCATGGAGGCCATGCGACTGAAGGGTGTCCATACGCCCGGATAGGGCTGTTGCACTCGAAGGAATGTGTAGTTTGACTTCTGGCCTTCGGGGGAAAGGTGCAGATGTAAGTTTTGACGTAAAGTAACCCGTAAGAGCATGTAAGAGGATGATTATGGCCTTAGAGAGCATGTAGGGCATGATGATGATGTTGCATGTTTATGCATATCATGAATGTATGATGTTGCCCTGTATGATGATGATAAATGTGTATGATATGTTCCTTATTATGGTATATGCTTATCTTTCTTGTGGCTTTACATGTCATGCTAATGAATGAATGAATGAAGTATTATGTAATGTAAAGCGAAAGATAATGAAAGAGGAACATGAAGTAGAATGCATGCATTAATGAATGAATGAATGAACGAATGAAAGGCTTGCAAGCATATTTATTGGGGTGAGCGACTTTGTGTTGCAAAAGACTCGGACGAAGTGCAATCATTTAGATTGCCTATGAGGTGAGCAACCGTGTCGTTGCAAAAGACTCGAGTAAGTGCTATCGTGATGTTGCCTTGGGGTGAGCAACCTTGCTGTTGCAAAAGACTCGGATAGCTTGCTATCGTGATGGGCAATTGGGGTGAGCAACCTTAGGGGTGCAAAAGACTCGGATAGCGTGCAATCATTGAGATTGCCATTGAGGTGAGCGACCATGTTGTCGCAAAAGACTCGGAAGACAGAATGAACGAAAAGAATGGAAGATAATGAATGAGATGAAAGATAATAATGAAATTATCTGTGTATACGTATGTTGCATGATCGCATGATAAAGGAATGGTTTTTAATGAAAGTAAAGTATGTTTTATTATTAAAACTAGAACTCACTCAGCAACGCTGACTTTTATTACATTTTCCAGTTGGCAGGTAAATGATTGCTGAGGATGGCACGGCGAGGCTACTCAGCTCTTTTGGGATGGCATCCAATTATATAGCTTTTGTGATGTAATGCAAACATGAATTTTGTAACCGGTTAATGATGTATTATTTGGCAAAAGTATTTATAATGAAATATGATGTCATTTTGAATGTTTCCGCTGCAATGTTTTCCTAATGTAACTGAAATTATATTTTTTATGAGCGATGAATGACCAACTGTAGGCGTCCCGGGAACGGGGCCTTACAAGTTGGTATCAGAGCCAAAGTTTAAGTGAAATGGGTAAACTTTCAAAATAAACCTTAACTTAAACTGAGAATGGGACGGAAAGGGAATGGGATGCCAAACTGAGTAGCTGCGTGCCATCAGGTATTTTCTTAAAGTTAACCGGTTTATGTGCGCATGGTATATGTTATGTGTTGTATGTAGATTTGAATACTGATGTAGTCAGGACAGGTAATACTTGGGGCATGAAGAGTACAGTAAGTGGCTAATCACAACTGGCCACTGTAATTAGGGACTTACTATACTTGACATAAACTGAGTTGTTTCCTTGAATGACCGTGTTGGTGTTTGAATCTTTCAGTGTGATAGAGAATGGCTGGTGGTAGATCTTCTAGAGCTTCTAGGGGTGGAGGCCGTGATGGCCCTGTTGCTGAACCACGCCCTAAGAGAGGGAGGCCTAGAGCTGAGAAAGAGGTTCCTGCAGAACCTGAGACTCCTCATCCAGAAGCTGGGGATGAGAGTGCGAATTTGAGGGCCTCAGTAAAGGAGGCGGTTGTTGAGGAAGTACATCAGGTCATGCAGACGATCTTACCGTCTGTGGTGACCGAAGTCATCAAGGCTGTGAAGGAAGGGGAAAGGAAGGAGAGAAACCGGGCCGCGGGGGAGCAACCGGAGCCTGAAACTATTTTCTCCGATAATGAGGAGGAAGAGGAAGAGGAGCCTGTGCGGGAGGTGGCACGAGGCTGCAACTATGGGGTGTTTATGAGATGCAAGCCCCCTACTTTCGACGGTAATGGCAATGCTGCCGCTGCTCACCGATGGGTGAGAGAAATGGAGGCTGTTCTCGACATCAGCGAGTGCCGAGAAGATCAGAAAGTCAAGTTTGCCACCCACTCCTTCGTGGACTCGGCACTATGCTGGTGGGACAACATTGTCCAAGCAGAGGGTAATCGGGCGATCGGGAGAATGAGGTGGCCCGAACTGAAGAAGATGGTGATCGAGGAGTTTTGTCCTCACGGGAAATGGATAAGGTTGAAAGGGAGTTTCTGCAACTGGAGGCGGGAACCATGACAAACCAACAGTACACCACGAAGTTCAACGAGATGGCACGTCTGGTGCCGGATCAAGTGACGCCTCTGTCCCGAAAGATCAAGAGGTATATACAAGGTTTGCCGGCGGATATTCGCAGGCACATGATCGCCGCCCGGCCGAGCACGTTTAGGTCGGCGGTAGATTTGGCGGGAAGACTGTATGATGAAAGAGCGGTGGTGGTGACTGATGGTGGCAGGAAGAGCGGTGGTGAACGAGGCTGGCAGGGGAAGAGATTTGGTCGGGGCAATGCCTCGATGGGTAATAAGAAGGCACGGGTGGATGATCGCCGTGTGGTTATGTCAGGTGCGGGATCGAGAAGGTGTGGTAAATGTGGACGGGAGCACAGCGGGGAGTGCAGGTTTGGGTCGAACTTGTGCTTCAGGTGTGGAAAGGCGGGGCACATGGCAAAGGACTGTCGTGCTGTCCGATGCTTTAACTGTGGTGAAGAGGGTCACATGCTCAAAGATTGTAAGAAGCCGAGGGCTGAGAGTTCAGGGGCAAAGAGGACGGGAGGTGATGGACCGAGGGCGAGCGCCAGGGCATTCACCATGACACAGGAGGAAGCTAGAACGGACCCTGATGTCGTGTCCGGTACGTTTCTGGTGAACCAAACTTTAGCTTCTGTGTTATTTGATTCGGGTGCTAGTAAGAGTTTTATTTCTGCTGCTTTTTGTGCTAAGCTGCCTGTTAGTAGTAGATGTGTTGACGCGCCCTTCGATGTAGAAACTGCCATAGGTAAATCTACCAGGATTTCTGAGATGATAGAGAATTGTGATGTGGAGCTCGAGGGTCATAAGTTTCCTGTTAGACCGTTTGTGATGACCTTAGGTGGTTTTGACTTGGTTCTTGGGATGGATTGGTTAGCGGACTTCGAGGCGAACATTGTGTGTCGCAAGAAGATGATTCGGTTGTTGGCGCCTGATGGTAGTTCAGTGACGGTTTATGGGGATCGGGTTACTACGATTCCGAAGGTGATCTCGATGGCGGTGGCGGGAAAGTGTATGAGGCGTGGATGTAGTGCCTACTTGGCCTATGTAAAGGATGTGGATACGCCAACACCACAACTAGCCGATGTACCGGTTGTGTGTGACTTTCCAGATGTGTTTCCGGAAGACTTATCAGGAGTGCCACCTGACAGAGAGATTGAGTTTCAGATTGATTTGATACCGGGTGCCCAACCTGTTGCCAAGGCACCGTATCGGTTGGCTCCGACCGAGATGAAAGAGTTGATGGAGCAGTTGCAAGAGTTGCTTGATAAGGGGTTCATTAGACCGAGTATCTCTCCCTGGGGTGCTCCGGTCCTGTTTGTAAAGAAGAAGGACGGTAGTATGAGGATGTGCATCGACTACCGCGAGCTGAATAAGTTGACAGTGAAGAACCGATACCCATTGCCGAGGATAGATGATTTGTTCGATCAGCTTCAGGGTGCCAGTTGGTTTTCAAGGATAGATCTTCGATCTGGTTACCATCAGTTGAAGGTGAAGGAGCAGGATATTCCTAAAACAGCTTTCCGTACGCGTTATGGTCACTACGAGTTTCTTGTCATGTCCTTTGGCTTGACCAACGCGCCAGCTGCTTTTATGGATTTGATGAACCGTGTGTGTCGGCCTATGTTGGATAAATCTGTGATCGTGTTTATTGATGATATCCTGATTTACTCAGGAGCGAAGCAGAGCATGCCGGTCACATTCGGGAGGTTCTAGAGACGTTGAGAAAGGAGAAGTTGTATGCGAAATTCTCCAAGTGCGCGTTCTGGTTGCGCGAAGTTCAGTTCTTGGGTCATGTGGTGAATCCTGACGGGATTATGGTGGACCCGGCGAAAGTGGAGGCGGTTATGCAATGGAAGTCACCAAAGACGCCATCCGAGATTCGCAGTTTCTTGGGTTTGGCGGGCTACTATAGAAGATTCATCCAAGACTTCTCTAAGATTGCTTCTCCACTGACTAAGTTGACCCGAAAAGACGTGAAGTTCGTATGGGGTCAAGCTCAAGAGAAGGCATTTGAAGAGTTGAAGGCGAGATTGACTCAAGCTCCTGTTCTGTCATTACCCGATGGAAGTGAAGATCTGGTGGTTTATTCCGATGCTTCTTACTCGGGGTTGGGGTGCGTGTTAATGCAGAGAGGAAAGGTCATAGCGTATGCATCCCGACAGTTGAAGGTTCATGAGGTCAATTATCCTACTCATGACTTGGAGCTGGCAGCCGTGGTCTTTGCATTAAAGATTTGGAGGCACTACCTCTACGGGACGAAGTGCACCATATTCACTGACCACAAGAGTCTGAAGTACTTCTTTGAGCAGAAGGATTTGAACATGAGGCAGAGGCGGTGGTTGGAACTTATAAAGGATTATGATTGTGAGATCCACTACCATCCGGGCAAGGCCAACGTGGTGGCTGATGCCCTTAGCCGGAAGGAGAGGCCCGAGCCGATTCGGGTGAAAGCCTATCAGTTGATCATGACCTCTGATGTAATGAAGCGGGTTAAAGAGTTTCAAGATGAGGCACTGAAAGAAGATCATCTTAACTCTAAAAGGATGAGAGGTCTGGTTGGAGAATTGGGTGAAAACACGCTCGGTGTTAGAACCCGATTTGATCGTGTGTGGATTCCTCGTTTTGGGGATCTACGGGGGAAGATAATGGATGAAGCTCACAAGACTCGGTACTCCATTCATCCTGGTGCCACGAAGATGTACCATGATATGAAGAAAGATTATTGGTGGCCGGGTATGAAGCGCGATGTGGTGGAGTATGTGAGTAAGTGCCTTACTTGCTTACAGGTGAAGGCCGAGCATCAAAAGCCGTATGGGAAGATACAACCTTTGGATATACCGGAATGGAAGTGGGAGCACATCACCATGGATTTCATTACAAAGCTGCCGCGTACCCCGAAAGGGTATGATGCCATATGGGTGATAGTTGATCGTTTGACGAAGAGTGCACACTTCCTACCGATCCGCGAGACATATTCATCTGAGAGGTTGGCTGATCTGTTCATCAAGGAGATTGTGACTCGTCATGGTGTGCCGGTGTCTATTGTGTCGGATCGCGACACCCGGTTTACATCTAAATTCTGGAAGAAGTTCCACGACGCTATGGGAACGAGGTTACATATTAGCACGGCTTATCATCCCCAGACTGATGGTCAGTCAGAAAGGATCATTCAGACACTGGAAGACATGCTTCGGGCATGTGTGATCGATTTTGGTGGAAGTTGGGATGACCACCTACCGTTAGCCGAATTCTCATACAACAACAGTTATCACGCCAGCATTGGTATGCCTCCATATGAGATGCTATACGGTAGGAGATGCAGAACGCCCGTTTGTTGGGGTGACATTGGTCAGAAGGAATTGGGAAGCGTCGAGGTTATCGAGGCTACGACTGAGAAGCTTGAAAGATCAAAGCCTTCATGAAGGCAGCCAAAGACAGACAGAAGTCGTATGCTGATAAACGACGCAGGCCGATTGAGTTCCAGGTGGGTGACCGGGTTATGTTGAAGGTCTCACCTTGGAAGGGTATCATTCGCTTCCGAAAGCGGGGCAAGTTGAGCCCAAGATATATAGGCCCTTTCCGAATTATTGCTCGAGTAGGAGAGGTGGCCTATAGACTGGAGTTACCGGATGAGTTAAGTGGAATTCACCCGACATTCCATGTATCTCATCTAAGGAAGTGCTTAGCAGATGAAGATATGATTGTTCCATTGGAGGATATCGAAGTAGATGAACGGCTCAATTATGTGGAGCAACCAGTGGCAATCATCGATCGCAAAGGAGAAAAGGCTAAGGAATAAAGTGGTTCCTCTTGTGCGTGTACAGTGGAAGCACAGGAAGGGATCCGAGTCAACGTGGGAGACTGAGGAAGAAATGAGACAGCATTATCCACGTTTGTTCGAGGAATGACAGGTTTCGGGGACGAAACCTATTTAAGGGGGGTGGACTTGTAACACCCGGAAATTTATTATTTTGAAGCCGACGAAGAAAGAAAAGAAAAAAGTCAAAGTCGAGGGACCAAACTCGCCAACGAGAAAAGTTGGGTATGTGGTGATATGTGTAGGGAGAGGGCAGCCCACTCTCCCCACACTTCACACATTTTCAGATTTGAGAGGAAGAGAAGAGAGAAAGAAGAGAAAAAGGGAGAAAAGTGGTGTTTCGGGTGATTCGGGTGTCCAAATCCGTCGAGTAGCAAGCCAAATCGAAGCTCTTGTCTTTGTGCTCGATTGTGTGAGTTCTAGGACCCCTCTTTTACTTGTTTTCAACTGATTTTGGGGCTGGAAGATGTTAAAAACCCGTTTTTATGTGTGTGTATGTTTGACCCATTTGGGTGTGTTATGTATGAGGTGTTTAGAGTATGATTTCGGGCTTGTGTGTGCTTGTATGGTGTTAAGGTATGCATTCCTAAGGTCCAGGAGGGTTGATTTAGGCTTAGAATGGGTTTGGATGAGCTTGGAGGCCGAAAATGGCAGATTGGGTTCGGGATGAACTCCATTCTGCATCAGCTAGGGCTAGGCGACCGAATGAAGGCCATACGGCCGAATGAGGGCGATTGGAGGTCATTCGCACGATTGGGGCTCATTCGCACGACTGGGAGTCCAGTCGCATGAGGGTTGTACGACTGAGGGTTCAGTCGCATAGATGCTTAGTCGCATGAGTCCATTCGCATGAGGTTAGTCGCATAGGTGCCCATTCGCAGTAATCCCATTCGCACAAGGTCCATACGCACGATTGGATGTTCATTCGCATAGATGTCCATCCGCATGAGTCCAGTCGCATGATGTTCAGTCGCATGGAGGCCATGCGACTGAAGGGTGTCCATACGCCCGATAGGGCTGTTGCACTCGAAGGAATGTGTAGTTTGACTTCTGGCCTTCGGGGAAAGGTGCAGATGTAAGTTTTGACGTAAAGTAACCCGTAAGAGCATGTAAGAGGATGATTATGGCCTTAGAGAGCATGTAGGGCATGATGATGATGTTGCATGTTTATGCATATCATGAATGTATGATGTTGCCCTGTATGATGATGATGAATGTGTATGATATGTTCCTTATTATGGTATATGCTTATCTTTCTTGTGGCTTTACATGTCATGCTAATGAATGAATGAATGAAGTATTATGTAATGTAAAGCGAAAGATAATGAAAGAGAAACATGAAGTAGAATGCATGCATTAATGAATGATGAATGAACGAATGAAAGGCTTGCAAGCATATTTATTGGGGTGAGCGACTTTGTGTTGCAAAAGACTCGGATGAAGTGCAATCATTTAGATTGCCTATGAGGTGAGCAACCGTGTCGTTGCAAAAGACTCGAGTAAGTGCTATCGTGATGTTGCCTTGGGGTGAGCAACCTTGTGTTGCAAAAGACTCGGATAGCTTGCTATCGTGATGGGCAATTGGGGTGAGCAACCTTAGGGGTGCAAAAGACTCGGATAGCGAGCAATCATTGAGATTGCCATTGAGGTGAGCGACCATGTTGTCGCAAAAGACTCGGAAGACAGAATGAACGAAAAGAATGGAAGATAATGAATGAGATGAAAGATAATAATGAAATTATCTGTGTATACGTATGTTGCATGATCGCATGATAAAGGAATGGTTTTTAATGAAAGTAAAGTATGTTTTATTATTAAAACTAGAACTCACTCAGCAACGCTGACTTTTATTACATTTTCCAGTTGGCAGGTAAATGATTGCTGAGGATGGCACGACGAGGCTACTCGGCTCTTTTGGGATGGCATCCAATTATATAGCTTTTGTGATGTAATGCAAACATGAATTTTGTAACTGGTTAATGATGTATTATTTGGCAAAAGTATTTATAATGAAATATGATGTCATTTTGAATGTTTCCGCTGCAATGTTTTTCTTAATGTAACTGAAATTATATTTTTTATGTGCGATGAATGACCAACTGTAGGCGTCCCGGGAACGGGGCCTTACAGTGGTCCAACTTTATGGTAAAGTACATCGGATAAAGGCGTATCTCTAAAAGTCTTCGGAAGAAATCTGTCTTCACTATTTGGCTTCGGAATACTTTGTCTCTGAAGCTTCAGAAGACTTCACTTTTGGCTTCAGAAGATATTGGTCTTGGCTTCGGAAGATTTTACACTTAGAATATTTCTAGTGCATGGTGTAAACTTCTGAAACAATTCTACTTCAGTTCTTTAGTGCATTGCTTGCAGAGATATTTTGGATGTTTTTGGTTTCATCAGACTTATAGGAATCCTTACAAACTCCCCCTAGGCTGATGCTACCAAAACATTTAGAAGATCTTCAGATATTAGTAGTCTTCAGCATAATGATGACCATACCCTTCTTCATTAGATGGTCAGGATCATTCAGACTTTCATAGTATCTTCTCATCTCAAAGAGGTATGCAGAGGTAAGTTGATTATGTCTTGCCATGTAATAGACATTTTCAACACCTTGATCTCTGATTACATGCCATCTTTCTGGATTGGTATAGAAGGTCCAAGATAAGATGGGTGTCTCAGCTGCAAGAGGAGCCACTTGTATTGGAGTTGATTGGGCTGCCTCTTCATGCACTTCCTCAGGTTGATCTAACTCAGCCTGAGGTGTAGAGGTAGATGATTTAAGCTTCTTCTTCTTAGACTTTGGTTTAGAAGCCATCCTCTTCTTCCTCTTAGAGGACTTTAACTGAGAAGACTAGTCTGCAGCACCTTGTTGATCATCCTTGTCTTTCTCAGTTGGGTGTTCCTCCCTCACATGTTCAGAAGGAGAGGGAGTTTGACCTTGTTGTGGATCAGAAGATGAAGCTTGCTGAGGCTCAGCAGGAGGTCCAGGTTGTGTTGTCTCAGTTTGTTCAACCTTAACCTTCACTTCAGATGGGACTTGACTTGAAAGAGAGTGTAAGTCAATCAGCTCTCCACTCTTGATCTTCTGCTTGAATACCCTGACATGCTCATCCATTGTGGATAGAGACATAGGGCCAAGTTTCCTTCCGGAGAATCCATACAGCTTCAAGAAGCTCATCATCCTTTGTCTGTCAGTAGACTTCTTCATACTCTTTTGGATGATGGCTTTTGATTTTGCAGCTTCTTCCCTTAGCTTCTTCTTAGTTGTCTTTCTGTTTTTGACTAACTCAAGCTCAAGTTATTTTAAGTACTCAAACTCAACATAGTCATAGGACAAGGGAAGAAGTGTATCTGCCTGATAGAAGCCTGTGGCACTCAGGTAGTTGATCATTTTGATCCTATTTTCTTCTTTGTTTACCTAAGGTTCTTGTTGAACCACATCTTCTTGTACAGGGCTTTCTTGAACTGGGGAAGGAGTAGGAGCATGCTTGTAGAGTCTTTTCTGTCTCTTCTCCTCTATGAATTGGAGAAGTAACCTTGCATCCTCTTTTTCTTTCATCTCTCTTGACACTTCCATGTCAGCCAGTTCATTTAGTTGTTCTAAGGGGAGAGAAATAATTTCATCTATGTCATAGTTCCTGGTCTGCAGGTAAGTAATCCTGACTGCCTCAACTCATCATCTTGAGTATTTGGTCTGGGGGCAGCCCTGATTGTAGCTTGCATAAAACCTGAAGACCCAGAGGAACTTTCTCCCCTTAGCTTTATCTTCCTCTCTCTCTCCTCCTCCTTAATTTCCTCAGGAGTCAAAATCCTTTTCCCTTTGTCATCCACAGACTTTTATGACTCAGGGTGGATAGAGGTTTGGCCTTCATTGCTTGGTGTAGCATCCATGCTCTGGCCAGAGAGAGGTTGAGAAGCACCTTCACCAGCAGGTGTCTCAGAAGGAATGTGGATCTCTGCAGTAGTTGATGATGATGAGACAGGGGTCTCAGGTTGTGCCACTAGGCCTTCAGTCAAGGTTTCCCCTATGAAACTAATCTTAGGGTCTGCCTCAACATCCAGTTGACCGATGGCATTACCTGATTGCCTAAGTCTCCTTCTTAAGCTGAACTCTGTAGTGATCCTGTCTTGGATTCTTTGAGCCAGTCTGTCAGCTTGTCTTGATGTGCTTGGGTTGACAAGTGGCATGTTGACTAGATCCAGACTTTCATAGAAGTTCAAGGTTTGAAAATCAAATACTTCTTGTTGCCCTTGAACTCTGTGAAGAATAAGGGCTCTTCTATCAGCATCATACCTCCACCCAATGATGTAGTTTGAAGTTCCTTGAGGTGATGATGACATAGCTATTGGTATACCTTCCTTAAAGAGACTTCTGATGATAGAGTCTATAGAGTCCACATTAATGTGAACTTGAGGAAGTTGCTGAGAATGCACAATTGCAAGTGAGGATGGTGAGTCCTCAATGTCCATTCTCTGTGAAGAACTCCCAGGTTCTGTGGCTGCAATGACTTTCTCTCACTTTTTGGTAGCATCACCCACTTGCATAGGTGAGCTGGAGGATAGATCAATCACATCCACAAGTTCTTGTGTTCCTGGTTGACCTCTTCTTAAAGGTCTCCCAACTAGTTTTTCCTTAAGATATAAAATCTCAAGTTGTTGATCATTGACCCTGTTGTGTAAGGTAGTCACCTGAGATTCAAGGTGACTAACCTTAGAGACTAAATAGGAGCATGTTTTAGACAGTTTTTGCACCTTTAGCCTCAGATTCCCCTCTTCTTTATCAGAAGAATCATTGGGGGATGAGATGATTGGATCAAAGTCTTCTCTTTCACCACCAGCTTCATGTTCTTGGCTGCTTGATTTCCTCTGCTCATTAACATTCTCAGTTGAGATGTCAATGGGTTGAGTTGCCATGGTTGAGGTCTTAATAATGTAATCACTTGCATAAGTGAGAGCCTCTTCCATATGGATATCCTGAACAGGTTCAGAAGTATCCACCTCAGTTATAGGTGACTGATGTGAGCTAGACTGAGGAGACTCAGGAGTACTCATCTCTCTTTGAGTAGGGGAAGAGAAGAGAGAATCATGGTACTCACTGAAACCTAAGTCTTTATCAGTATAGAAGGAAAGGTTGAGAATGGGTTGATTTAGATCTAAAGGCTGGGGATGGTAACTGTCCCCTGAAGGTTGTTCACTTGAGTGTTGAGACTCAGAGTGAAGGCTTAAGGCAGTTGGGCTTGTGAGCTCATCAGGGTGAGCATGAGAAACCTCAGCCCTGATAGTTGAAGAGATGGGAGTGGTTTGCTCCTCAGGGGAAGTGGGAGCTATAGTGTCCACTTCCTCCTGTAAAGGTGAGTATATGGGGACTTGCACAGACTCAATAGCTTGAGCAGGGGTTCGTTTGGATTTTCTTTGGTAGGTGAGGGTTACTTGAGGCCTTTTTAGTGGTAGAGAGGTAGAAGGTGTGGGTTCAACACTAGCTTGTGTTGCTAGGTTGTCACCTTGAGCAATGAGCTCTAACATTTTGGGGACAAGGGTTGTTTCTACCCCTGAGAAGCCTACAGTTGGCTTCTTCATGATTTTAAAGATGTCGGGCTTCATCTGTCCCAATTTAAGAATATTATCTGTTTTCCTCAACTGTGAGCCCAATTCACAGTTGAGAATGTGTTGAATATATCTAGGAAACATATAATACTCTAAGGAGTCCAAGTTTGCAAGCAAATTGGTATAGACAACGTGAGAGTACCTGAACTTGACCCCTTGAACCATTCCATGCACTATGAAGGAGAAATCCTCAGGAATCTGGTCCCACCCTCCATGCTTGTTTGACAAGCTGTGGATAACCACATGGAGTAGGTATTTCCAGTGGGATGAGACCTCCCTTTTCCTGAAGGTCTTTACAGAGAAATCCCCCTCATAGCCTATCTGCTCAAAGGAATGATTGACAACTTCCTTTGGGAAGGACAACTCACCTTCTTCATCATCCAGCTGCAAATGAGTGTTGATGATGGCCGGAGTGATGAAGATTGTCCTCCCTTGCACTGTGGCAGACAGTGCCTTCTCCCCATCCATGATGACCTCTTGGCAGGTCTTCTAAAATTCAAGCAGATGATCCTCATAGAGAGTAGGATCAATGGTTAGGGAAGTGAAGTAATTTGATAAAGCTAAGAACTGGCAAATCTCTGAGAAACTTTCATCTTTCTCAGAGCTTAACAGAGCAACCTGATTGTGTTGCCTGTGAAGTTGCATGGAGAAATCTGGGTTGTTTCTGCGGTTAAGGTTGGCCATTTGAGAAGCTTAAGGGTGAAGAAAGGTGAAAAGCAAAGGCGGTTTGGGAATTAGGTTTGAGGAATAGTAGAATTGAAGAAGATAGTGAGGGAGAGGGGGAACCGTTGGGTATTTATGTGAAAAGGATTTGAACCAAAGTTAATGAAAGAGGATAAACTTTGAAATCCGAATGTCGGTCCCACCTCTGAAAAAGTAGTTTACTTTTGCTCAAAAAGTAGTTTTCTTGGCATTCGAAAATCTTCCGAAGGTAAATTATCTTCGGAAGTTTTAATGTAAAAGCTTCAGAAGCTAAAATGACTTCGGAAGATTTTCCTGAGAATCTTGAAAACTTTGCTTCGGAAGAGAAATAAATACTTGAATGCTTTGTATATAAAACAACAAAGCTTCCGAGAGTTAATTTTGCTTCGGAAGGAAAAATTCCTTAAAAATAAATAAGTGTCTGAGACAAGTATTTAAGCTTCGGAAGATAGATTGAGACTTCTTCCGAAGGTAAAATTTCTTAGACAGTTATTTATTTTGAAGACATGATTTCCTTCCAAAGGTAAAAATATATCTTCCGAAGGATCAAAAAATTTTCAAGAATCTAAGAAAAGTCTTCAAAAAGGATTTGATATTCAAAGAAAACATGAGCTTATGAAAGTGATGAACTAGACAACTTAGGACACATATATTTTAAGAAATAATTAAAATTAGTTTTAAGAAAAGATCTACTCAAAGTTAATCATCCCAATAGCTGATATTAGATATTTAAATCTCTGTTTATCAAAAGCTTTTGTAAACAGATCAACATATTGTTCATCTATATGAACTTTGACTAGTTTAATTAATCTCTTTTCATAGTTATCTCTAATTAAATGATACCTGATATTGATATGTTTGGTCCTTAAGTGCTGCACAGGGTTCTCAGTGATAGAGATAGCACTATTGTTGTCTATGTGGATAGGAGTCTCCTTGAAGTTAAATCCATAGTCCAGCATCTGATTTTGAATCCAAAGCACTTGAGCACAGCAATTTGCAGCAGCAATGTATTCAGCCTCAGCAGTTGATGCAGACACACATGATTGTTTCTTGCATTGCCATGAGAAAATCCTTCCACCAAGGAATTGACATCCCCCAGATGTAGACTTTGCAGTCATGTTGCAACCACCATAATCACTATCCGTATAAGCATACAGATTGAAATCAGGATTCTTTAGATACCATAAACCAAGTGTTGAAGCACCTTTGAGGTATCTTAAAATCCTTTTAACAAAGATGAGGTGAGACATCTTAGGGTCGGCTTGATATCTTGCACAAATACATGTAGCAAACATGATATCAGGCCTGCTAGCTGTAAGATACATAAGAGACCCAATCATAGCCCTGTATAAGTGTTCATCTACACACTCCCCCTCAAGATCAGGTCCAAGGGAGTGGTTTCTGGCTATGGGTGTCTTAACAATCTTACAATCAGTCATGTTGAACCTCTTGAGTATGTCTTGAACATACTTTGACGGACTTATGAAGATGCCATCTTCAACTTTCTTCACTTGAATTCCCAAAAAGAAATTGAGTTCTCCCATTGCACTCATTTCAAATCTGTCTTTCATCAGCTTCTCAAAGTCTTTGCAGAGCTTTGGATTAGTTGAACCAAAGATGATGTCATCTAAATACACTTGAACTAGCAATAAGTCATTTCCCTGTCCTTTGATGAAGAGAGTTCCATCTATAGTACCTCTACTGTATCCATGTTTACAAAGATACTCGGACAACGTCTCATACCACTTCCTGGGTGCCTGATGCAGCCCATAAAGAGCTTTGTCAAGCTTGCAGACATAATCAGGATGATCAGGGTCTACAAAACCAGGTGGCTGTTTGACATACACCTCTTCATCAATCACTCC
This sequence comes from Flaveria ramosissima, assembly GCA_025215565.1. Classification (NCBI taxonomy): domain Eukaryota; kingdom Viridiplantae; phylum Streptophyta; class Magnoliopsida; order Asterales; family Asteraceae; genus Flaveria; species Flaveria ramosissima. The sequence continues at coordinate 30,770,235 of CM046044.1, read as the reverse complement.
ATACAGAAAAGCACACTTCACATCAAGTTGAAAGACCTTGAAGTTCTTGGATGCAGCAAATGCCAGGAATATCCTAACAGCTTCTAATCTTGCTACAGGAGCAAAGACATTAGTGTAGTCAATCCCTTCTTCTTGTGTGTATCCTTGAACAACTAGTCTTGCCTTGTTCTTGATGATAATGCCTCTATCATCCTTCTCATTCCTAAACACCTATTTGGTTCCAATGGTAGTCTTCCCATGAAGAAGAGGACAAAGGTTCCAAACTTTTTGCCTTTTGAATTGAAGCAACTCTTGTTGCATAGCTTCAAACCAACTTCCATCCTTTAGAGCCTCATCAGCTTTCTTTGGCTCTATCTGGGATAAGAAACAAGAGTGAAGACAAACATTTGCTTCATGGGTTTGTCCTCTTGTTCTTACCCTTGTGACAACATCTCCAATGATGTTTGTGGTTGGGTGAGACTTGTGGATCCTGAGCTGAGGGATCACAACAAGTTGCTGAGAAAGATCCAAATTTGAGAAATTTAGATCTGGCATAAATGATTCACCCTCCACATCACCACACTTATCAAGAGTGACTTGATCCAATGAGTGTGTGACATCATTGATGTTGTCATCTATGTGTTCGGATCATTGTGCAATGTCCTAATCAAATGCCTAGTGGAATGATCAAATGGTGTGGTTATTAGCATCAAGAAATTCCTGATCACTTTGACCATCACCATTGTTGTCTTCCACAATTGATGTATCTTTATCTGGTTGTGGAGTCTCTGAGCTGGAATTTGAAGGCACCCGCGATGTATCAGCTGAGTTTGTCATTGTAGTGCTGATAGAAACCTCATTTGCTGAAGTAGTTCCAACTGGACCAGAAGATGTATGAGTTGAAGGTCTTCTTAGCTCAAATCTTGGATCAGGATCACTTGTATTTAAATTTTTGCAGATCCTGAAACATTCTCACAAGATTTGTTAAAACAGTTGGTAACTAAATCAACATTAAATAGCCAATCAGGACCAGAACCAGCCACACAGGGTGTGTGTTCATTGAAAGTCACATTGGCTGACTCCTCAACAATTCTAGTTCTGAGATTGTATACTCTATAAGCTTTAGCTTGAGAAGAGTATCCAATGAAGTGTCCATCATCTGATTTCTCAGCAAACTTGGCGATTTGATCTTTGGTATTCAAGATGGTGCAAGGACATCCAAATGACCTGAGAAAACCAATGAAAGGTTTTCTCTTGTGCCAAAGTTCATAAGGAGTCTTATCATGTGTCTTAACTACTAAAACTCTGTTTTGCACATAGCAAGCAATGTTTACTGCCTCTGCCCAGAAGGTGATGGGCAGTTAAGTCAGACAACATAGTTTCAATTAGTGTCCTGTTTCTCCTCTCAGCAACACCATTTTGCTGAGGAGTCCTGGGAGCACTATATTGTCTTGTATACCTTTTTCATCACAAAATGTTTCAAGGATTTGATTCTTGAATTCAAATCCTTGATCACATCTTATGGTTTTGACCTTGTAATCACTTTGATTCTCAATTTTTAAGATAAAATTCTTCAGAATCTTAGGGGTCTCATCCTTAGTTCTAAGAAAGAAAACCCAAGTGAATCTTGTAAAATCATATGTGATCACCAAACAACAAGAAGTCCTTCTTAGACTCATTACACTGGTGGGGCCAAAGAGATCCATATGTAATAAGTGTAGGGGAGTAGTGATGGAGTTCTTTTCCTTAGGCTTGTGAGATACCTTATGTTGCTTCCCTTTCAGGCATGCAACACAATGATCATCACTTGTAATCTCTTTCTTTGGCATTCCAGTTACCAAATCATGTTTAATTAGTTTATTCATGTTCTTAGTGTTTACATGGCACATTCTTTTATGCCATAGGAAAGACTCATCACTATTTGCCTTAGACAGAAAGCATGAAACTTCTCCAGAGGGAGATGTTTCTTGCAAGTCCATCTTGTACATGTTCCCTTTTCTGGGGGCTCTAAGCAGGATGTGCTCATGAGGAATGACCACTCCAGGCTTGAGAACAATGCACTCATGCTCAGTAAAGAGCATGTTATGACTGATCACAAAATTGGGATACACTCAGAAGATTGTACCCAATCATCTCAAAGTTATGGAGTAGTGACCTATTGCCTGTCATGTGCCTGGAACAGCTACTATCAATAATCCAGACATTCTTGTTTGTCTTGAGCTGTTCCCGCACAAACAAAATGATTAGTTACATTTGGAAACTCAAGCCTCATTTGTCTTGGGCTCACTAAGTATAATAGAAGGTAATGCAACAGTAATAGATCCTATGGTTGTGCTAGAAGGATCTTGAGCTGTTGTTGATGGAGAAACTTTAGTCACTTGGTCTTTCTTAGACTTCCACACCACCTTTGGAGTCTTGGACTTGACCTTCAAAACTTCGAAAGCTTTTGGAACATCGAAAGTTTTGATGACTGAACCTTCAGAAGATTTTGCAGTCAATGCAGCAGACTTCAGTGCTTCGGAAGAATTCCTTTCTTCCGAGAGCAACTTTTCTTCCGAAGATAATTTTCCATTTGCCTTCTTCTTTGATTTGGAGCTTCTGAAGGAAACAGACTTTCCTTCCGAAGCTTGAATCTTCTGGAAACTCTTTGAAGTCTTTGTCTTGGTCATATGGATAGTACTTTTAGGATTGTATGGACAATCCTTAGCATTGTGAGAGGTACTTTCACACATGACACACAACATTTTTTTCTTCACAAGAGTCTCCTTATGAGAACAAGACTGTCTTTGGTCACATCCCTTCTCCACCTTCATCTTTGTAGATGCTGAGACAGTTCTTAAGGGCTGGGAATTGTTCTTGGAGTTTGATGGTCCAGGCTGTGTAGCAATGGTGCACAGCAGTTCAGTCTTCTTCTTGGTACTGAGATGATTTGAACAAGAACCAGAACTCTTAGCTGAAGAGTTTTGGTTGATGTCTTCAGTCTTTACTACTTCAAACCCTGCAGAGATAAAAACTTGTTTCTGCTTAAAGTCAAAAGTAGCCTTGATCTCTTGAGCCTTCCTTGCTTTTCTTTTGCTCTTCCTGATCAAGTTCTTTTTCATTGACTTGGTCATCACAGTAATCTTCTTCTCCTCAGAAGGATAGTGGCCCTTCATAGAATCCTCCTCTTCACTCTTCTCAGAGGAATTCTTCACTATCTCTTCTTCATCCTCTTCACTTATAGGATCTATGAGAGGAAGCTCCATCTTCACAAGTTCCACACCTTGGAGATCATACAAACAAGATTGTGTGTGGAGGAGCTATCTAATTAGATCCTAGTCCCTGTCTATTTTGATAACACACCTTGTTGTGCAGGGATGAGGATATCATGTTCTTGAAGGTCTCTTCTTCAAGAACACTCTTTTCTGCCTTGGCTTTGCTGATCACAAGCTCAGCTTGGCACTCAGTCAGCTTGGTTATGAGATCTTTGATTTGAGTCCTAAAATCTGTATGCTCATGTTTTAGAACTGAAATGGTTTTCTCTAAGTCCTCTATCTTTAGTTTATAATCATTTTCGGACTTTCTAAAATCAGATTTTAAAATGTTTAAGGACTCAAGATCAGATCTCATCTCCAAGTTATAGGACCTGTATCTGTTAACTTTAGCAATGCATTCAGGAGTACAAAGATGTTCAAATACCTTGGCTTCATCATGATCTGCCATTAGTGCTTGGTTTGGAGAAGCATCTTCCACCTGAAAGCTCCAGTCAAAGCCTCCCTCTTCAACAGCAACAATAGCTTGTTGCTTTGGCTTCTCATTCTGAGGGGCTTTCTCAGTGTAGTTTGGTCTGGTTTCTGCTTGGCCACCATTTATTTTAGGTGCCTTACACTCTCTAGCAAAGTGGCCCATCAGGTTACAGTTGTAACACTTGATTTTGCTTTTATCCAAGCCAAACTTTCCACTGGTTGCATTGCTTGGAAACCTCCTTCCAGTTCTCTTGTAGAACTTCTTGGCTTTATGAGTGAGAAGAGCCATCTGCTAGACTATTTTCATTTATTCCAGATCATCTGGATGGATGCAATCCAGGTCTTCAAGAGTGAAAAGAGAGTTGCCACAACTTTCATCAGAAGACACAAAGGCTTGAGAAGAGCTTGTCTCTTGGAATGGGCTTCCTTGAGTGTAGTTCTCCCTGGGTGTCTCTGGGAAGGTGATGAAAGGACCTTTTGGTGAGTTGTCAGGGTAGCATATGAGATGATGTTAGGGTTCTATGCTATCCCTTTGAACCACATGCAGGGCTGAACCCAATTGATTGTTGGAGTTGCCAGATGAACCTTGCATGTTCATCTCTATCTGGTAGCCACTAAGAATCCCATATAACTCTGTCAGAGTAAGAGTTTTGAGATTTTCAGTCCTCTTGATCACCACACAATAGTGTGTCCATTGCCTAGGAAGTGAGGACATAAACTTCCTTACAATGTCTCTGTTTTCAAGAGGAACTCCTCCATCCACAAGGGTATCCACTATCTCAACATACCTGAAGTATTGTTGAGTCATGGTTTCACCTGTTTTGAAGGTGAAGTTTTCAAACTGCTGCTTCAGGAGATCCTTCTTGTTCTCCTTGGCTTCAGAGGAGCCTTCATACATCAGTTTTAGTGCATCCCACAACTGTTTAGCTGTTTTGCACTTCTTGAAACCTCTGTACAAAGAGTTTGGAAGGGCAGTTTGAAGAGCAGTCATGGCTTTTCTATCAATCTCTACTCTCTTCCTATCTCCATCTGAGTAGTTAGCCACATATTTGGGGATCATACCAGCACCAGTAGCAGAAGGAGTGCTGGGTATGAAAGGTCCATTTTCAACAGACTCCCACATTCTTGAGTCTAGAGACTTGATGAAACCTTCCATTCTCATACACCAGGTATCAAAGTCATCAAGAGTGATCAGCGGGGACTTGTTCATGGTTCTAGTTTCCATATCAGTCTTTGAAATGGATGCCATTTGAAAGTTTAGTATTTGTGTGTAAAAGGGATCTTAAGATGGTGAGATCTTATATCAAGAGCCTGAAAAGCTCTGATACCAATTGCAGGACCGCTGAAGGATGGTCACTTACAACACAACAACACAAAGAGGAGATTAACCAAACTTAATCAAACAGTAAACTGGATTAACCACAATAATGATGCTAAGAACACAAGTAACAAGTAAGAGACAGACCAAGAGAACACAACAGATTGGGTTTCAAGGATGCAGTATATTGTTTTCTCAAGTTCTATTACAAGTGTTACAAAGCATTAAGAAAGATACTAGAACATGGAATACTTATACTACAACCTACAGCCGGCTATACCTTGAAAGCCAGCTGGATACAATTGACTAGACACAAACAAAATCAATTGTAGAATCAAAAGGAATATCTGCCTTTTGACTTGTGACTATGACATGCCATAGCTCACATCCTAATATATTACAAAAATAATAAAAGTACATAAAGTAGAAAGCATGGACTCAAGACCTCAATGTACAGTTACCAAAAGCGTGGACCTTTCACCAACTCATGTAAGTTGGTGACTTTACAGAGTTGCAGCGGAAAGGTGGTCCAGCTTTATGGTAAAGTACATCGGATAAAGGCATATCTCTAAAAGTCTTCGGAAGAAATCTGTCTTCACTATTTGGCTTTAGAAGACTTTGTCTCTGAAGCTTCGAAAGACTTCACTTTTGGCTTCGGAAGATATTGGTCTTGGCTTCGGAAGATTTTACACTTAGAATATTTCTAGTGCATGGTGAAAACTTCGGAAGCAATTCTACTTCAGTTCTTTAGTGCATTGCTTGCAGAGAGACTTTGGATGTTTTTGGTTTCATCAGACTTATAGGAATCCTTAGAGACTATTTATTTAGCTTTGCAATTAATTATAGAGTAATAATATGAAACAAAATAATGGAGCCTTGGATTAAAAAGAAAAGAGTAAATTACCATTTTGGCCCCTAGGGTTAGGGCCATTTAACAGTATCAGCTCAAAACGAAATCTTTTGATATATCAATCCCTAACGTTTAATTTCTTAACTATTTTGGCCCTTGATACTAACTACATTAACTTTTTTCTTTCAAGTGCAAGGGTATTTTGCTCATATTCACCTTAAGAACTATTTATGTAAATGTTAAACCTTTAAGGTTATTTACGTACATTTTCAAAATTTTCAACACAACAACCACACACCACCACCACGTAACACAACCTGGACCACCACCTAACACAAACACCATCGCAAAATACCATCAGAATCCATTAGATGCCATCAAAATCCAACACCATCGCCACAATAGCAATCGTCTTTCTCATCTCTTCCATTATTGTCGGCAAGGTGGTTGTCCACCTCTCAAAATCATTCTTCCTCACCGTGGAAGCCGATGTCGCCGGCATCTTCTCCACTATGGTTCGCTACCTCATCTGGTAGTACCTCTGCCACCGACGGCAGATGATGGAGACAAGATTCTCCTTTGAAGGCAACGAGCTCCGGATTAAGCACAACTTCCTCCGCTTGTGTTTTCAAAGGCATCATGAATGATGGTACATCCGTCGTTGTTAAACGGATCCAACACGAAGGAGAAAGGGGTGAAAAGGAATTTCGAACGGAAATCTCCGGCATTGCTTACGTTCAGCATGTAATCTAGTGCGTCTGTTGGGATATTGCATTCATAATAATCAAAGCTTTCTTATTTGAATTTATTGATATTGCATTCATAATAATCAAAGCTTTCTTGTTTTTGAATTTATTTCAAATGGTCTTTATCTAACTAGATCTTCAACCGACTCTCTTGGAGAATTAGTGGCACATGCGAATGTTTGTCGTGGAAGCTCCGATCAGTGGTTGCACTCGACGTCGTGAAAGCTCTCGCTTACTTACACCACTTCTGCCCCTAAGGTAATCCATCTCGACGTTAAGGTGGACTACATATGTAAGTGTTATGTGGTGGTGTTGGTTGTGTTAGGTGGTGTATGGTGGTTGTATTTGAAAGTTTGAATATGTGTTAAAATAACCCTAAAGATTAAACATTTACATAAATAGTCCTTAAGGTGAATATGACAAAAATACCTTTACACTTAACACAAAAAGTTAACAGAGTTAGTATCAGGTGCCAAAATAGTTAAGAAATAAACGTTAGGGGTTGATATGTTAAAAGATTCTTTTTTGGGCTGATAGGGTTAAATGGTCGTAACCGTAGGGGCCAAAATAGTAATTTACTCAAAAGAAAAACAACTATTTTGGGCCTCTTGCACGTGCCCTGCAAATGGTTAAATGAAAATAGGTGAAAGAACGGTGGCGCAAGAGTATAAGTGAGACCGTAGCCATCTCGAGCGGATTCCAAACTAAAGGCAAGTTATTAGAATGGAGAGCAACTTTAGAGGAGAAAGGCTTAAACGTCAGTCATTCCAAGACTGAGTGCCGTCGTTGCTATTTTAGTGGAGCAGGAGACGATGACGACATCGAGATCACCATCAAAGGCCAAGTGGTGGGTGGGACAAAAAAACTAAATTTAAGTATATATGATGTTATATGCAGGGTGATGGGGGATAGATAGTGACGTTACACACCAAATTCAAGCAGGTTGTTGTAGATGGAGGCGGCCTCAAGGGTGTTGTGTGACAAGAACTTCTCAATGTGATTGAAAGGGAAACTTTATAAAGTCGTAGTACGACCAACTATGTAATATGAAACAGACTATTGAGAAATCAAGAATATGCACAAGCGTAAGATGAAAGTAGTAGAGATGAGGATGATGAGGTGGATGTATGGGCATACAAGGTTAGAACGGATAAGAAATGAGATTTTTTGACATTCATCATGGTAGCTATGATAACAAACAAGATAAGGGACGGAAGATTAAAATGGTTAGGCATGTTAAGAGGAGACAGACTATGACCTTGATCATAGCAATAGAGAACCTAAATGTCAAAGGGAGGATGACTGGAGGCAAGGCCAAATTGACTTGGGAGCAAAAGATTAAAAAAGATTTATTAGAGTTGAACCTTTCCGAGGACATGGTCTAGGATAGAAGTACGTGAAGACATAAGAATAATGTTAAGAATGTCTAGAGGAAGGTTTAGATGTGTCTCTTATGAGTATTACCTAGTAAGCACTGCATGTTAGTATCGGATTACTTATTGTCTCTAGCTTTGTGTCATTGGTTGCTTCTTCTTGATAATTATATACCCTTATCTATCTTGTGTTTTTTGTTAACTATTTTATAATGTCCCGGTATTGATCTGTATATATCGTTAATTACTTGTTTGCCCCTTCTTGATTTTGATCATGTGTTACCTCATCGAGTATCTGACAACATCTGATTCTTGTGGTATAATGTATATTGATCGCAAGGTCTAGTATTGTGTTTTCTTCTTATTGGGTATCTTAGTTCTAGTGGATACAAGGGAGCTGATTGTTTCACCGGAAGTAATATTTCTATCATCTGTAATAAAGGTAAGGTTTGCCTACATCCCATTCTCCCTAGATTCGATGAGTAGCTTCATTATAGATGGAATGTACTGGGTCTGGTTAACGTTATGATTGATTATGGTATAACGTATAATTAGTCCCAATAATGGTACTAGTTTTCTTGTTTTGTCTGTTTTATAATCAAAGGCTTCAAGCTGAAATGAGAAATATACATATGAGCAGAAGCAAACTTAACATGTAGAAAAGAAAAACAGCCGAGTATTATTACTAGCATATATCAAATTCCAAATTTATATGCAATCACTGAATCTTTACCAGTTACAGTAATTGACCTTTGATTATATATATTATTTTAAGCGTTGTTCTAATTTTAATTCTATATTTAATTCTTGTTCCTCTAATGTAAACAAAACCCAGTTTATAAAGAAAAATGTTTAAAAAGATGATGATTAATAACAAATACTTCAAATTAAAAAGGCACAATTTTTGTAGCCTAGATAACATTTAACTTTAGAGTTAAGTATATAAAAGAAGTTGTTTTACGAGATTGTCATGGAAAAACTTCATTGTAAAATGACAATTTCGTCCCTAACATTTAGTTTAATTTGCCATTTCAATTCAAAAATGGTTTTTTTTTCTATTTCAGTCACTGTAGTTTACCAAATTTTGTCATTTTCATCAACTCCACTAACTCTGTTAAGATCTCAGTTAAATATAAGGACATTTTAATCTTTTTAAACATCCTAATTATCCAATTAAAACAAACTAATCAAATAATATTCAATTAAACCTAAAACACATGAAGTGACTAGTGAGACCGCGCGCTTCGATTTAAAAGTTTTGATGAACTCTAAATCATGTTGTTTGATTGAGGTCTGCTGTGAAATTTCAATTAATATTCACATTTTGTTCTAACGTGTACCTTTATTCGATTGAGGTCTGCTGTGAGATTTCATTTAATCTTCATATTTTGTTCTAACGTGTTCCTTTATTCGATTGAGGGCTGCTGTAGGATTGAAGTCTGTTGTTGTCACGCTTTGTTTGGTTCAGGTATGTTGTTGTCACATTCGTATTGTCAAGTTTGTTTGAACGTGATAACAACAGACCTCAATCAAACAAAATGTAACAACAGTAAATCTCAATCAAACAACAGTGCATGTTCAAACAAACGTGAAGATCAATTGAAATTTTATAGCAGACCTCAATCGAACAACATGAGTTAAAGTTAATCAAAACTTTTAAATCGAAGCGTCCGGTCTCACTAGTCGCTTTTTTTTGTTTTGATTGAATATTAATTGATTAAACATTGAATATATCCACAATGATCTCGTTCCTAATCATCTCTTTATAACCATTCGATGTTACACTTTGCTAAATAACGGATGCAAACTATAAACTTTAATGTAAATAAAGCTTTGACCTGTTTAAGGGGGTTAATTTCTGAAAACTTTTTTACTTGTACATTATTCTAACCATGCAGATTTCAATGTAGTACACTTGAGTTATAGAGACTTTCAATGGAATATCCGAATTTATGTTATTTCATATGGCATTAACCAGTTTTAAATTAACTGAAAATTTAACAAGATATAGATGATTCAAAGTCCATATGCTGCTAACAAATAATAATGTAAAAAGTGAAAAACTTATTTATTGTAATGTTTTCTATTAAATGATATGATGTGTAAAGTGATATACGAGAAATAGGTATATCGGTAAGTATGGATGCTACTTTTTCTTTATGGAATATGCACGCCCTATGGCTTAGATGGTACCACTAAGCATATTCGGTTTGATTGTATTGGCAACCAGTGACCACCAAGGTGAAGGATTCCTTAATTATTCAAAAGGAGTTTTTGAATCAAAATATATCACATGAGAATGACGTGCGTGACCGACATGAGATTTTTTTGATTTTAGTTGGAGGTGACGAACCATATGACAGAATTGCTTCTACTTGAGTGCAAAACAGTATAATATTAGATAAATGCAGTAAAAAAATGTTTATATTGGTGATCGGTATGCGGTGAGATACATTGGATATATATTGAAAAGGAAAACATAGGAAAAAAGTAAACTTATATTAGTCGTTGAAAGATATTGTATGTTAAAAATTATGCAAGAAAAAAGTAGTAGGATATAATCATAATTAAAAAAATTTAAGAGTGTAACGTGCATTATCTCCTAATACTTTTGACTTAACTATGTATACTCATTAGAAATCTTACTTATAAAACCCAATACGATAAAACATAATCAAGGGGAAAAAATGCAACGTCTATACTCACTCTCACTTATATATTTTTAAGTGGTTTGTGTTGATCTTCTTTGAAATTCGATCAAACCACTTGTTGTCAATATTGGCTTCTACTTGATCACATGATGTGAAATTCTTTTATGCTAAGTAAATATGTAAAAAATTTTAAGTAAAATGCTTGTTGTCTTCTATCATAAAAAATCTTTTGGCTTCTACCAAAAGATTCATCACATTCATTTCTTCTGCAAAACTAAGTAAACTTGTTTCGATTGGTATGTAAAACATGAACTTATATGCCTCTTAAGAGTATGAAACAATAGATCATTTTATCAATTGAAAGGACACGAGCTATATCTATTGTTAGAATTAATGATGTATCTAATCATTATTAACATTAATATGTTAATTGTAATTATGTATGATACTTCTATTTCTTTGAGAGAGATAAAAACCGTTAATTTCTATATTAAATGATCATTAGACAACCTTAAAACATATTTAGAACATGTTTCAACATTTTTTAGATGTAGTTTGATTGATGGATAAAAAATGTAAATGCTTAATTAGCATAGCAAGTTATTAATTTGTTACACCAACTACCATTACAAATTTTTTCTTTATTATTTGAACTTCTTTCAATCCTTTCTAGAGATATAATAAGCCCATAAACATGTAATACAATATTTGTAAGCCACGTCTTATTCTTTAAATGAAAAAAACATTAACCAAGTATATCATATTTATTATTTTATCTTCTTTGAGATAACCACTAAGTCCATTATAGCATATTTGACTTGTCTAATTTATTTTATGCTCATCTTGTCAATTTTATAGAACTAGTATGACACCAGCGCTTTGCGGCGGTGTCGTCATCCGCAGTGGTACAATTTTGAAACGATAACACATATATGGCGTGGGTGTTAAAATATATATAAGCTAATATAAGCAGTGGGTGTACCAATTAACGTAAAGTCTAAACTTCTTAAAAGAAAATAAAACAAAATTTCATTAAAAAAATTTTCCGTTACGCGATGAGGCTAATGCTTTTTCCCTTTTACTTATAGTTATAAATCGTGGTTGTGTAATTTATCATGTGAATTTAAATTAAATTAAATTAAATTAAAAAAAGAATACAAAACATATAAAAACATAAAAAAACAAATACAGATCAAAATTCTTAAAAAGGATAGGAGCCATTGCAAGAAATAAACCAGTTGGCCAATATATAGAAAGCAAAAATAACCTTGTTAATGTAGTTTTTTCTTGTAAGTTATTTAGTAGAAACACCCATGCTAACTGTATACGAAACCTAATAAAAATTAAATTATTGTGATCTATTTTATAAGTCTTTATGGTAGTGTAAGAGGATATCATGTAAAAACCAAAAAAAATTGAGACGAAAATTGAGTTATAAACAAATTATCGTAATCAAACCGGTCATTGTGTGTGTCAAATGATTGGAATTGGTTAAACCGGATCACGTCGTAAATATTTAAAAGAAAATAACCTTTATATATATATATATATATATATATATATGTATATATATATATATATATATATATATATATATATATATATATATATATATATATATATATATATATATATATATATATATATATATATATATATATATAGGATCCGCATCAAATGTTAAACCACTCTTTGCGACTTAACTTGAGTTAACTATTTAAGATAAATCGAAATCATTATTATTTTTGTTCGAATAAAATTATTACACATATACAACGTTATGTTTTTTATGTATAATTGTAAATTTGTAATTGTATAAAAGTTAATATTGGTGTAAGTTTCTTCACCAATGGTACACTTACAAATATTTACACTGATTTTGTATACCTTACATCTTCCTTAATTTTTTTATGCTAGTAAATTTATATATATACATAAAAGCACATAACATTGAAAATGCTTAATGATATTATTTGAAAATAAATAATAAGGATTTTGATTTATATTGACGGGTTAACATAAGTTAAGTCGCGAAAAATGAGTTAACAATCGAACCTTACCCTATAGATATAAACTTTAAAGTAAACAATAATTATTAAATAACACAATTAAAAATTTTCAAAATCATAAATTCTATCAAAATAAAACATATAACTTAAAAGTGAATTTTAAATAGAGTATAAAGGCTAAGGTGGTTAATAAAGGTGGAGTCGTCAAAACATGGAAACAAATAAAGAATGCAAAGCCTTAAGAAATGGTACAACATGCACAAAGATATGTAAATCACTGTTAACGTAGTTTTCTTTTGTATAGTATATAATACATAAATTAGATTTTAATAACAATGCTTCAAACATTTACAATCATTCATAAACTTTCTTTTACTTTTGACTGATTATATAGTCATCAACAATTTTGACGGCTTAGCTTTCTAACTCCACATTCATTTCTTTAACATATGTAGCAATTTCTTGATATTTAAAATCCATAATATACTATTCTTTTATATATATTTGTTGAGATATCATAATCATTAGGTACAATTCATTGTGTATGTTTACACGTGCACAGGTATGAAATCTTTAATATGCGTAGTTTTTTAGTTCGTTAGAAATTTTAATCGTATTCAGGTTATCGGCGTATAAAAAATTAATATTGTATTCATATCAAATGTCTATAAAATGCATATTTATTATTTTTTGTATTGCATCATGACTAATGAGATATTAGAATGTCATGCATCCACCACCAGACAATACGTGCCCTCGTAATTTATTATAGCTCTTTGCGAAAAACTTGTGCCACCATCTTTTCTTATTTTAATATTATCTATTTATTCATAGTTTTGTATAAAATCAACGTTTATATACAATATTTAGAGAATGCAAATCTACCTTATTTTCATCCTTTTTATTTGGCTAATCATTTCAGTATTTTAATTCATAGGCATATCTAGTTCCTGAGCTCACTATTTTTATCATTGCAAGCGTTATATCACAGGTGAAGATATCATCGACGTTGATTTTCTTTTGATATCATACATTTTAGACTTGATATAGGACTGTTTTTTATTAATTTTCGGGTACGTAAGTTTCTTTTAAAATCATCATGTATAATCTCTTTAATAGACATTTTTACTATTACATCACCTTGACCATATTCAATACTTGCTCTATTTTTCTAAAAAGATTTATCTTTAAAATCAACCGGTCTATCACGCTTCAAAATTGTATTAGAGTCATTACCAATATGCGATTATTCTAGTGGGACACCACATTACTATTTGAAATATGTGACTTTGTCACTATTATTAAGGTTAATGATTGCAATTGGTAATTGATTTGCCAATATTTATAAATAAATAATCCATAAAACTTTTAGTTTATATTTTTTAACTTGAGGATCAAGATGATACAACTATAGTTCTTTTTAAAGTAGTTCACTTTCTTACTACTCACTACAATAAACGCAAGCAAGAGCGGCGACACTATTAGCGGCGACACCTTTACCGGCGACATGTTGCTGCTAAAGATTGGCGATCCACCGTTTATTTATTGACTCATATCTAGCCGTTCATCAGCCATTTAGATCTAACCGATGTGGTTAAATCGTACTTTCATCATTAGCGGCGACGCCTTTAGCGGGGACGAGTCGCCGCTAATGCTCGATTATATACTCGGGACTTATCTGCTCTTTTCACTTTCCCTCCACACATCCCACAGCCTCCTCCCTGCGACTAGCCACAACCGACGCCACTACTCCAACCGGACCGCAGCCACCACCCACCGTAGCCACCACCATCCGCACGCAGCCACCACCATCTGACCGCGAGCCGACCACCAGCCACAACCACGAGCCGACCACCATCGCCGCTTCTGCTCCTGTTCCGTCGCCGTTACTACAAAGATTTTGATTTCTAGATCCGGTATTTTTTTTGTTTTTTTTCTTTTTTTAAAGATTTTTGTTTTCTAGATGTTAATGCTTTAGGTGGTGTTTAGTTGATAAAATTATTTGTTTGATTAGTGTTATTTTGGATGAGATAACATATAATTTATGATTTAAGTTTTGATTAGTTGATATGTATATGTTAAAACCATATTAAAGATGTAATTGCTTAACTTTTGGACTAATTGGATTAGGATTAAAAGTCATATTTGTTGAAACTATATTTAGGATGAGAAATTAAATTTGTTGATATAAGCTTTAAGTTTTGCTTAATATTTGAACTATATGGATTTGGGTATTTTGTTATTTAGTTGGTTATAATTAGTTGAAATTATATAAAACATGTATTTTAAACTATTAAACCATTTAGTTGACAAACTATTTTAAACTGTTAAAACACAACTTAGATGTGATGCATATAGAGAAAAATGTGTGTGATAGTTTGCTAGGTACTCTTCTAATGAATGAAAAGAGCAAAGATACACCAAACGCACGGGTTGACTTGAAAAAACTAAATATTCGAAGTAGGCAATGATTAGAGAAAAAAAATGACAAGTGGTATAGCCCCCACCCAAAATACTCATTGAAGACCAATGATTGAAAGTTATTTTGTGAGTTTATAAAAAATGTTTGATGAGCTAAGTCAATCCCAAAATGAAGAAAATTGTTCATCAACGCCGAACGAGGTCGAAGTTTTTGAGTCGGTGTTGGGAGAACGCCGCAGACATATTAGAGGGATTGGGCGTAAACCGTCTTCATCTGCAGGGTCGAGTTCGTTTGTCCATGAGCAGGAACAAACACTTCAGACACTTTCAGAGGTATTAAAGTTATATAAGTTGTATCTTAAACGGCTCAAAATGAGTATATTTAAGTTAAATTATATAGATTTTGGTTAAAACGGGTCAAAATGATACAAACACACTTGATATAGTTAAAACCACGTTAATTTGAGTTAAAACGGGTCAAAATGGGTAAAAATAAACTTTAACTGCTTAAACTTGAAGGTGTTAAGTATATCATTGTTGGTTTATCTTAAACGGGTTAGAATGAGTAAATTTAAGTTGAATTATTTACATTTTGGTTGAAATGGGTCAAAATGATACAAACACACATTATATACTTAAAGTTGGATGTGTAATCTTATAATTTTTACTTTGTCAAAATACAACAACTTATAATGTATGTTTTGTTTTGTAGGCTCAAATCGCAAGTCTGTTTCAAAATGCAAACTTTATGTCTCAAATTACGTAACTTATTGCCTCTCAAAAAGCTACACAACAAGCTGATGAAGATGATTCGGACGAGGACGATGAATAGGATAGCGGTTAAGTAGTTTAAGTTTGTTTTAACGACATTTAATGTTGAAGTTAAACAATGTATTTAGCATACTTAGTTAACACTCGTAGTGGATTTCTTAATATTATTTGTATGTGTATGTTATTTGTGTTATTGGGAAATATGGTTTTATTTTTATACAGGTTTATTCGGTTTTTAAAAATGGAAATTAAAAAAATAAGAAAAACCAAAAACAAAAAATTGACTATTAGCGGCGTTAAAAGTCCTCCCCCCTATAAGGCCCCGTTCCCGGAAACCTCACAGTTGGTCGATCACAGCAGTTAAAACATTACTCATTATAATTATACAAACTTAAGTAGTGGAATTAACTTATCAAAACCATTCATTTCATTTAAAACACTGTTGTTGAGCAATACATCATCGTTTAACTGATTACAAAAGAATTGTTTTACTGCATTACAAAACAACAGCACATAAGATACGAATGGATCTCAGTCTTTCCCTGCCGAGTAGCTTCACCCTTGTGCCATACTCAGCAATAATTACCTGCCAACTGAAAATGTATAAAAGTCAGCGTTGCTGAGTGAGTTCTAGTTTTATAGGTAATAAAATACTTTCTGTATGTTGTATATGAAAATACTCTTTTCTTTTAAAATACAACTCTGTACTGTATATGCGAGCACGCATTAGCTATATGAACAAATACTGTTCGTTCACTGTCTGTATGGACCAATGAGCAATACACCAACTATATCTTTCACTGTCTGTATGGACCAATGAGCAATACACCAACTATATGAGCGATGGAAAACGGGTGATGGGCCATCTATATCCCTCGAAAGGGTCAACTATATCCCTCGAAAGGGTCAACTATATCCCTCGAAAGGGTCAACTGTATCTCTCGAAAGGGTGCTGTGTACTGTATACAAGGCCGACCCAATCACCCAGGGTACGCTTGAGTCCTGCCAATCTCCAAGACTGGCCCTGTGTGCATAAAAGGGTAGCTAACCCGCAGCACAGTTGAGCTAACGACAACACGGTCGTGTACCTCCTATAAGCTTGCAAGACTTGTTAACATTTTATTAATGTTCCTCTTTTTTTATTTATTGCTCTTTCTCTTTATTATTACAATATACTTTACGTTACGATAATATACATACCACGTAAAGTCACATTCTATAAGTAATAATAATAATAACAATAATAATAATAATAAGGAACAATCATAAGACAATCATAATCAATCATAATCATGCATGAAACCCATCATTAATATGCCCTAGTCAACCCTCGGTCAAAACCCTAAGGACACAGACTCCCAAAACATTCTGTAATAAATTCCAAGGGTTAGGCGCTTTGACACTATTTAGGCGCATGAGCCCTGTTTGGGCGTTTTACTATGTAGGCGCATCAGCCACACTTAACCATTTTAACTCTTTAGGCGCATGAACTCTTCAGGCGCATGGACACTATTTGGGCGTATGGACACTTAGGCGCATGGGTTATTCGGACGCATGAACACTTAGGCGCATGGGCCACTTGGGCGCATGGGCTATACTTAAAACATTTCTAAGACACATTTCAGGCGCATGGGCTACTATTCAGACGCATGGGTTACACTTACACTTTTCTAAGACAATTTCAGGCGCATGGGCTACTGTTCAGGGGCATGGGCTTATACTTAAATTTGTCTAAGGCATTTTTCAGGCGCATGAGCCTTATCTAGGCGCATGGACCTTCTGTTCAACATATTTCTAGTATGTTTTCAAACTCAATCATCAAACCCATCTGTATGCTTAATATGGCTATTCTAAACATGAACAACCTATAAGCATTCAAGAATCAATACCCAACATGCATATTACATACGGGTAAACATACATAAACTTTGAATATCGTTTTAATACATTTTTCAGCCCCAAAGAGAGTTTAAAAACAAGTAAAACCGGGGTCTAGAAACTCACCTGGTGCAACTTTGGGTGTATCTTCCTTCTATCCCGAATGCAAATGAGTTCAAACACCTAGAACACCACCAAACACACACACCCGAGCACATACACAAACACATAAGCACATAAACATGTAACCGGGATAAAACCCGTCATAAACACTTAAAAACCACGAATTCTTACCTTAAATTCGTTCACTTCTTCTTCTTTATCTTCAAAACCGAGAGTGTTTTCTGCTCTCTTCCTTTCTCTCTCTAAAATGACCTAAGATTTGGTGTAGAAAAGGTGATGGGCGGCCATGCCACCTTTACACCAACTTTTTCAAAGATTTTGTCTAGGACACTTTTAGTCCCTCCATTTGGACTTTATTGTTCTTCTTTCTTTTATTCTTCATTTCTTGTTTTTTTAAAATAACAGGGTGTTACAAGTCCACCCCCCTTATATAGGTTTCGTCCCCGAAACCTGTTATTCCTCAAACAGACGAGGATAATGCTGCCTCATCTCCTCCTCAGTCTCCCATGTAGATTCAGATCCCTTCCTGTGCTTCCACTGTACACGCACAAGAGGAACCACTTTATTCCTCAGCCTTTTCTCTTTACGATCGATGATTGCCACTGGTTGCTCCACATAATTGAGCCGTTCATCTACTTCTATATCCTCCAGTGGAACAATCATATCTTCATCAGTTAAGCACTTTCTCAGGTGAGATACATGGAATGTCGGGTGTATTCCACTTAACTCATCTGGTAATTCCAACCTATAGGCCACCTCTCCTACTCGAGCAATGATTCGGAAAGGTCCTATGTATCTCGGGCTTAGCTTACGTCGTTTCCTGAATCGGATGATTCCCTTCCAAGGTGAGACCTTCAACATAACCCGGTCACCCACCTGGAACTTGATCGGTCTACGTCGTTTATCGGCATACGACTCCTGTCTATCTTTGGCTGCCTTCATAAAGGCCTTAATCTTTTCTAGCTTCTCGGTCGTAGCCTCGATCACCTCGACACCTCCCAATTCTTTCTGCCCAATGTCTCCCCAACATACGGGCGTCCTACATCTTCTACCGTATAACATCTCGTATGGTGGCATGCCAATACTGGCATGATAACTGTTATTGTACGAGAATTCGACTAACGATAAGTGGTCATCCCAACTTCCCCCGAAATCAATCACACATGCCCGAAGCATGTCTTCCAGTGTCTGAATGGTCCTTTTTGACTGACCATCAGTTTGGGGATGATAAGCCATGCTAATATGTAACCTCGTCCCCATGGCATCGTGGAATTTCTTCCAGAATTTGGAGGTAAACCGGGTGTCACGATCAGACACGATGGACACCGACACACCATGGCGAGCAACAATCTCCTTGATGAACAGGTCAGCCAACCTCTCGGATGAATATGTCTCGCGGATCGGTAGGAAGTGAGCACTCTTTGTCAAACGGTCTACAATCACCCATATGGCATCGTACCCTTTCACCGTACGCGGCAGCTTCGTAATGAAATCCATGGTGATGTGCTCCCACTTTCATTCCGGCATATCCAAAGGTTGAATATTCCCATACGGCTTTTGGTGCTCGGCCTTAAGGCACTTACTCACATACTCCACCACATCACGCTTCATACCCGGCCACCAATAATCTTTCTTCATATCCTGATACATCTTCGTGGCACCAGGATGAATGGAGTATCGAGTCTTGTGAGCTTCATCCATAATCTTCGCCCGTAGATCCCCAAAACGAGGAATCCATACTCGTCCAAATTGGGTTTTAACACCAAGTGTGTTTTCACCCAGTTCCCCAACTAGACCTCTCATTCTTTCCGAGTTAAGATGATCTTCTTTCAGTGCCTCATCTTGAAACTCTTTAACTTGCTTTATCACATCAGAGGTCATGATCAGTTGATATGCTTTCACCCGAATCGGCTCGGGCCTCTCTTTTCGGCTAAGGGCGTCAGCCACCACGTTGGCTTTGCCCGGATGGTAGTGGATTTCGCAATCATAATCTTTTATAAGCTCCAACCATCGTCTCTGCCTCATGTTCAGATCCTTCTGCTCGAAGAAGTACTTCAAGCTCTTGTGGTCAGTGAAAATGGTGCACTTTGTCCCATATAGATAGTGCCTCCAAATCTTTAGTGCGAAGACCACTGCTGCTAACTCCAGGTCATGAGTAGGATAATTAACCTCATGCACCTTTAGTTGTCGGGATGCGTAAGCTATCACCTTACCTCGCTGCATCAACACGCAACCCAACCCCGATAGGAAGCATCTGAATAGACCACCAAATCCTCGTTTCCTTCGGGTAATGACAAGACAGGGGCTTAGGTCAGTCTTGTCTTCAACTCCTCAAAAGCCCTTTCTTGCTCTTGACCCCACACGAACTTCACATCCTTACGGGTCAACTTAGTCCACAGGGAGGCGATCTTGGAGAAGTCTTGAATGAACCTGCGATAATATCCCGCCAACCCCAAGAAGCTGCGAATCTCGGAGGGCGTTTTCAGAGACTTCCATTGCATCACTGCCTCCACCTTTGCCGGGTCTACCATAATCCCCTCGGGATTATCACATGACCTAAGAATTGAACCTCAGGCAACCAGAACGCGCACTTGGAGAATTTAGCATTCAACTTCTCTCTCCTTAATGTCTCCAACACTTCCCGAATGTGACCGGCATGTTCTTCTTCGCTCTTCGAGTAGATCAGAATATCATCAATAAACACAATCACTGATCTATCCAACATTGGTGACACACTCGATTCATCAAGTCCATAAAGGCAGTTAGCGCGTTAGTTAGACCAAAAGACATAACGAGGAACTCGTAGTGTCCATAACGCGTACGGAAAGCTGTCTATTCTTGAAAACCAACTGGCACCTTGGAGCTGGTCAAACAGATCATCAATTCTTGGTAAAGGGTATCCGTTCTTCACCATCAACTTGTTCAGCTCTCGGTAGTCAATGCACATCCTCATACTACCATCTTTCTTCTTCACAAACAGGACCGGAGCACCCCAGGGAGAGATACTCGGTCTAATGAACCCCTTATCGAGCAGCTCTTGCAACTGCTCCATCAGCTCTTTCATTTCTGTCGGAGCTAACCGATACGGTGCTTTGGCAACGGGTTGAGCACCGGGTATCAGATCAATTTGGAACTCAATCTCGCGGTCCGGTGGCACGCCGGGTAAGTCTTCCGGGAATACGTCCTGAAAGCCACACACCACTGGTACCTCGGATAATTGCGGTACCGATGCATCCACATCTTTCACGTATGCCAAGTAGGCACTACATCCACGTCTCATGTACTTCCCCGCCATCGCCATCGAAATCATCTTCGGGATGGTAGTAACGCGATCTCCATGAACCGTAACTAAACTCCTATCGGATGCGACCAATCGAATCTTCTTCTTTCGACATACGATGTTTGCTTCATAGGTTGCTAACCAGTCCATCCCTAGTACTACATCAAATCCACCTAGGGGTATCACGTGCAACCTAGCAGCGAACCTACGATCTTCTAGTTCTATGGCACAGTCCTCTATCATATCAGTAATTCTAGTGGACTTACCAATAGCAGTTTCTACATCGAATGGTTCACTAATCTTTCTACTACTAACAGGTAACTTAGCACAGAAAGTAGTGAAAATAAAACTCCTGCTAGCACCGAAATCAAACAATACAGAGGCATAAATTTGTTTTACTAGAAACATACCTACACAACATCGGGATCAGCTCTGGCTTCCTCCCGGGTCATAGTGTAAGCTCTAGCACTTGCCCTCCGCCCTATTTCCTCCGGCTTCTTATTCCTCGCTCCCGAGCTCTCCGCCCTTGGCTTCTTGCAGTCTCTAGCGATGTGGCCAGGCTGACCACACCTGAAGCATACGTTCATCCCCATCCTGCACTCACTAGTATGCTCCCTTCCACATTTGCCACACTTCTTCCATTCCGCACCAGTTGTGACCACACTTCGGTCACCCACCTTCGCCGCCTTATTGTTTGGAGCGGTTCCACCACGTCCAAACCATTTCTCATTCCAGTTACGGTCACCTCCACCCTTCTTGTTCACTTCAGCCACCACCACCTCGCGCTCGTCATATAATCTACCAGCCAAATCAACCGCCGATCTAAAAGTGCTCGGCCGGTCGGCAATCATATGCCTACGAATATCTGCCGGCAGCCCCTGGATGTATCTCTTAATCTTTCGTGACAGTGATGTCACTTGATCGGGCACCCGTCGCGTCATTTCATTAAATTTCGTGGTGTACTGCTGGTGTGTCATCGTTCCCGCCACCAGTTGCAGGAACTCTCTTTCCACCTTATCCATCTCTCAGTGGGGACAGAATTCCTCGATCACTAACTTCTTCAGTTCAGGCCATCTCATTCTTCCAATGGCCCTGCTACCCTCGGCTTGGACAATGTTGTCCACCAGCACAAAGCCGAGTCTACAAAAGAGTGGGTAGTGAATTTCACCTTCTGATCCTCACGGCACTCGCTGATATCGAGAACGGCCTCTATTTCCCTCACCCACCGGTGAGCAGCAGCCGCAGTGCCGTTTCCATCGAAGGTAGGGGGCTTGCATCTCATAAACGCCCCATAGTTACAGCCTCGGGTGTGACATCCGTCACCAAAAGGTCCGTCAGTTAACGTGGTTTTCAGTTAACTATTCTTTGATCAATCATCCCTCATCTTTATTGACTTCTTATGTGGATATTATGCTTGCTTTATCATCGTTGTGCTTGCGCATTCATTGTGATCATATGCTATCCTTAAGAACTTTTAAAACTTTCATCATCGTAACTGTCAAATACATCATTTTTATATAAAATTAAATTTACTAATAAAACCATTTTAAGTTGAAAATATCATTAAATACATTTTTATCATTAATATAACTAATCTATTAAAGTCGTTTTCAACCGAAACAAATTTGGGCAACTCGGGGGTAAGTGCAGGGACTAAAATTTTCATTTTTGGAAACTTGGGCTGGGTATATAAACCCATTTCCAGCCCTAGAAACCATTATCTTCTTCTTCATCTCCATCTTCTTCTCCTTCACTTTTCATCTTCATTCTTGCACCAAAACCGACCCATTTGTTCTCGTTTTCGTCGTCTAGACTTCATTTACAACCGAGTCTACTCCATTCTAGCAGGTAGACGACTT
The DNA here is from genome assembly GCA_025215565.1 of Flaveria ramosissima. NCBI lineage: Eukaryota > Viridiplantae > Streptophyta > Magnoliopsida > Asterales > Asteraceae > Flaveria > Flaveria ramosissima. The sequence goes on along the minus strand of CM046044.1, from coordinate 30,747,252 downwards.
TGGTTGTCCCTTTTCTTGCTTATTCACGGCTGTCCAATCTAGGGTTTCGGGTGTTCGGGTTCAACCCGAACACATGAGGTCGTGTGGGTGCGTGTGAGGTCTTTCTGCGTGTGCTTCTTGTTTGTGTATGTGTGTAGAGTGTTTCTGGAAGTCCTTGTTGTATAAAACTCGTGCTCGGAGCAGCCAAAGGCTGCTCAACCCCTCCTGCAGTCGTGATTCTGCTGTCCAGGCGACTGGGTCTGTCATGCGATTGAGTCATGGGACTGAGCCATGCGTCTGAGTCAATCGTGCGACTGAGTTGTGCGACTGGGTGTGTCGTTCGACTGAGTCGTGCGACTGTGTGTATGTGTGCGAATGAGTCATGCGTGCGAATGAATGTGTGCGGTTGAGTCATGCGAGCGAATGAATGTGTGCGATTGAGTCATGCGTCCGAATGAATGTATGCGATTGTGCGTGTATCGCATGACTGGAGTCCAATCGCACGAATGAAGGTTCAATCGTACGAATGTAGCTGATTCGCACGATTGAAGGTTAATTCGTTCATATGGAGGTTGAGTCGTGCGATTAGGTGTTGTGTGGTACGACTGAATGCCAGTCATACGAATGAAGGTTCAATCGTACGAATGAAGCTAATTCGCACGATTGAAGGTTGATTCGTGTGTATGGAGGTTGAGTCGTGCGATTAGGTGTTGTGTGGTACGACTGAATGCCAGTGTTCAATCGTACGAATGAAGCCGATTCGCACGATTGAGGGTTGATTCGTGCGAATGGAGTGTTGAGTCGTGCGTCTGGTCCTGTCGTGCGACTGAAGTTGCTGTGTGTGATTTCCTTTCTTGTGTGTGGTGTGTGTATGTCGTGTGATGTCAAGGTGACATTGACACGGTTGCCATTACTAATGACAACTTTAAAATCAACATAATCAAACTTACTAATGTTATTGTAGGATTCTATGTGCCCAAGACACTTAGAATATTGATGTGGTTAGTACGTTATGATCCAAGTCGGGTTATACCCCAAAACAAGCTTTGCAAACACAAATGATTATTTAATTGATGATGTGATCATGCAATTGAATAATAACACACCAAATTTAGAAAATTGTTTTACTAAACAATTGTATGTGAAATGGGTCAAATCATAAGGATGATTTGTTGGTGGGTTTTATTAATCACATTGTTATTTAAAAGGGTTTAAATAACATAAGATAATATAATGTTAGTGATCTTTAATTAAAATGTTTAATTAAAGATTAGTGCATAAAACATATAAGTATGGTTCTTGCACTTGTCACACATTAAAAATCCAAGAGGGTCCATGAACCTTTTAATGTGTCAACAAGCATTAAAAATGAGAGGGAATCCAGCCATGTTCAAACAATTTCGGCCACCCCCATGGACCAATGGGGTTGTCTCTTTTTTCCTTGGTAACACACACTCTTTGTGAAAGAGTGTAGGGACTCTCAAACATCACTTACTTCACATGCAAAACACCAAAAGGACTCTTTTTTCTCTCCTAAAGTTCACGGAACAGCAGCAGCAGAAAAGGGTGTTTTTGGAGTTGATCTTGGTGTTGATTCTCCCTAACAAGACACGTTTGCAAGTAAGCTTTGGGTATACAAGCTTGAGGACTTCTTCTCTTGGAGTCTTGGCCGATTTTGCACATCTACATCTTCATCAAATCCACGTTTTGGCAGCCTCTATTGGAAGCATTGTCTTGAGCTGCTGAAAGGTAGTCATGGCAGCTTGTTAATGACTGTCCATTATGCTTGTTTTTGTGTTCATAGCTTGCTTATTCACATATTAAGATCCTTTGATTTTGGGTTTGCTTTATACATTTATATGGTCACCTAAAGAACATAATTTTCAGCTTATAAGTAAGTTATTATAATGTTGTTATTTCGCTGCGTTTTCAGAAAGTTTAATGGGTTAAACTAAGTTTTATGTTCTTGCAAACCCAACAATGGCATCAAGAGCCGGTTATGTGGATAACTTGCTTGTTCTTGTTCTTTAAAATCGGTTTTAAAAGATTATAATCAACCTATTAGAGGCTGATTTTGGCTGATTTAGTAAACCCCAAGTCTTTCATAGTTACATCTTCATGCTTATGATTAAACTTTGAAAGATAGGAATGTCAATTGGTTGATATATTTGGATGTTGTTTGTTTGGACAAACAAACCCTAATTTTCAGTTTATGTTGGCTGAAAATTTGGGTTTGATGGGGTTTATTTAGTTTGTTGAATGATGTTTATGATTGTTCTCTTGATAGTGCATAACCTAGTTTTTGGCCTTGTGTTGTTTGGATGATTGGAATGGTTGTTTTATTCATTCAATTGGGTTGTAATACTTATGTTTATTATTTGGGTTGTAATTATTTATTCATTTGGTTATGTAATTAATAGATTAGGTGCATTTCTTTTATTATAAAAATGTATTAGGATACAATTTTTGTAAAAGGAAGATGCACAAGATTAAGACCCAAAGATGGACATCAAAGACATGGAACTTGAAGCATATGGATGCAAGTTCAAGTGGGGGTCTATGATGACCTCAATTTTGTGTTGATTTCAACCCTTAGGAAAGACCAAATGACCACACTTGTGATGGCAAACAAGTGTGGTCACAATAGTAGCTAAGGTTATGCACATTATGGTTGTTTATATTATGCTTGTTTGATTGTGGTTTTATGAATGATTGTATGATATTTGGATGTGATTAACAATCTCAATAAAATGATCTTAACAAGCTAATATAAAATGGTTCTTAATCATTAAATGTTAATAAGTGGTTATCAAAAGGATTAATGATTTTATAAAAATGGGTTTTATTAAAAGAACCATAGGGTATCTTGTATTTGAAAGCATGCAAATACAAGTACATAGAATTTTCTAAACTAGAATTATGAAATCTCTAAACTTTTGACCAACAAGTTTAACACCGTCCTTTTGCACAACACTTGAGTCATTTGGAAACTCTTAATGGGATAAAGGTCACCTAACCATTTAGAGGGAACTTGTGATTTAAGGTGGGGATACCACATTGGTGGGATAAAGGTCACCTAACCACTTATGTGGGTAAACTCACACGTGTGTGCAAGTAGGGTAACTTGATTTGCAAACCATGTTAAATGGATCACCTAAATATGGTTTCCAAATGGTGTTGATGGGATTAACATGCCGACTTTACATATGATGTTTAAAGTCGATCCCATACCTCTAGAAGTTGCAAATGGTTGCAACCGTCAATCGTTGACCACCTTATTAATTTAAATCGTGGGATAAAGGTCACCTAACCACAATTTAAATGTAATGTTGGGTTCTAGATTTTAATATAAAAATGACCTTAAAAGGCATTAATTATTAAAAATAGCAATATCGAAAATACTAAATAGACCTTTGTTAAATTTTGTAGATGGCCACCAATAATGACAATCATGATAACTCATCCGCGTCCAACCAATCATTACGAGCGATCCTCCAAAAGGAACGTCTAAATCATAATAATTTCATTGATTGGTATCGAAACTTGAGAATCGTTCTCAAGCAAGAGAAACGATCATATGTTTTAGACGACCCTATCCCCGATCAACCTACTGAGGATGATGAGGAGGCCTTCAACGATTGGTTGAAGTACACTGAGGACTCCGTCCAAGTGTCTTGTCTCATGCTAGCGAGCATGACTCCGGATCTCCAAAAGGAGTATGAACATCACGGAGCTTATGACATGATAACCCAGCTGAAGGAAACGTTCCAACAACAAGCAAGGGTTGAGCGCTTCGAAACGGTTCGAGCACTCCATGCATGTCGTATGGACGACAACCAATCTGTTTCATCTTATGTACTTAAGATGAAAAGTCATATTGACCGCCTCGAGAGGCTTAATTGTCCCGTCTCGAAGGAATTGGCCACGGATTTGATCCTCAATGGCCTTACCAAGAAGTTCGAGACATTTGTGTTGAATTACAACATGAATGCATGGGACAAGAGCATTGGTGAGCTTCACTCAATGCTTAAAACGGCCGAGGCGGCCATGGGTAAAAGGGTTTTACCCGTTCTCACCATCAATGAAGGTGGGAACAAGAAAAGGCCTCTTCCCGCACCCAAGGCAAAGGTTGCCAAGGGTAAAGGACCCGTATGGGGAAAAGGGAAAGGGGTGGCAAGGGTGCCACCCAAACCACAAGAGAAGAAGCAAAAGGTTGCTCCTAATGACCCATGCTTCAAGTGTGGGGAGATTGGACATTGGGCAAGGAATTGTCCTGTCCATCTCCAAGAGTTGAAAGCCAAGAGGGATGCCGGGCAGACCTCAGGTACAATATACATGATTCATATTGATCTTAATGTTACATCTTCTAACACATGGGTATTGGATACCGGATGTGGAACTCATATTTGCAATTTGTTGCAGGGGTTCACAAGAAGTAGGGACTTCAATCAAGGGGATGTTAGTCTCTTCATGGGCAATGGAACCAAAGTCCAAGTTGAAGCTCGTGGGGACTACATCCTAAAACTTCCAAGTGGCTTGGATGTTATTTTGAAGAATGTTTTGTATGCTCCTAGTCTGACTAGGAACATTATTTCTGTATCCCAATTAAGACTTTATGATTATGTATTATCTTTTTTGAAAATGATATTCATGTTTCTTTAAATGATATGTTCTATTTTAAAGCTATTCCCATTAATGGTATTTATGAATTGGTTCATGAAAATACTTTAAATAGTTCATTGTACCAAACTAACACCAAGAAACTCAAGTTGGATTTGAGTGATACCTATCTTTGGCATTGTCGTCTTGGTCATATAAACAAGAAAAGAATTCAAACACTACAAAAGAATGGTCTTTTAAAAACAAGTGAATGTGATTCATTTGATGTGTGTGAATCTTGTTTACAAGGTAAAATGACTAAGGCACCCTTTAGTGGAACTAACGAAAGGGCAAAAGATTTATTAGGAATCATACATTCGGATGTATGTGGTCCTTTTAAGCCAATGACTAGGAATGGTGAAAGATACTTCATTACCTTTACCGACGATTATAGTCGCTATGGGTATGTGTACTTATTAAGGCACAAAGATGAAGCTTTTGAAATGTTCAAAATCTTCAAGAATGAAGTGGAAAATCAACTCAACAAGTCAATTAAAGTTCTCCGTACCGATAGAGGAGGTGAATACCTAAGTGATGCTTTTCAAGATCATCTTAGGAGTTGTGGGATTGTCTCACAACTCACTCCACCTGGAACACCACAACACAATGGTGTGTCTGAGAGGAGGAATCGAACCTTATTGGATATGGTCCGATCTATGATGGCTAGAAGCACATTACCTCTATCATTTTGGGGTTTCGCTTTGCTCTCCGCGGCCCGTATTCTAAATATGGCCCCAACCAAAAAGGTGGAAAGGACACCTTTTGAGATATGGCATGGAAGAGTTCCATCCCTATCATACTTAAGGGTCTGGGGTTGTGAGGCTTATGTTAAGACTCCCACCCCAAACAAATTGGAAGTCCGATCCACCAAGTGTATCTTTATTGGATATCCTAGAGATTCTATGGGATATTATTTCTATGATCCACTGGAACAAAAGGTGTTTGTTGCCAGAAAGGGTGAGTTCTTAGAAGCAAAGTTCCTTATGGAAGGAACTAGCAGTAGAACAGTGATCTTGAGGAGGATCAAGAACCACAACCCGATGCACGTTTGGTTGAAACTAGCACTCAACATGAGGATGTTGAGGATGATCAAATGGTTGATCAATACACACAAAACGTTCGCAGAAGTGGTAGAACTAGTAAACCACCTGAAAGATACGGATTTTTCATGGATGGATGCTATGTGGTAGATTCAGATGAACCAACCACATACCATGATGCAGTGTCCAATTTGGATTGTGACAAATGGCTTGAGGCCATGAACGTTGAGATGCAATCCATGTATGACAATCAAGTTTGGGAACTTGTTGTACCACCTCTTAATTCCAAGGTAGTTGGAAGTAAGTGGGTTTTCAAGAAGAAAACCGATATGCATGGAAACTTGGATACTTATAAAGCTAGACTTGTAGCAAAGGGTTTCACTCAAACTCAAGGGGTTGATTATGATGAAACCTTCTCACCTGTTGCGATGCTAAAGTCTATAAGGATATTGTTTGCCATAGCTGCTCATTATGATTATGAGATTTGGAAATGGATGTCAAAACCGCTTTCCTAAATGGATATCTTGAGGAAGATGTCTATATGGTTCAGCCTGAAGGTTTTGTCGATCCAAAACATCCTAATAAAGTATGCAAGTTAAAGAAATCAATCTATGGATTGAAACAAGCATCGAGAAGCTGGAATCACCGTTTTGATGAGGAAGTAAAGAAATTTGGCTTCATCAAAAACGCTGATGAGGCTTGTGTGTATAAGAAGGCTAGTGGGAGCACAGTAACTTTTCTAGTATTGTATGTTGATGACATACTACTATTTGGAAATGACATTCCAACCTTGGAAGGTGTAAAAACCTGGCTTGGAAGTTGTTTTTCCATCAAGGATCTTGGTGAAGCCGCCTATATTCTGGGAATAAAGATCTATAGGGATAGATCAAGGCGGTTGATTGCTTCGAATCAAAGTGCATACATTGATAAGATCTTGAAAAGGTTCAAGATGGAGAACTCTAAGAAAGGTACGGTACCTATTCAAAGAGGAACGATATTGAGTACGACTCAATGTCCTAGCTCAAGGGATGAGCAAGATAAAATGAAGGCAATCCCATACGCATATGCTATTGGATCCATCATGTATGCAATGATATGCACTCGACCGGACGTGTCATGCGCCTTAAGCATGACAAGTCGTTACCAGCAAAATCCTGGAAACAGTCATTGGATGGCTGTTAAGAACATACTTAAGTACCTAAGGAGGACAAGAGATATGTTCCTAATCTATGGACCTGGTGATGAGGAACTCGTTGTAAAAGGTTACACGGATGCGAGTTTCCAAACCGATCGTGATGATTCTCGGTCACAATCGGGATATATTTTCATTCTGAATGGAGGAGCGGTCTCTTGGAAGAGCTCCAAACAGAAGTGGTGGCTCTATCAACTACAGAATCAGAATATGTCGCCGCCTCATTGGCAGCTCAAGAAGCTGCATGGTTGAAGAAATTCATTGCCGATCTAGGGGTTGTCCCTTCCATTCAGGAACCCCTAGAGATCTTTTGTGATAACGAAGGTGCGATTGCTCAAATCAAGGAACCTCGTGCTCATCAAAAGACTAGGCACATTGAGCGGAGATTCAACTACATACGAGATGAAGTTGAAAAGGGAAAGATATGTATTCGCAAAGTTCACACGGATCAAAACATTGCGGATCCTCTCACGAAGCTCCTTGAAAAGGCAAAGCATGAAGGTCATACTTGTGCCATGGGACTTCGATATTCTAGTGATTGGATTTGATCTGTAAACATTATATTTGGATATGTGGAACTCTTTATTATTTGAATAAAATTATTTGGTTATAATATTTCAATTAATGTTCCAATTTAGCATGTTTAATCCATGAGTAAATTGTTTACTCTAAATGTCCGTAGTCGTTCATACTTGTGGGAACAAGTGTGAGGGTAAGATTATTATGAACTTGGATTGGTTGATATTCATAAGGATGAATATAGAGCAATGGGTTGCTACCAAGGTTCATAGATATTTGTGGGATACAAATATTGGACTAACCCGCATCTCAAATTCTACTACATGGAATCTTATTGATTGATCATAAGTAAATTTGAGTAAAGGCGAATATCATTTGGTATCCTCTGACCTGAGATACATATTGGGTTTTGATATTCACCAAGTATTATACCTTGAGCTTATTCTTCACTGTCCTGAAATAGTGGACAGCACATACGGGTATGTTCAGGTATGACACGAGGTGTTTGTGAGAAACGTATGTAGTCAAGATGGAATTTGTTCCTCTTATTCGTTGAGAGTTAGGTGTCTAAGGCCTGATAAGTTAAATCAACAAGAATGATCATTCTGTGTTCTTGGATTTAACATGACATCTGTAACAAAAGGATAGATGATTAATTCACCTAAATCATTTCAAGTAGGATACTTGAATGGGATGATGTTATTGAATGGCTATAAGTCATGCGTATTAAGGGTAGTAAACCGTTGTTAGGCGGTATTTACTGCTTGCATCAATCTTCTATGAATCTTGGGCAAGTGGAAGATTGTAGGATTCTATGTGCCCAAGACACTTAGAATATTGATGTGGTTAGTACGTTATGATCCAAGTCGGGTTATACCCCAAAACAAGCTTTGTAAACACAAACGATTATTTAATTGATGATGTGATCATGCAATTGAATAATAACACACCAAATTTAGAAAATTGGTTTTCTAAACAATTATATGTGAAATGGGTCAAATCATAAGGATGATTTGTTGATGGGTTTTATTAATCACATTGTTATTTAAAAGGGTTTAAATAACATAAGATAATGTAATGTTAGCGATCTTTAATTAAAATGTTTAATTAAAGATTAGTGCATAAAACATATAAGTATGGTTCTTGCACTTGTCACACATTAAAAATCCAAGAGGGTCCATGAACCTTTTTAATGTGTCAACAAGCATTAAAAATTAGAGGGAATCCAGCCATGTTCAAACAATTTTGGCCACCCCCATGGACCAATGGGGTTCTCTCTTTTTTCCTTGGTAACACACACTCTTTATGAAAGAGTGTAGGGACTCTCAAACATCACTCACTTCACATGCAAAACACCAAAAGGACTCTTTTCTCTCCTAAAGTTCATGGAACAGCAGCAGCAGAAAAGGGTGTTTTTGGAGTTGATCTTGGTGTTGATTCTCCCTAACAAGACACGTTTGCAAGTTAGCTTTGGGTATACAAGCTTGAGGACTTCTTCTCTTGGAGTCTTGGCCGATTTTGCACATCTACATCTTCATCAAATCCACGTTTTGGCAGCCTCTATTGGAAGCATTGTCTTGAGCTGCTGAAAGGTAGTCATGGTAGCTTGTTAATGACTGTCCATTATGCTTGTTTTGGTGTTCATAGCTTGCTTATTCACATATTAAGATCCTTTGATTTTGGGTTTGCTTTATACATTTATATGGTCACCTAAAGAACATAATTTTCAGCTTATAAGTAAGTTATTATAATGTTGTTATTCCGCTGCGTTTTCAGAAAGTTTAATGGGTTAAACTAAGTTTTATGTTCTTGCAAACCTAACAGTTATTCCAAACTAAATTAACTTAATATTTTACAAGTATTAACAACCGACTTATAACTATTAATGTTTACCAAATACATCTTCAATTACAATGAAACTTTTACACAATATCATCAGCTATGGCGACAATGTCTAGTACTTGGATCTACATAAGATCTAGTACGTGTGTCTGTTTGTGTGTATTACACGCGACCCAACCGATACAACCCGAACCGACCGAACATTATTATACGCTTTATACATATCATTAATGCTTAACAATAACTATCAATAGGTGTTTGACCGTTCATTTGCATACAACATTTGGATACATTGATCATATATACTTACCACCTAACAAGTGAGTTTCATGGCCCCTTTTTATGCTTACAATATTTCAATCATTTACAACTTGGGGGAAAGGTATGCTCACCCATTTTCAATGTTGTACAATTTATATACAATTTACTTACATGGAATCAATGTGATACTATTTTACAAGTACTTATCTGATACATGCTTGGGTCTGCTGTGTGGTTCTATCTTTGCAACTATTTAATTCCAGTGTGGGAACCGACGGATAGGTATTGGTAGTACTACTGGGTTGACACCCCCACCCTTGTTCGTTGGTATACTAGTTAGTACCATCAGTGGCCAGGAACGGGCCCTTGGGTGAATATATTCCGACAATATCCTTGTGTACGTCGCTAGGTTTGGTTGCAAAGCTCATTGTCATGTGATTTTACTTGCTTATATAACTGTATTCACGGTATTCCACATCGCTTACTATATACAACATCACTTACTTATTTACTACTTAAACCTGCGAGCTCACCAATAATTTTTTTGACCATTTTGAGCATATCTTTTCAGGTGATCATGCAAATTGAGGAATCTAGGTGTGCTTCCTTAGTGGAGACCCTAGGAGTCATTTTTGAGAGTAAACATACTTGACAAACAATTATTTTGAACAATGTTGTAGTCTGATTAAACAAGCTTATTCTTTTGATACTTGTTCCCGGGTTGTGGGAATTTACATTACAATGTTATCATCTTTGACTATGTGAATCATTTAACATGTTTATGCTTATGGCTATGTTGTCATGAATATTGACTAAACACGACACAAGTCCCCTTGTTGTCGGGTGTCGTCATGACACGCTTGTCATCATTTATTATATTGCATCTCTATCGCTTACCATGTGTTATGACGATCCCGATCTCGTTACATCCCCGTGTTTCCGCTTACCATGTGTTATGACCCTGTGAGAGAGCCCCTGTGCTCAGTCCTTATGGGATGCTCCTATTGGATCTTCCGTTCCATCTGCACGCCGAGTTGGTTTATCAAATCCAGGTATTAAACCCGAAGAGATCTTCACAGATCGTGCTATTGCGCTTGACCTCGGACATTGAGATTGACCCTGAGGAGGTTATGTCTGAAACCTCGAAAGAGGATGGGATGGACAACCTCCGCTAGACTAAACGTGAATATATACATGGATTTACAATTGATATGATGGACTATTGTTGAGACATTACCAATTCATGGTGTGAGAACTGCACGACTTGCATGCGATGTGTGGTGACAATAAGTGTGATATTAACTTGGAATACTGGACTTGATGAGTGTTATGGATAATACACTTTGAAATGCTTTAAGCTTACGTGTTTACTACTTTTATGCTTAGAAAATGCCGCCTTGAAGAGTTACCCGCAGTAATAGTGGCGGGAGTGAAGCCCCAAGGGGCAGAGGCAGAGGCAGAGGTAGAGCACCAAGAACAAATGATGGTCCTACCAGTAACAATCAGAAAACAGGAAACTCTGAGATGGCAGCTCTGATCGCTCAACAGATGGCCGCACTGATTCCTACTATCGTGGCCCAAGTGAGCGATGCACTCCAGCAACACCACCCCCACGGGGATGGTGGCAATGATAATGGAGATAATGGAGAAAGAGGTCAAGGTGGGATTGAAACTGAAGTGGGAAATGGAAACCCGACTGGAAACGAAAGCAATCAGGAGACCGGGAATGGTGGAACAGCCGGTATTGAGACTGGGGTTGTTAATACTAGACGGGGGTGTTCATACAAAGAGTTTGTGGCCTGCAAACCGAGAGAATTTGATGGGAAAGGTGGGGCGATAGCCCTGACCAGGTGGCTAGAAAAGATGGAGGCAGTGATTGACATCAGCGAATGCCTCGATAGCCAGAGAATCAAGTATGCCACATGTTCACTGCAGGGCAAGGCCCTAACCTGGTAGAACACCCAGGTTCAAGCTAGAGGAAGAGAATCAGCGATGCAGATGTCGTGGGATGAGTTTAAAGCTTTGATCACCGAGGAATACTGCCCCCTCAATGAGATGCAGAAACTGGAGCATGAATTCTGGAATCATGCTATGGTGGGGGCCGGGCATGCAGCTTACACTGATCGATTCCACGAGCTGGCAAGATTGGTTCCGCATCTGGTCATGCCGGAATCAAAGAGAATCGAGAGGTATATTTGGGGACTTGCGCCTCAAATCCGGGCGATGGTTACAACAGCTGCTCCTCCTACTATCTAGAGCGCAATTCTGAAGGCTGGCGCTCTAACTGATGAAATGGTGAGAACAGGGGTTTTGGGTAGAGGAGCAGAGAAAAGGAAAGATGTTGGGGAAACGAGCCGGTCGAGTGCCGGGAAGTTTGATAAAAGGGCCAAGACGACCAGAAATTTTGTGGCCGTGACTCAGGGTAAAAGAGAGTATGTGGGGCCGCACCCCAAATGTGACAGGTGCAACTATCATCATCCCCCAGGAATGCAGTGCCGGGTGTGCGCGAACTGTAGACGCCCGGGGCATCTAGCGAGAGACTGCAGAACAGCGCCGAATTTGGTGGCACCGGTCAACGCAGTTAACCCCGCCGGGAATGCCAGGGTCTGTTATGAGTGTGGAGGCCCTGATCACTACAGAAACATGTGCCCCATACTGAATCGGGCACCGGGTCAACAAGGAAACAACCAGCAGCAAGTGATGGCCATAGCTGGAAATCAAGGCCCGGCAAATCAAGGGAATGCAGCTCGGGGACGTGCATTCGTCATTGGAGCCAACGATGCTCGCCAGGACCCAAATGTTGTCACGGGTACGCACTTACTCAATCATCACTTCGCATCTATATTATTTGATACTGGAGCAGACAATAGCTTTATATCTTCTGAGTTTGTGCAATTGCTTGATTTGAGTCCTAGTAGGCTAGAAACTAGCTACTCTGTAGAAATGGCCAATGGTAGAGTTGTTCACGCCGATGAGATTATTAGGAAGAGCTCGATAATATTGGAGGACCATGCCTTCGATATAGACTTGATACCCTTTGAGCTAGGAAGTTTCGACGTGATTGTGGATATGGATTGGTTGTCGCAAAACGGAGCAGAGATTGTCTATCGGGACAAAGTAGTACGAATCCCCATGCCAAACGGGGAGGTACTCAAGATTCAAGGAGAACAACCGGGAAGGAACTTAAAGCTTATCTCCTGCATGAAAGCACGTCAAAGTTTACGAAAGCAGTGCTACGCCTTTCTGGCACATGTGGTAGAAAAGAAGGACGAAGAGAGGAAACTAGTAGATATTCCAGTGGTACGGGACTACCCAGATGTATTTCCTGATGACTTGTCTGGTTTGCTTCCTCCACGACAGGTGGAATTCCATATAGAGTTGGTTCCTGGAGCTACACCAGTAGCAAAGACGCCATATCGGTTAGCACCACCAGAAATGCAAGAGTTAGCTAGTCAGTTGCAGGAACTACTGGAGAAGGTTTTTATTCGACCGAGTCATTCACCGCGGGGAGCACCTATATTATTTGTCAAAAAGAAGGATGGGTCGTTCCGCATGTGCATCGATTACCGTGAGTTGAACAAGTTAACCGTGAAGAATCGATATCCTCTCCCCAGGATCGACGATCTGTTTGATCAGCTGCAAGGAGCCTCACATTTTTCAAAGATCGACCTTCGTTCTGGATATCATCAACTAGGGGTTTTCGAGGACGACATACTGAAAACAGCGTTTAGAACTCGTTATAGGCACTATGAGTTCTTGGTCATGCCGTTCGGATTGACTAACGCACCAGCTGTGTTTATGGATCTAATGAACCGAGTGTGCAAACGTTAATTGGATAAATTTGTGATCGTGTTCATAGACGATATACTTATCTACTCCCGATCGAAAGAGGATCACGAAGAACACCTTCGGGCAATTCTGGAACTGTTACGGGAAGAAAGGCTTTTCGCCAAGTTCTCGAAGTGTGAATTTTGGTTGCGGGAAGTGAAGTTTTTGGGTCATGTGGTTAATGAGGACGGGATTCATGTAGATCCCGGCAAGATCGAAGCGGTGAAGAAATGCGATGCACCCCAGACAACATCAGAAATACGGCAATTCTTAGGATTGGCCGGTTACTATCGACGCTTCATCGCGAATTTTTCAAAGATCGCGCAACCATTAACATTGCTGACTCAGAAAGACAAGAAGTTTGATTGGGGACATGCATAATAACAAGCGTTTCAAACGTTGAAAGAGAAGCTGTGTAACGCGCCTATATTGTCCCTCCCAGACGGAACTGATGATTTTGTGGTGTACTGCGATGCTTCACATCAAGGATTGGGATGTGTGCTAATGCAGAAGGATAAGGTGATTGCCTACGCTTCGCGACAACTTAAGGTGCACGAAAAGAACTATACAACTCATGATCTTGAGTTGGGCGCTGTAGTATTTGCACTCAAGATTTGGAGGCATTACCTGTATGGAACCAAATGCATCATCTACACAGATCATAAGAGCCTCCAACATATCCTAGATCAGAAGGAACTTAATATGCATCAGCGACGCTGGGTAGAGCTACTTAGTGACTACGATTGCGAAATCCGGTATCATCCGGGGAAAGCTAACGTGGTGGCTGATGCTTTAAGCTGTAAGGAACGTGTAAAACCTCTACGTGCTCGAGCGTTGGGATTGACTATTCAAACGAATTTGAAAGCTCAGATCCAAATTGCACAAAGTGAAGCGTTGAAAGAAGAAAACCTTGCGAAAGAAGAATTCCGAGGGTTAGATAAACAGATGATTTGCAAGGATGATGGTATACAGTACTTCATGGATCGTATATGGGTACCCAGATGGGGAGGTGTACGTACCTTAGTTATGGATGAAGCCCACAAGACGTGATATTCTATTCATCCTGGTGCAGACAAGATGTATCATGATCTCAAAGATCTGTACTGGTGGCCAGGCATGAAGAAAGACATTGCTATGTACGTAAGTAGATGCTTGACATGTTCGAAAGTTAAAGCTGAACATCAGAAACCATCGGGATTATTACAGCAACTTGAAATTCCCGAGTGGAAATGGGAGAATATAGCCATGGATTTCATTACCAAACTCCCTAGAACAAGCAGCGGACATGACTCGATATGGGTCATAGTGGATCGAATGACGAAGTCAGCTCATTTCTTGCCGATCCGAGAAGACTACAAAATGGATAAGTTGGCGAGATTGTACATCAAAGAGGTTGTGACAAGACACGGAGTGCCGGTGTCAATCATATCCGACCGTGACAGCCGATTTACTTCACGATTTTGGCAGACACTACAGAAAGCGATGGGCACTCGATTAGATATGAGTACTGCCTATCACCCTCAGACAGATGGCCAAAGTGAATGAACTATACAGACGCTAGAAGACATGTTGAGGGCGTGTGTAATCGACTTTGGTGGTAGTTGGGACACTCATCTACCGCTGATTGAATTCTCTTAGAACAACAACTACCATACAAGCATTGGATGTGCTCCTTTCGAAGCGTTAAATGGACGGAAATACAGATCTCCAGTTTGTTTGGCCGAGATTGGTGAAAGTCAGTTAACAGGCCCAGAGATCATTCAAGAAACAACCGACAAGATTTTCCAAATCAAAGACCGACTGAAAGCTGCTAGAGATCGCCAAAAGAGCTATGCCAACAACCGTCGGAAGCCTCTAGAATTCAACGTTGGGGATCAAGTTTTACTTAAAGTCTCCCATTGGAAAGGTGTCGTTCGGTTTGGAAAGAAAGGGAAGTTAGCCCCAAGATACGTTGGGCCATTCGATATTACAGAAAGAATCGGTCTAGTAGCTTACCGATTAAGGTTGCCACAAGAACTCAGCGGTGTGCATGATACTTTACACGTGTCAAACCTCAAGAAGTGTTTGGCAGACAAATCCCTTCACGTACCAATTGAGGAAATCAAGATTGATGAAAAGCTTCATTTTGTTGAGGAACCCATTGAGGTCATGGATCGAAAGGTCAAGCAACTGAAGCGCAGTAGAATACCTATTGTTCGCGTAAGGTGGAATTCAAAACGAGGGCCAGAGTTTACATGAGAACGGGAAGATCAGATGAAACTCAAATATCCACATCTATTCGAGGATGACACTCTTGGACCTAACTCTAGCTGAATTTCGGGACGAAATTCTCTCAACTGGAGGATACTGTGACATCCTTCACCAAAAGGTCTGTCAGTTAACGTGGTTTTCAGTTAACTATTCCTTGATCAATCATCCCTCATCTTTATTGACTTCTTATGTGGATATTATGCTTGCTTTATCATCGTTGTGCTTGCGCATTCATTGTGATCATATGCTATCCTTAAGAACTTTTAAAACTTTCATCATCGTAACCACCAAATATATCATTTTTATATAAATTAACTTTACTAATAAAACCATTTTTAAGTTGCAAATATCATTAAATACATTTTTATCATTAATATAACTAATCTATTAAAGTCGTTTTCAACCGAAACAAATTTGGTAAACTCGGGGGTAAGTGCAGGGACTAAAATTGTCATTTTTGCAAACTTGGGCTGGGTATATAAACCCTTTTCCAGCCCTAGAAACCATTATCTTCTTCTTCATCTCCATCTTCTTCTCCTTCACTTTTCATCTTCATTCTTGCACCAAAACCGACCCATTTGGTCTCGTTTTCGTCGTCTAGACTTCATCTACAACCGAGTCTACTCCATTCTAGCAGGTAGACGACTTTGGTTGTCCCTTTTCTTGCTTATTCATGGCTGTCAGTTCTAGGGTTTCGGGTGTTCGGGTTTAACCCGAACGCATGAGCTCGTGTGGGTGCGTGTGAGGTCTTTCTGCGTGTGCTTCTTGTTTGTGTATGTGTGTAGAGTGTTTCTGGAAGTCCTTGTTGTGTAAAACTCATGCTCGGAGCAGCCGAAGGCTGCTCAGCCCCTCCTGCAGTCGCACAACTGCTGTCCAGGCGACTGGGTCTGTCATGCGATTGAGTCGTGCGACTGGGTGAGTCGTGCGACTGAGCCATGCGTCTGAGTCAATCGTGCGATTGAGTTGTGCGACTGGGTGTCTCGTGCGACTGAGTCATGGGACTGTGTGTATGTGTGCGAATGAGTCATATGTGCGAATGAATGTGTGCGGTTGAGTCATGCAAGCGAATGAATGTGTGCGATTGAGTCATGCGTCCGAATGAATGTATGCGATTGTGCGTGTATCGCACGACTGGAGTCCAATCGCACGAATGAAGGTTCAATCGTACGAATGTAGCTGATTCGCACGATTGAAGGTTGATTCGTGCGTATGGAGGTTTAGTCGTGCGATTAGGTGTTGTGTGGTACGACTGAATGCTAGTCATATGAATGAAGGTTCAATCGTAGGAATGAAGCTGATTCGCACGATTGAAGGTTGATTCATGCGTATGGAGGTTGAGTCGTGCGATTAGGTGTTGTGTGGTACGACTGAATGCCATTCATACGAATGAAGGTTCAATCGTACGAATGAAGCTGATTCGCACGATTGAGGGTTGATTCGTGCGAATGGAGTGTTAAGTCGTGCGTCTGGTCCTGTCGTGCGACTAAAGTTGCTGTGTGTGATTTCCTTTCTTGTGTGTGGTGTGTGTATGTCGTGTGATGTCAAGGTGACATCGACACGATTGCCATTAGTAATGACAACTTTAAAATCAACATAATCAAACTTACTAATGTTATTCCAAACTAAATTAACTTAATATTTCACAAGTATCAACAACCGACTTATAACTATTAATGTTTACCAAATACATCATCAATGACAATGAAACTTTTACACAATATCATCAGCTTTGGCGACGATGTCTAGTACTTGGATCTACATAAGATCTAGTACGTGTGTCTGTTTGTGTGTGTTACACGCGACCCAACCGATACAACCCGAACCGACCGAACATTAATATACGCTTTATACATATCATTAATGATTAACAATAATTGTCAATAGGTGTTTGACCGTTCATTTGCATACAACATTTGGATACATTGATCATACATACTTACTACCTAACAAGTGAGTTTCGTGGCCCCTTTTTACGCTTACAATATTTCAATCATTTACAACTTGGGGGAAAGGTATGCTCACCCATTTTCAATGTTGTACAATTTATATACAATTTACTTACATGGAATCACGTGATACTGTTTTACAAGTACTTATCTGATACATGCTTGGGTCTACTGTGTGGTTCTATCTTTGCAACTATTTAATTCCAGTGTGGGAACCGACGGATAGGTATTGGTAGTACTACTGGGTTGACACCCCCACCCTTGTTCATTGGTATACTAGTTAGTACCATCAGTGGCCAGGAACGGGCCCTTGGGTGATTATATTCCAACAATATCTTTGTGTACGTCGCTAGGTTTGGTTGCAAAGCTCATTGTCATGTGAATTTACTTGCTTATATAACTGTATTCATGGTATTCCACATCGCTTACTTTATACAGCATCACTTACTTATTTACTACTTAAACCTGCGAGCTCACCAACAATTTTGTTGACCATTTTGAGCATATCTTTTCAGGTGATCATGCAAATTGAGGAATCTAGGTGTGCTGCCTTAGTGGAGACCCTAGGATGCATTTTTGAGATTAAACATACTTGACAAACAATTATTTTGAACAATGTTGTAGTCTGATTAAACAAGCTTATTCTTTTGATACTTGTTCCCGGGTTGTGGGAATTTACATTACAATGTTATCATCTTTGACTATGTGAATCATTTAACATGTTTTTGCTTATAGCTATGTTGTTGTGAATATTGACTAAACACGACACAAGTCCCCTTGTTGTCGGGTGTCGTCATGACACGCTTGTCATCATTTATTATATTGCATCTCTATCGCTTACCATGTGTTATAACGATCCCGATCTCGTTACATCCCCGTGTTTCCGCTTTTAGCGGGGGTGTGACATCGGGTCGCCTCCGGCGCAGGCTCTTCTTCTTCCTCCTGTTCATCAGAGAGAATCGTTTCCGGCTCTGGTTGCTCCTGTCCTCCCGAGGACCGGTTTCTTTCCCCTTCCTTTAATACCTTGATCACTTCGGTTATCACAGACGGTAGGATCGTCTGCATAACCTGATGAACCTCTTCCACCACAGCCTCTTTTACTGAGGCTCTCAGATTGGCGCTCTCGTCGCCACCCTCCGAATGAGGGGTCTCTAGTCCCTCATGAACCACCTTCTCGACTCTAGGTCTCCCTCTCTTAGGTCTCGGAGCAGCACCGTGACCTCCACCACGAGAGGCCTTTGAAGATCTACCGCCAGCCATCCTCTAAAGCACACTATAAGATTCAAACACTAAAGCGGTCATTCAAGGTAATAGCTCAGTTTATGTTAAGTATAGTAAGTCCCTAATTACAGTGGTCAGTTATGATTAGCCACTTACTTTACTCTTCATACCCCAAGCATTTCCTATCTTGACTTAATCAGTATCTAAATCTACTAAGAGCACATAAATCAAATAGCATGCGCACATAATACCTGTTAACATTAAGAAAAGACATACCTGATGGCACGTAGCTACTCGGGCTGACATCCTTCTAATTGTCCCATTTTCAGTTTAAGTTTAGGTTTTAAAATTTCATTTAACCCAATTCTCTTAAACTTTGGCTCTGATACCAACTTGTAAGGTCCCGTTCCCGGAAACCTCACAGTTGGTCGATCACAGCAGTTAAAACATTACTCATTATAATTATACAAACTTAAGTAGCGGCATTAACTTATCAAAACCATTCATTTCATTTTAAAACACTGTTGTGAGCAATACATCATCGTTTAACTGATTACAAAAGAATTGTTTTACTGCATTACAAAACAATAGCACATAAGATACGAATGGATGTCAGTCTTTTCCTGCCGAGTAGCTTCACCCTTGTGCCATCCTCAGCAATAATTACCTGCCAACTGAAAATGTATAAAATCAGCGTTGCTGAGTGAGTTCTAGTTTTATAGGTAATAAAATACTTTCTGTATGTTGTATATGAAAATACTCTTTTCTTTTAAAATACAACTCTGTACTGTATATGCGAGCATGCATTAGCTATATGAACAAATACTGTTCGTTCTCTTTACTGTATGCCTTGTTTACTTTTTTTTCTTTTATCTTTATCTTTCACTGTCTGTATGGACCAATGAGCAATACCCCAACTATATTCGCGATGGAAAACAGGTGATGGGCCATCTATATCCCTCGAAAGGGTCAACTATATCCCTTGAAAGGGTCAACTATATCCCTCGAAAGGGTCAACTGTATCCCTCGAAAGGGTGTTGTGTACTGTATACAAGGCCGACCCAATCACCCAGGGTACGCTACAAGGGTCCTGCCAATCTCCAAGAGTGGCCCTGTGTGAATAAAAGGGTAGCTAACCCGCAGCACAATTGAGCTAACGACAACATGGTCGTGTACCTCCTATAAGCTTGCAAGACTTATTAACATTTTATTAATGTTCCTCTTCTTTTCTTTATTTCTCTTTCTCTTTATATTACAATATACTTTACGTTACGATAAGATACAGACCACGTAAAGTCACATTCTATAAGTAATAATAATAATAACAATAATAATAATAATAAGGAACAATCATAAGACAATCATAATCAATCATAATCATGCATGAAACCCATCATTAATATGCCCTAGTCAACCCTCGGTCAAAACCCTAAGGACACAGACTCCCAAAACATTCTCTAATAAATTCCAAGGGTTAGGCGCTTTGACACTATTTAGGCGCATGAGCCATGTTGGGGCGTTTTACTATGTAGGCGCATCAGCCACACTTAACCATTTTAACTCTTTAGGCGCATGAACTCTTCAAGCGCATGGACACTATTTGGGCGTATGGACACTTAGGCGCATGGGTTATTCGGACGCATGAACACTTAGGCGCATGGGCCACTTGGGCGCATGGGCTATACTTAAAACATTTCTAAGGCACATTTCATGCGCATGGGCTACTATTCAGACACATGGGTTACACCTACAATTTTCTAAGACAATTTCAGGCGCATGGGCTACTGTTCAGGCGCATGGGTTTATACTTAAATTTGTCTAAGGCATTTTTTTCAGGCGCATGAGCCTTAATAGGCGCATGGACCTTCTGTTCAACATATTTCTAGTATCTTTTCAAACTCAATCATCAAAACCATCTGTTCTATGCTTAATATGGCTATTCTAAACATGAACAACCTATAAGCATTCAAGAATCAATATCCAACATGCATATTTCATACGGGTAAACATACATAAACTTTGAAAATCGTTTTAATACATTTTTCAGCCCCAAAGAGAGTTTAAAAACAGGTAAGGTAAAACCAGGGTCTAGAAACTCACCTGGTGCAACTTTGGGTGTATCTTCCTTCTAACCCGAATGCAAATGAGTTCAAACACCTAGAACACCACCAAAACACACACACCCGAGCACATACACAAACACATAAGCACATAAACATGTAACCGATATAAAACCCATCATAAACAACTTAAAAACACAAAATTCTTACCTTGAATTCGTTCACTTCTTCTTCTTTATCTTTAAAACCAAGAGTGGTTTTGCTCTCTTCCTTTCTCTCTCTAAAATGACCGAAGATTTTGTCCTTTTGGACATTTTAGTCCCTCCATTTGGACTTTATTGTTCTTCTTTTTTTATTCTTCATTTCTTGTCTTTTTAAAGATAACCGGGTGTTACACCCCCGGAATTTTTAACAAACACATATAGCGGCGACAGAATCAGCGCTAATACTATTATTAGCGGCGAATTATTAGCGGCGACTCTTTAGCAGCGACATGTCGCCGCAATTACTAATAGCGGCGAAATATGTCGCCGCTATTCATCTTCTTCCTTGTTGTGACTTATCTCTTCCTAATATTGGGAATGGCGATTCACCAGAATGAAAATCAGTAAATTAATTCATAGAAAAAGCTATCAACAATTACTCTACTTATTTAAGTATAAACTAAGTTTTGTCGCCGCGCGTTGCCATGGCTATGCGAGTTTTAACGTAACCATAAACCAAAATTAAAATCAAAATGAAGGTTCAAAACCATAACAACAAAATGAATGTGGATAACGCAGGTAACGATAGGAATAGACTCCTTTTTGTTTCCGCTAAGCCCTGGACCAAAATCAAAACTCAGATCTCTTGTTTGATGATGGTTTTCACTGATGGTAGCGAGACGTGCCGATGGGGATTCAGTACAACCGGTGGAACTATGGAGAGAGAGAAGGCAAAACACAAAAAAGAAAAAAATAAAAATAAACAACCAATAGGAGACTGACACGTGGCCCAATGGTGGGTGGCTACTGTAGCCACCGACCAAAGGGTTTAATATGTATTATAATATGATGCATTATCATGTTATATTCCCAACTTCATTTTATGGTTTCATATTTGTGCGTTGTGAATGACTAGTTATAATATATACTGCATAAACAAAAACATTAGATGGAAATTATTTGGTTCTGGACCAAAAAGAACTATCATAGGGAGGAAGTATTATAACTTGTTAGCATGATTAGAATTATTGGTAATGAATGTAAAGTCATAGTACCTAAAATAAAATCGAACTTTTGCTCTCATGATCCTTATTATTTCAGTGAATTTTGACATTTAGTGATCGCCACAAGAAAAGCAATTTCATGTGATTTTATGCTACAAGAAGTCAACACTTACTCCAA